>JASKMD010000360.1:0-25776 GCA_030144725.1 Haematococcus lacustris
CATCCCCGTCCGACCTGCACACAGGCAGGCTGGTTGATCACTGCCGCAGTGGCGCTGCACATGGCTTGACCCCTGGCAGTCTGCCTATGGTGTGAGTTGCAGTGCAAGCAAGCAAGCCTGTGGTGCCTGTCAGGCCTGTGGCCCTCATGTGCCGCTCACCACTGCCACCAGCTGCGCCCGCCTGAGGCCAGCCCTTGCGCTTCATCCGCATCGTCCGACCCTGGCAGGCCTGTCGACTACAGCAGCCAATGGGTTGGTGCCTGCCCGCTGGCTTTTGCTGCTAGTGGCTGCCAACTGGCCGCAGCTGAAGAGGGGCAAGGCAGGCTGGCTACTGCGCAAGGGCAGGGTATCTGGCCGCTGAGTCCCTTGGCTTGACCTTGCAGTGCTGCTGCAGTTCTACAGCCACATACTGGGAATGGGGCGTCCACGAAGACAAAGTCACAACGACTGCAGTGCGATGCATGCAAAGACGTGCATGCACATAACCCCTCTGATGGTGCCTGGACTCTGGCAGCACCCATGTGTATATGCTTACGATTTTAGAGCTTTGCGCAGGCTGCCAATACGTGAGGAAAATGTCTCTGCATTCTGCTTGTCCAACCAATCGGACCAGTGACTGGCAGTGGTTCAGAGCATGGACACGAGAAGGACTGAGAAGGACAGCATGAGAAGGATTGAACGCGCCTGGGTATATCCGTGTAAGCACAGAAGTTTAAGCTTCTTCCCCAAAGATGCGTTCTGCATCCCAACAAAGTGCTTTCCACAATGAGAATACCGAACACGCGCCTGATGCAGCGCTCAGGCGGGTGCTATAAGGAATCAGAGGCTTTAGTGATAATATTTTGCGGCGATGTGATGTGTGTAACATCCGATATAGCTCCCTCATCCCGCAAGGCCAGAGTGCTGCCCGCTCATAGCATGCCCGCCCATACCATGCCCGCCCCATAGCAGCTTCGGCGCCACAGCTTTCTGAGCGGAATAAATGATGGTGCCAGGTGGTGAAAAGGAGGTGATGAGACTGGGAGGTGGTGGAGAAGGGGGTAAGAGGGGAATGAGAGGGGAGTGGCGCTTGCCAAGTATATAATAACTACCAATCCCAGGTGGCACGTTCCCTCCAAAGCCCACTGGGTCCCATCTACAATACTAAGCTGCAGCCACCTTTTCCCAGCAGAGCTGGCCACAGGAGCAGCAGCCAACCTGTGGAAACTGCACAGCTGCTCACCATCCAGGCAAATGCACCACCCGTGCAGCTCACCACCTCTTCCTATGTTACCCCACCTCTCCCTGACTTCCCCGCGCAGCTGACCGCCTCGACTTCTGATGCCCCACCTCTCCCTGACGTCCCCTAAGAGGCTCACAGCCTGATCAGCTGCAAGGCCCAATGGGTGCTTGTGGGCCCAGACATCCTTGCCCGCCGGTACTCTGCAGCTCGGTGCAGCCGCTGCCTGGCCTTGGGCAGCCGGTCATTGACTAGCTAGTAGCCTGCTGGTTCTCCTTGCCAATGGGAGGCAGGGCCTCCAGGTCATCCCAGCGGCACAGCTCCAGGGGGCGCTGCACACTCTCTTGAATGCGCTGGAAGTTGAGGCAGATGTTGGTGTCCAGGTCCAGCCACCTGCCCCATGGGGGGGCTGGGGTCGTGGCACAGAGCCAGGTGCAGCAGATTGCTAGGCCTGGGCCTAGTCCTGGCAGCGGCACAGCTCCGGGGGGCGCTGCACACTCTCCCCAATGCGCTGCGTGTTGAGGCATGAGTCGGTGTCCCAGGCCAGCCTCCCAGGGTCAGGCAATGCCTCCAGGCCTTCCAGTGGCACATCTCTAGAGTGCGCTGCACGCTCTCCACACTGCGCTGGAAGTTAAGGCAGGGGAGGAGCCCTGCACTGAACCATGTACACAACCCTGCACATCGTAGTCGCCTGGCGAATTCTCCTGGCAGCTACGGTGAGGGTTCACAGTGTCTCGGCAGTACACTCGTCATCAATTACCACCAAGCTTCCATACTTCACCAAACTTAAGCTAAAGTATGGCTCTTAATAAGTGTGGGAACGTCAGTACCAGTTCGTGCTTCCCGCGATCTAGCTCAGCCGACGGCACCTCATCAGAAGGCTGGCTGAAGGCTCACAAGGCAGGCACAAGGCAGTTGACAACACACATGGCAACTGACTGAGCAAAGGCTGGTACCTGACTGCAAGGAGCACTCACCTTGCTGTTTGCGGGCCCTTCAATGTAGTGGCCCGGCCTCGCTGGGTCAGGTAGGGCACCGTTCCTGAACTTTGGCAAGGAGGTGACCCCTGCCTCCGTCAGCACCCCCAGCATGCCGGCGTCACTCATCAAGCCGTAGAGGACGTTGGTGTCGATGAAGATGTGCCGAGCCTGGCACTTGCTGGTGGGGGAGATGGCATAGGGAGTGGGGGGGCGGGGGGGCCTCGTCGACAGGTTGGTGGGCTGAGACTGCTCCCAAGGCACCATATCAAGCTGCCAGGCTGCCATGGCTGCCTCCATCTCTCTGGTGGTGTGCACCGCATGGCGCAGCAGCCGGCCACGGTTTGCTGGATCCTCCACCCAATCATGATCCGCCTTCTCCCCCTCCTCAAGCCTCAGCAGGCCCCGCTGCAAAGCCACCTCAGCCTGCATGGCTGCAGTCACAACCACCCCACCCTCCCCCACCAGCCAGGTACACCTCCAAGCCGCACACCATACGGCGCACGTAGGTGCACTGCCGCTTGGACCAGGCTGGCAGGTGCCCACCAACCAGCACCCTCACCCCGAATCGGCGCTGGTGCTCGTTGGTGCCCAGCAGGACCTTGGCCCCGGCCAGGGACACTGACTTCTTCAGCCTGCCAGCCAAGAGCAGGGTGAGCATGTTGCTGAAAGCTGTCTCCAGCTGCTTGCCGACGTTGTCCAGCATGTTGGTGTCAGACAGGTTGCGTGGGATTGCTTCGAGGCGGGCACACACGTCGGGGTGCGCGGCCAGCACGGCAGCGACTGCTGCACTCGGCCGAGTGTTCTCGCCCTCTCCGGGCAGGCCGCGGCACAGCTGCAGGAACAGATTCCTGCAGCTCGGGTTCGGGATGTCTGCTGCGGAGACTGGGATGTCTGTGTCTATGTATGACAGTGGCTGGCCTTGCGCGTCAAGCTGGTCGGTTACGTGCAGGGTAAACAAGTCGCGCACGAGGAAGCCCAACAGCAGTCTGCCAATCACCCCCCGCTCGCTGATGGCCTTCACTCGTGGGCGCACAGCCTTGTCAAGGAAGGCGTCCCAAAGCGCTCGCGGGAGGTGGTCGGTGAGGTGGCCTTTCTTGCGTGGAACGTATTGTCCCTGCTGCGGGCAGCGCGTGCCTCTCCTGAAGCCTTCCTTTTGCGCTGTGCCTCGGTCAAGTCAGGTTGGGCTGCCTCGTCGCGGTCAACTATGTCGAAGTCGGGGTCCTCCGGCACTGCTCTAGGCCCACCCACACCGGTTCGTCTCTTCTTCCTCGCCATAAACAATAGCAACGCGAGGCAGCTACACATACTAAGGATTTTCGTGTTTGTCACACACATGTCCACATGGTTGTTTCAAGTGAAAGTCGAGTGAGCGCCATGCACAAGTACGCGTAATTCTGCGAGGCGTGCCGCTGTGGACCTTGGAAACTGTTGTAAGCTGTGGTATGCTTGGCGGCGCTGCAAAGGCAGGAGTAGGCCGTGACCGGAAATCACAGTCCCAGAGTCGGAGCCTTCCGCACCCACGTCATAGCATAAAAGAACACACCGCTCGCTCAGGAGAGCAAACTAAAGCCGCTGCTGCATTAGTCCTGTGCGACGCGAGCCCCGAAGCAGCTTTGAGGCGGAGGCCTACATACGTGAGTATACATGATGGAGACGACGTCGGGGCTTGGGCGCTTACGCCTACCTCTAGCCTCACGAGCGTGTTGGGAGTTGGCTTGACATCGAATGTGCGTAAGGGGCTTGAAGTAGGTTGTGTATGTGAACCCGTGAATCCGTGAACGCCTCGTGAACCTTCGCATGGGCGGGTCCGCCACGTCTGCCCGTGCAGGACATTGCATCGCTAAGGCACATCCTGTATGATTTGCCCGTCGCCCCAGACCACCTGGATCCTCCCAAGGCCAATGGTGTGGATGCTGGTGTGGCAGAGTCCCTTCTCAGCTCAACCAGTCCCAAGCATGACATTTCAGCAACCCCGCCCGTCAGGCGCACGAGATCCAGACGCAAGCAAGCAGCCAGCGTAGAACCTGAGGCTCTGCAGGGTCCAACAGTGCAAGCTGTCGAAGAGCGCGCCTTGCCTAGTGCTGAGCACGTACTGGCCCCGGCCGCACATACCCTATTACCAGGGCATGCAGCCCCGCCTGGTCAGCCCCTTACAGACATCCAGACAGTTGACCCCCCAGCCCCGGCAGTTAGCCCCCCAGGCAAGCGCCGGGGGCGCAAACCCAAGGCTGCACATACCCTATCTCCGGGGCATGCAACCCCGCCTGGTCAGCCCCTCCCAGACATCCAGACAGTTGACCCCCCAGCCCCGGCAGGTAGCCCCCCAGGCAAGCGCCGTGGGCGCAAACCCAAGGCTGTGCTCAGCACTGCTCCTGCTGCCTCTCCGGAGCTCCCAGTCAGCCTTCTAGAAGCGGAGGAAATAGTGCTGGTGCCTGCTGCCCAGCCTGAGCAGCCAGCAGGCCCAGCTCAGTCAGGCAGCACCCCTAAGAGAAGACAGCGTGGCCGAAAAGCCAAGGACGGGCCTGGGTCTGTATCCACAGCCTCAGCTGCAGCAGCAGTTGGGCAGCAGGCAGCAGCCCTTTTCAGGGATGCAAGCCCCCCAGTGCTGGTGGTGTCTTCATTGCGGCAGCGGCGGGGCAGTAGTGCAGCTGCAGGCGGGGTGGGCCAGGCAGCTACCCGGCAGCGAGTGCGTAACCACCGCATGCACACAGCCAGTGAGCAGCAGCCAGTGCCAGGCAGGCAGGCGCAGGAGCAACGGCAGCGGCGTGGAGGTGCTGTCGCAGCCTTGGCCTCTCACAGCACCATGGACCTTGCTGCGTCAGTGAGTGCCACTGCTGCAGCCACTGCCACCGCTGCTGCCACTAGTGCTGCCACCGCCATTGCTGATACCTTACTACGCTAGCACTGTTGGTGGGAGCAGTGTTTTCAGGCCAAACCTCACTGTAACATCCATGATTGTTGCCTGCTCTGTGTCAAGGTCGTCATCAACCACTGGTGACTGCAGTCCCATGCACCCTCCTAGCAGCACTGCAGCAACTGCTAACCTGCTGCATAACCTGCTCCCTCCCTGCTGCCTCTGCCCTCCCCTTGCCTTCCTGCTCCTACCCGTTAGTCATGTGTTTCTTACCAACATATCACCGCCCATGCCATGGTGGCGTTGCATTCTGGCCAGTCCCATGTGCCCCTACCCTGACCTGCTGTCCTGGCCGCGAGTACAGCTCTCGTAGTTGCTGTTCTTGTGGCAGCTGTTGGCAGCCTGAGCTGTGAGGGTGGACCCCTGCCTGCCCCACGCTCCTGCCATGCCTGCAGGCCACAGTGCCGGCACCGCGTCCAGGCCGGCTGACAGCTGAGGAGGAGGGCCAGCTGTGCCTGGTGGTGCAGGACTTCCAGGCGCTCCAGCGCACCCGGCGGCAGCTGGGGAGTGTGATGCACAGGCAGCCCAGCTCGCAAGAGCTGGCGCAAGTCCTGGGGGCTGATGCCGGGTGAGGCTCCACGAGGTCAGGGCAGTTAGAGCAGTTAGAGCAGGACCAGGGCATGAGGGGGAGGACTAGGACCAGGGCACGAGGGGGAGGTTGGGAGTCACGAGGGGGTTGGGTAGGGTTAGGGTGTGAGAGTGTGAGGTGTTGAAAACGAGGTTGGAGTGAGAAGGAACCCCTGTGATGTGGTGCGGGTTGGATCAGGCAAGGCCAGGAAAGGCCAGGATTCCAACCTGAACACAGTGGCAGCTGTTATGTTGGCTGGCGGGTGTTGGGCCCAGTCTCAAGGTCACCCTGCCTGCCCTGCCTGCCTGTTGGTGTACTTTTTACTTCGCCTGCCTTTCACTCTGTCTGCTCTCCATTCATCATGCTTTGCGCCTGTGTTTTGTCCAGGACTGTTGAAACTCGGCAGGCGTTGGGTCAGACTGCTCAGCGCATGCTGATGCAGCGCAACATGGGCTTGGTTGTGCAGCTGGCAGCCCAGCTATACCACAGCCCTCACATGAAGGACGCCACCATGACCATGTCAGACCTGGTGCAGGTGAGATCATGGCTGCTCTCTTATGGCTGCTGCAGTGCTGTGAGGGTAAGCAGGGGGCAGTGGCCTAGAGCCAGGGGCCAAGGGGCAGGAGTGGAGGTCATCCCCATGGGGCAGCAGCTTGGGCATGTTGCTGCCAGCAAACAACTGTGCATGGTATTGAGTAGGGGCATGCAAGGGCGCGTGCACAGGGTGCAATCGCAACTGCCACTCCCTTGGTGCTGTGGCTGTCATACCCATCCTCATTCCCACCAGTGCGTGAGCAGGGCAGCAGCAGGGCAAGCAGGCAAGCTGTGCTGCTGCTGCTGCTGCTGCTGCTGCTGCTGCTGCTGCTGCTGCTGCTGCTGCTGCTGCTGCTGCTGCTGCTGCTGCTGCTGCTGCTGCTGCTGCTGCTGCTGCTGCTGCTGCTGCTGCTGCTGCTGCTGCTGCTGCTGCTGCTGCTGCTGCTGCTGCTGCTGCTGCTGCTGCTGCTGCTGCTGCTGCTGCTGCTGCTGCTGCTGCTGCTGCTGCTGCTGCTGCTGCTGCTGCTGCTGCTGCTGCTGCTGCTGCTGCTGCTGCTGCTGCTGCTGCTGCTGCTGCTGCTGCTGCTGCTGCTGCTGCTGCTGCTGCTGCTGCTGCTGCTGCTGCTGCTGCTGCTGCTGCTGCTGCTGCTGCTGCTGCTGCTGCTGCTGCTGCTGCTGCTGCTGCTGCTGCTGCTGCTGCTGCTGCTGCTGCTGCTGCTGCTGCTGCTGCTGCTGCTGCTGCTGCTGCTGCTGCTGCTGCTGCTGCTGCTGCTGCTGCTGCTGCTGCTGCTGCTGCTGCTGCTGCTGCTGCTGCTGCTGCTGCTGCTGCTGCTGCTGCTGCTGCTGCTGCTGCTGCTGCTGCTGCTGCTGCTGCTGCTGCTGCTGCTGCTGCTGCTGCTGCTGCTGCTGCTGCTGCTGCTGCTGCTGCTGCTGCTGCTGCTGCTGCTGCTGCTGCTGCTGCTGCTGCTGCTGCTGCTGCTGCTGCTGCTGCTGCTGCTGCTGCTGCTGCTGCTGCTGCTGCTGCTGCTGCTGCTGCTGCTGCTGCTGCTGCTGCTGCTGCTGCTGCTGCTGCTGCTGCTGCTGCTGCTGCTGCTGCTGCTGCTGCTGCTGCTGCTGCTGCTGCTGCTGCTGCTGCTGCTGCTGCTGCTGCTGCTGCTGCTGCTGCTGCTGCTGCTGCTGCTGCTGCTGCTGCTGCTGCTGCTGCTGCTGCTGCTGCTGCTGCTGCTGCTGCTGCTGCTGCTGCTGCTGCTGCTGCTGCTGCTGCTGCTGCTGCTGCTGCTGCTGCTGCTGCTGCTGCTGCTGCTGCTGCTGCTGCTGCTGCTGCTGCTGCTGCTGCTGCTGCTGCTGCTGCTGCTGCTGCTGCTGCTGCTGCTGCTGCTGCTGCTGCTGCTGCTGCTGCTGCTGCTGCTGCTGCTGCTGCTGCTGCTGCTGCTGCTGCTGCTGCTGCTGCTGCTGCTGCTGCTGCTGCTGCTGCTGCTGCTGCTGCTGCTGCTGCTGCTGCTGCTGCTGCTGCTGCTGCTGCTGCTGCTGCTGCTGCTGCTGCTGCTGCTGCTGCTGCTGCTGCTGCTGCTGCTGCTGCTGCTGCTGCTGCTGCTGCTGCTGCTGCTGCTGCTGCTGCTGCTGCTGCTGCTGCTGCTGCTGCTGCTGCTGCTGCTGCTGCTGCTGCTGCTGCTGCTGCTGCTGCTGCTGCTGCTGCTGCTGCTGCTGCTGCTGCTGCTGCTGCTGCTGCTGCTGCTGCTGCTGCTGCTGCTGCTGCTGCTGCTGCTGCTGCTGCTGCTGCTGCTGCTGCTGCTGCTGCTGCTGCTGCTGCTGCTGCTGCTGCTGCTGCTGCTGCTGCTGCTGCTGCTGCTGCTGCTGCTGCTGCTGCTGCTGCTGCTGCTGCTGCTGCTGCTGCTGCTGCTGCTGCTGCTGCTGCTGCTGCTGCTGCTGCTGCTGCTGCTGCTGCTGCTGCTGCTGCTGCTGCTGCTGCTGCTGCTGCTGCTGCTGCTGCTGCTGCTGCTGCTGCTGCTGCTGCTGCTGCTGCTGCTGCTGCTGCTGCTGCTGCTGCTGCTGCTGCTGCTGCTGCTGCTGCTGCTGCTGCTGCTGCTGCTGCTGCTGCTGCTGCTGCTGCTGCTGCTGCTGCTGCTGCTGCTGCTGCTGCTGCTGCTGCTGGTGCTGGGACGTTGGCCCTGCTCTTGAGGTGCCCTGCTCCTGCTCTGCTCTGTGTTGCCTTGCTCGCCTCAGCCTAGTACGGTCTGGTCTACTATTGGCAGTGTTGACATTACTGAGCAGCAGGAACAGGGCCAACGTCCCAGCAGCAGCAGCAGCACAGCTTGCCTGCTTGCCCCTGCTGCTACCACCAGGCACTGTGCTGGACAGGGCAGCTGCCACTCCATCCATCATCCCAAGGCTGATGGGGCCGCTGTGGTTTGAGCGCAGGTGGGCACACAGGGCCTGCTGAAGGCACTCACCAAGTTCAATGTGGGGCGAGGGTACCGGCTGTCCACCTACGCCACGCCGTGGATCAAGACCTACATGCAGCGTGCCTGCCAGGACGAGGGCGCGGTGCTCAGGTGGGCGCCTGATGGGGTGGCCTGAGGCTGCGCAGCCGGTGCTGGGCTCCACCAGCTGTTCACTGATTGCTGGCAGAAGCCCTCTCTGCGTCCATCGGCCTTGGCATCGCCACTGGGGTCCCTGGGCCAAGCATCGGCCAGGAGCGCAGCGTCACTGCAGCTCGCACCTCGGCTCCAGGGGGCTGCCAGGTGCAGCTTCGAAGTCACCTTGGCAGTCCTGTCTGGCTCAGCCATCTGCTTGGTTACAACAGGGAGGGGCAAGTGATGCTTGTCCTCGGAGATGGCACCAGTTTCCAGTCTTTGGTACCAGGGGCGCCCTGTGTTGCACCACCTGTGGCTCTGGTCTGCTGCTGCTGTCAGCCATGCGCTAGGATACCCCATGCTGTGTGACATTCCTGAGCTTCACACTACCATGTTGGGCAAGTGGGGCTGCGCTGGTCCCTGGTGTTGACTGCTGGAGGCTGTTGGCTGCCTGGCATAACTGCTGGCACTAGGGGTTCCAGCCACCAGGGGCCTTCTGATGGCAGCAGCCATGCTAGATCCATGTCCTCCCTACCAGCACTGCCCACACCCTACCTCAGCTGCTGACAGATGCTGTTGCATTCATTGCTGCGGCCGCGCTGACATGACGCTGCCTGCATCAGAGCAGAGCTGTTGCTGCACCTTCTCTCTTTCCCCATAACTACTTCTGCCCACTGACCCACCCGCATCTCCCTCTGATCTCCGCATCCCCAGCCTGGCCACCTCCTGGCCAGCTCACCTCCCCATCCCACTGCTCACTCCCACTACCCCCTCACCCCCCTCCCCCTCCCCCGGCAAGGTCAATGCATGTAACCTCGACATGCCCTTTGTGCCCTCCTGGCTGTGCCACCCCCTGCACTCACCACCCCTGCACTCACCACCCCTGCACTCACCACCCCTGCACTCACCACTCTGCCTTGCAGGCTCCCCACCCATCTAATGGAGGACGTGAATCAGCTGCAACGTGGGCAGCGGCAGCTGGAGCAGGCGCAGCATGGCCAGCCACCCACACCGCAGCAGCTGGCCAGCCACCTGGGCTGGACCTTGGACAAGGTGCTCAGTGTCACGTCCCATGCCGGGCTTCTCAACAGCGCTGTGACAGCCACCTCCTTGGACCACACTTCCGACTCTCCCAAGGACGCCGCCATTGAGAGCGGTCTGTCCTCATCGCCTGACGAGCTGGAGCATGAGTTGCAGAGCAGCACGGGACTGGGCAACAGCTTAAACACTGAGCAGCACATGCTGTCCATGGACTTGGACAACCTGCTGAGGGAGGTGGCACAGCAGCACCAGCAGCAGCAGGAGCAGCAGCAGGCGCCACAGGCGCTACAGGCGTCTGGCATTGCAACAAAGAAAACTCGGGGCCCCGCAGCAAGGACGGCTGCAGGGAAAGAGGTGACCCTGGAGCACCAGATGCAGGCGCTGATGGATTTGCTGGCGTGTGAGGCAGAGCTGAGCCAGCAAAGGTATGCCGACAACAGCAGCAGCAGCAGCAGCAGCATCAGGAGGAGGAGGAAGAAACGCCAAGGTGAACAAGGTGACCCTGCCCTGACTGACACCATCGATCCTAAGGACGCGCCAGCTGGGCTTGCTCTGGAAGGGCTGCCGCCTGCTCCCCCTCAGGCTGGCCCCCTTGCAAGCCAGGCGGCACTGTTGAGCGCCCAGACTTCAGGCCGCAGGCTGATACACCGCATCGCCCGCAAGCACGGCGTACCCCTGGAGTCCCTGCAGGGCCTGCGCAATGGTGTGCTGCAGCAGCTGGTGGCGGTCAGGGGCCAAGAGCTGCATGGGCTGGCGCGGGAGGCCACTGTGTCTAGTGCGAATGCGGCCAGGAGCTCTGGAGGAGCTGAGAAGAAATCAAAGTCGTGAAGTCACGGGGTGGCAGGGTTTCTGGCGCTCTGCGGGAGGAGTTTTTGTGTAGCAATGTCGCTGGTTGTTCATGTCCATGTTGAACTGAGGATGTTGTGCTGCATAAGGTGGATGCCCCGTGTTGGCTTGCTGCACATTTTGCACTGAATGCCATGGGTAAAAACATAGCAACAAGCAACATAGCCACAATGCTCCAAGGTGAGCATGGCAATGCATGGAAAAGCATATGACATAGGGAGGACGGTTGCTATTGACACCGCCGTCACTTCGAGCATCCATGAAGTTGGGGCAGTGGCTTGGCTTGGCTCCAGTGGGTGCATTAGTGGTGAGAGGGGACGCTGGTGTCGGGTACTAGAGGAAGGTGCTATGGCTGGGCTGCTGCTGGAGCTGTGCCAGGAGTGTCAGCAGAGCAGAAAGCCGCTGAGTGAGCAGCGCTCTGTTGCAGCTGCAGCACTGTGGAAGGCAGGGTGCAGGACTCGTACTGCCGGCCTCAATGCTGGGAGGTCAAGAGATGGGCTCGCCAGGTACAGGTCCCCTCCCCCTTTCAAACATGTGACATACACGTCTGCCTTGCCAGAGGAGTAATTGTACCTATGCCACCGGTGTGGGGTTTGTAGCTGGGTAAGATTATTCGCGGCCAAACATGT
Organism: Haematococcus lacustris; assembly: GCA_030144725.1. Taxonomy (NCBI): domain Eukaryota; kingdom Viridiplantae; phylum Chlorophyta; class Chlorophyceae; order Chlamydomonadales; family Haematococcaceae; genus Haematococcus; species Haematococcus lacustris. The sequence continues at coordinate 11,305 of JASKMD010000360.1, forward strand.
TGTTCCACGGTGAACGAGTTGTGCTTCCCTGACGAAAGATCCGAGTTCAAGATTGTTGAAGCCCCGTCCATTGAACCACCGCCCCGCCCAGTTGTAGTCATGACGCATAAGGCCGATTGTCGTATCCGCTTTGGGGATAGGGCGCGCAGTTTTTCACTAGGTTTTTGACAGGGCTCGCGTCGCTTCAAACAAACAGCGACGCCTAGGACCAAGCACCATGTTTCTAACAAGATGTCATATTGAGCTATTTGAGCGAACGAGCGGTTTGAAATCACACCCGGCAGGTATAGGGTTACCTTGATCGTAATCTCAGGTCGAGCTAGGCTCTGAAGCACTGCCGCAGCAACGAATGCCGGTTTTGAAAATGCACCATCCCGCAGCAGCTTGTCTTCGCTTACGCCCGTGCTTGCGAGCGTGGCGTTGCGCTGTGCCTGTGACATACAAGTGTCACGCCAGACGTCAGAGCACAGCAGCAGCAGCAGCGAGTTCCGGCTTTGAAGATGCAGCATCCAGCAGCAGCTCGTCATCACTTACGCCCGTGCTGGCGAGCGTAGCAGTGGCTTGCGCTGGCGCGTTCGGTAAGGCTGCACCTGGCCATTCGTGAGTCGTGCCGCATGTCCCTACTGACCACCCCTAGCAGCCGGTGTCTATGCTGCGCAGCCTTTGGGTATCACCTGGGGGTGGTGAATGGACCTCTTGAGGCCATTGCCACAGACCTTGGGTTTGCTGGCGACAAAGCCCTGCAGGGCGCGGTACGAGCCTTGACAGCCTGAGACAGCTTGCCCTAGATGTAGCGGTATGGTTGTGTGTGAGGAGTGATGCATCACTGCCCCCCTACCCTGCAGCACTAAGTGCCACCTGACTGAGACAGACTTTGTTCGGTAGGCACAATGTGACAGCAGCTCGGCATGCAAACGTGCAGCCCAGCAGCATACCCAGACTGCCACCTGTTGCCTGCAACCTGTTCAGCCCAGATACCTGTTCATTTTAGTGGTAGCAACAGACAAGGTCCTGGGGCCTGGTGGTGGCACCTGGTGGGGTCTTGGCCGCCCTTACAACCAACCCAGCTTCCATCAAGCACAGTGCAATGGGGGCTGGCGTGGGAAGCCCCCTACCCACTACCCTGGAGTCCTAGGGGAAGCTGCAGCACAGCCTATCAACCTTTGAGCACTGCCAGCAGGCAGATGCCATGTAATGGTGATGATGATGATGATGACTGTGCCCAGCCACTCGCCCGGCTGGCAACCTGGCCCCTACCCTGGTCACTCTCACTCACGCTTGCCTCCCAGCTTGCCTCCCAGCTTGCCTCCCAGCTCGCCACCCTGCTTGCCAGCGGGCCTGCCTGCCTTCCCGCGTCTATGTATATGCTGGGCAGCTGCCTGTCCTGGTTTGCCCAGCGCCTAGCCTGGCCCACCCACCAGCCAACCAGTGCCATGCCCCTGCCCCTGCCCGCTGCCTGCGCCGTTGCTGCTCTGCCCCAGGTAGTGAGCAGCACCCTGGCCGGTGCGGCGGCTGGCAGCCTTACAGGGGGCGGCCTGGCTGACTGGCTGGGCAGGCGCAAAGCCTTCCTGCTCACCAGCCTGCCCCTCCTGGCCGGTCCCCTGCTATGTGCTTATGCTACCAACTTCAACCAGCTGGCTACAGCCCGCTTCCTTACAGGGGTGGCTATTGGCCTGTCCTCCGCCCTGGTGCCCACTTACATCAGTGAGGTGAGTCACAGCCGCCTGGCCCAGGCTGCGCTGGGGCGGCTGTGCATGCTGTGCTGCTGCTAGGAGGTGAGGTGGCGGAGCAGCCAAGCTGGCTGTCAAGCAGTCAAGCAGTGAGGAAGTGATGCAGGGATGCATCAGCGACACTGAACTGGTCATTTGTGCTTGTCCGCCCAAGAAGTCAGGCAGGTGGCCAGACTCATAGGCAGCTAGGCAGCTAGGTAAGCATTAAGGGCAGAGTGGCTCATAAATGATGGCCTGGTCACTCTGTCATTGCATGCTTACCATGCTACCACTCCTGCCACAACTGCTGCCTGAACTCCGTTTTCTCTCCACATATCAAGCGGCTGCTGAGGACTCCTCCTGTTGCCGCAAGCCTGCATGGGTTCTGTTTGCTTATTCCAATAGTAGGGTATGCCCATAATTCTATGCTCCCTGCAGTGGCATAGGTGGCTAGCCTCTGGGGAGAAGGCCATGCCTGCACTCTGGTGGCTGGCCAGTGTGTGGCTATGGCGCTGCTGGCCCCCAGGTGGCGCCTACCCGCATGCGCGGAGCTTTAGGCGCCCTGAACCAGATGGTCATCTGCCTGGGCATCCTGGCGGTGCTGTGTGTCAATGTGGCGCTGCCGGTCACCGCCTGGCGCTCCTTCTTCCTCCTAGGAGCCATCCCTGCTGGCTTGCTGGCATTGGGTGGGTGGTCATAAGGGGTAACTGATAGTTGGTTAGTGGTTGATCAGTTTGTGGTTGGTTGATGGTTGGTTGGATGGTGGCGTGAAGGCAGGAGGGGGGTGGCTGTCCTGTGTGCTTGCTGAGCTAGGAGTAGAGCAGCCCTGGTCCTGTGGCCCCTGAGGCTGCTGCTGCTGCTGCTGCTGCTGCTGCTGCTGCTGCTGCTGCTGCTGCTGCTGCTGCTGCTGCTGCTGCTGCTGCTGCTGCTGCTGCTGCTGCTGCTGCTGCTGCTGCTGCTGCTGCTGCTGCTGCTGCTGAGCGCAGGCATGGCCTTCTCCCCAGAGAGCCCCCGCTGGCTAGCCTCCCAGGGGGAGAGCCAGGCGGCTGAGGGAGCTGCACGGCGGCTGTGGGGCCCTGGCTTCCGGCAGGAGCTGGGTGCAGCCTCCAACACCACAGGTCAGGGGCGGGCGGGGGGCGGGGGGTGCATGGCAGATACTGGCGAGTGGCGTTGCAGATGATGCGGCTGATGAGACAGGAGAGCAGGCTGGGGCCTAACCAAGGCCAGCTGGGTGAGGCAGGGCTTTCCCCTCCCCTCCCCTCCTGCTCACCCCACTGCTGCCTGCTCACTGGGCTACCCTCACCCCTCCTCACCACTCCCCTGCCTGCTCTCGCCGACGCTGTTCTAAGCTGCCCCTGGTGCCATCTGCCCCCTCCACCTTCCCTTTGCCTCGTGCAGGGAAGTCCGAGGCGGTCAGCTGGTCAGAGATGCTGGGTCCACGCTACCGCCGGGGCCTGCTCATTGGCCTAGTGCTGTTCGCTATCCAGCAGTTTGCCGGCATCAACGCCCTGGTCTACTTCTCCACCTCAGTGTTCCGCCAGGTGGGTCAGCAGCAGGCAGGGTCAGAGGCTAAAAGTGTAGAGAGGAGGAGTAGGAGCATCTCGCTGCCCCCACCCAGCACCCTGCCCTTGACCCCTACACCCTCGTGCTGCTGCTCAGGGCTTGCTTAGATTGTGAGTTTGGAGGGAGTTGAAGGGGTGTCATTGGCCACGCAAAGACCCTGCAGCCCTGCCCTCCTGCCCTGTCCTCACTGGTGCCGGGTGCAGGCTGGTGTGACCAGTGACACGCTGGCCAGCGCAGCAGTGGGCGCCACCAACGTGCTGGGCACCCTGGTGGCCGCCTCCATCATTGAGCGTGCGGGGCGCAAGCAGCTGCTGGTCAACAGCTACCTGGGGCAGGCGGGCGCCATGGTGCTCATGGCTGCTGGCTTTGCCCTGCCGGCGCTCAAGGACAGCGCACCCACCATTGCGGTGAGGAGGGGCGGCTGGGGCACTGGGACCCTGCTGCTGCTGCTGCTGCTGCTGGGGCAGAGATGGCTGGGCGGGCTGCAAGGGCAGGCCAAGGCCAGGGCAAGGGGCAGGGGTCGTGGAGTCAAGACGGGTAGGCTTTCAAAATAAGCTGCCATGGGAGGGGTGAGGGTGGCAATAGCTCCAATCAAAGGTGGCCTAATGCGGCGCGATGCTCGCAGTCCGCAAAGCAACCATTTCATAGCGCAAGACAAACTCGAAAACTAATCTACTGCACCGCTGCCTGGTGTTCACTGCCCCTGCCCCTGCACCCACTGCATCTAGCAGCCTCTTCCCTGCTGCTGCCCTGCTGGGGTCTGACCCAGGTGGGCGGCACGCTACTCTACATTCTGGCCTTTGCCCTGGGGGCTGGCCCAGTGACGGGCCTCATCATCCCTGAGCTGAACAGCAGCCAGATTAGAGGTGAGCTGTAACGCCGCCTGGACCCCTCATACTGACACCACACTGCTGCTGCACTAAGGCAGGAGCTCTAGATCCTGGCTCTGAACCTCACTCTCACAGACTCCTTCCCTCCTACCCTCTTCTCACCCTTCACCCTTGCTTAGTGCTTCAGTCAGGATCAGGCAGGGCAAGGGCGGCACCAGCGCCTTGTGCTGCGCGACTTGCTGCCCCATGCACTCAGCTTGCTTGGGGCATATCATCTGGCCTGAACCCTGGCTCTGCACCGTCCTGGCCCTGACTCTGTAAGCATACTGCAACCTATCCTCACTCCCAGCCCTGACTTCAACTGTGGCTTGCCCGGTCTTTGGCTCCTACCTGCATAAACCCCAACCAACTCCAGCCAACCGAACCTTCACCCTAATCCAACCCTGACCGCCTCTGTCCCATCCCCTCCACTTTGAATGATGGCTGCAGGGCGTGCCGTGGCAGCCGCCATGACCAGCCACTGGGTGTGCAATGTGGCCGTGGGCCAGACTTTCATTGGGGCAGTGGCGCAGTATGGCTTGTCACGCGTGTACGCTGGCTTCGGCCTGGTGGCACTGCTGGGCGCCCTGTTTGTGGCTACGCAGGTGAGCTGCGCTGTCGTGTGCCAGGCCCATGGTGCACAATGCACTGCACGCATCATGAACCGCCCATGGGCCAGCGCACAGGCCAGGAACATTGCACATCAAGCTGCACAGGAGGGAAAGGGCCACAGTGGGAGGTGTGTCACGCTGGTCACACTGGGCATGGTGCTGGGCACTGGTGATGCGTGTGTTGAGCTCACAAGATCATGACCGCACCGCACACTCCACGCTCGGTGAGGTGCTGGTGTACTGCCGCTGCACTTCGCAGGTGCCTGAGACGAAGGGCAAGACATTTGGCGAGATCGAGGCAGAGCTGGCCATGCGCAGCTAAGGATAGCTGCTGTTCTGTCAGGCCGCATGAGGAGCTGGCGGATAAGAAAGGGGAGGCTTGAGCTGACTCGCCCGGACTGAAGGCACCGATGTGGCCTCAAGAATAGCTGGCTGGTTGGTAGCGTTGGGCAGGATGGCAGGCTGGCAGGGAAGGGCAAAGGTCTGTTGGAAAGGGCAAAGGGCTGTTGTAGAAGAGGGGTCAGGTTCTACGTCCCCGCCTGTCCAAGTAGACGGCTTTGGGGCAGGATGGCAGGCATCATTGGTAGTGGGTATCTTGTGCACCTCCCTGAAGCTGGTGTTTTGTTTCGCAAGATCTGCTCGAGCATGACCAGATCCAGGCTGGGGTTTAACAAATCTAGGTTTGTAGGAGTTGCATTCATTGACCGTGCGTGAAGTAGAGTCGACAATGCCAGGAACTATATCTTTGAGTGCAGTGCCGCGTGTTGGATTGGTTAAACAAACTACAATGTAGGCAAACCAGCTGGCTACCTTCTCACCATTTGGCACAACTACTCAATTATGCCCCTCATCCAGCAGTCCCCCTCCAGCCAAGCGCAGCAAGCCGGCAACTGAGCCCACAAAGGGCAAGGGCAAGGGCAGGGCTGCCAAAGCCAAGCCAACACCACAGCCAGACAGGTGGCTGGACAGGGACTGCAATGCAGCGCTGAACATGCAGCGCATTGGGGAGAGCAGGTGGCGGCCGCCGGAGCTGTGCTACTGGCCAGACCAGGGAGCTCTGCCGGCCAAGGGCAAGGAGTACCCTGGCCTGGGCTACAAGCGGGTGCGAGACAAGCCCCCCAAGGCCCAGGAGCAGCAGCAGCAGCCTGCTGAGGCACAGTAATGTGTGCCCCCTTTGTTGAGCTGTCATCAGCTTACAATTAGTGCATGTTTTGTCATGCCAACTCTACATTATAGCCCTCGGGTCAGGCAATAGTGTAGGTGGTAGGCGGCTCATGTGCCATGTGCACTGGGTTTACTCCACACAACCCAATAACACTGTTTGAGTCGGGTCTACTTAGTGGCTGCTAGTGGCTGCTAGTGGCTGCTAGTAGGTACTTCTGATTCGGCTCAAATGGAGGCCCTAGTGAGGGACAGAAGGGCTGTACTAATGCTACAGGATCGTCTCATCTTGCCACTGTCATGCTGCGCATCATGCAGCCCCCAACCACTGTGCAGCTGCCATAACATCTGCCATCGCAACTCCTTCCTAATCGTTGAGGTTTCCTGCGGTTTTGTCCAGCAAGCTGCCGGGCATCCACGTCAGCAGCTCCCAGTCAGCAGTCCAGTCAGCAGCTCCCAGGCGGCAGGCGGTCTTTGGCACAGCGTGCTCCAGCACCCGCTCCAGCAAAGGCTGTGGCAGTCGCCTGGCACAATGGGAAGGGTGGGCAAGGGAAGGGTGGGCAAGGCATGGCTCCAGCCTGGTGGGCAGGTTGTGCACCAGAAACAAAGCTACAATGATAGTGCATCAATGCCAAGTGAGGATACGTTTGAGTCAGCGCAGGGCAAAGCCTCCAGGCCCTCATAGCCGCACAGCTCCAGGGGGCGCTGCATGCGTTCCCCAATGCGCTGGAAGTTGAGGCAGGGGTTGGTGTCCCGGTCCAGCCACCTGCCCCATGAGGGAGCCTACAATGGGGGTAAGGATAACCGACGGTGCGTCGCAATCGGTAAACACTGCGCTGCGTATATGAGCTGGTGTATCATGGTGACGTGGTCTGATGTGGCGTGGAAGGGCCGTCGTGACGAAAAAAGTTTGTTGGTGTGAAGTTCGCGCTTCGAGTTGGGCAGCACGAATCGACTTCATCCCGGTGCTAAACCACAAATAAAGCCTTAGCCTTTCGCTCCTCCTCATACTGACGCGGACTGCCGGCAGGCGCCCGCTCCCTGCCCTCAGCAATTCGGTGCCCTCGCACATCTCCCAGCCTCCATTTCCACCAGCGCTTAGTGTATCATTGACACGCAGCCTTCGGAGGACCTGCGTCCAATGTCTACCCCCACGCACCCCCTACTGTTAAACCAAGCCCTGCATAGCTTCAACATTGCTGCTGCTTGCCGAGCTGGCGCCATTGTGAGTGGCTACGCCGGCAGCGTCCGACTTCCGCTGCCCGCTGTTTAACTGCCCTTAGTTTCACTTACCCTTGCCGGCTACTCACTGCAGGGTGCTGCAAAGAGCTTCAGCGCTGGGGTTCTGGACGCAGACGGCGACTCGCTCGAAGCACTATTTTCCAGAGACTCGGGGGACTTTACTGTGCGCGGTTCAAGCTCCGCAGCTGCGATGCTGCACAGCTGCACGAGCGCGCAAGCGCCTGTCCATTCCGCTCGATGCGCCCCTCCTGCCACCCAGTGTAGCTGTGCCAGCAGCAGCACCAGCCTCTCCATCCTGGGTGCACGGCCCTTGCAGCAGCTGCCATGCGGCGCACAGCTGTCGGACAGCACGGGGACGAGCGCGGGAAGCGACTGGGACATGTGGGAAGCTGAGGTGCTGCTGGCCGGGGACCTGGCAGTAGACAGCTGTAGCCCAGGCACTGGTAGCGGCCATGGCACACCTCGGTCTGAGACCACACCTGGTCAGAAGTCAAGACGCATGCAGATGCTTGGGGGTCTGTCACTGCGCCTGTTACGCCACGGCCTTCCAGATGAAGATCCGGCAGTTCAAGCAGGGGTGGCCCAGCGGCTGGCAGCGGCAGCGACAGCTCAAAAGCGGACATGTGGTCACCAGGCAGCACAAAACCGGCTGCAGCCAATGCAAGCGTGGCAGCCAGTGGCAAGAGGGTTCAGGTGCAGGGAATAAAGAGTGCAATGGCCAGGATCAGGATGGGCGTAGAGGCTGGGTCTCTGATTGGGGAGGAGCCGCCATAGTCGAACTCGGACAGGCTCTACAGCACCATGTGTGTCCTCACCATGCTCTGCTGTCATGCTTTGTTTGCAAACCATATGCTGTAGCTCAGTGCGCTGTGCCCTGTGCTTCATTGCTTGGCGTGGTTGCAGTGTTGCTTGCACTGCCACATTTTGAGCCTTGTCATCAAACACTCAGTTTTGCTGTGTTCGGCATCATGGTACACACCCCGAACATGGTGTGGGTTTGAGAAGAAGAAGCATGCTTATTGCAGGATGTTGCTTGCACTTGCGTGGTGTGTTTGCCTGCATCAGGCTAGATGTGCATCTGTTTGCCCTTGACACAACATGCTTCATACTATTAACCAACGGTTGTTGCTCTGTTCTTCACTTAGCATTCCTTCAGTGGCAACGTTGCAATTATGGACCTGGTCCATGCTGCCAAGTCATTTTAATCATAGGGTTTGTAATCTTCCATTCTAACCTTCCACAGACTGGCTGCTGCCAGGACCTCCTGCTCTGCTCCCACCTGCAGCACCTGGCCCAGTCCCACCACCCCAGGGCCTACAGCTGCTAACAACATCATGATGACGTCACTCTCACCTCTTTTTCCACCGGACGGCGAATGGTTGACCTGTTGCACACCCTCGCACGGCCATTCCGCGTCGATAGTGTTGCTGCGTCTCCGGGATGGCCCCGCAAGCGCCCCGGTCCCTCCGCACAGTGTGCAACCGGTAAGCTGCAAAGCTTGGCGACATAGTAGACCCTGACAAGCTCGCTGGCGACACGACGCAGTTTGCAGGCTTGGGAGCAGGCTGCTCCAGCCAGGGTGGGCGGAGGGCCGAGGGGGTGCGGGAGGGGAGCATCCTAGCAGCCCCATCACGGTTGTCAGACCTCACAGGCTGGTGATCGTGAATGAGTTTCGCACCAGCCGTGCCAGCTCATCGGTGCGTGCCCCTTAACCTCGTGAGCTGCACCTGCCACGGAACTGGCTCTAGGCCCGCAGACTGGGTACCCCCAGCAGGCCAGGGGATCCAGCGGCTGGTGAGCCTAGCCTGGAGCCAGCGACATGGTAAGCAAGTGGGCCTGATGTGGTGCCATGAGGTGCCCCCCCCTCCTTCTGGCCTGGCTTCTCCTCTCCCAGCCGAGAAATCCCTGCCCAGCCCCTGCCTAGACCCCCCATGCTGCACCTGACCCAGTCCCACAACCCCAGGCCCCCCCATGGAGCAGGTGGCTGGCCTGGGACACCAACATGTGCCTCAACACGCAGTGCATTGGGGAGAGCGTGCAGCGCCCCTCAGAGCGCCCCCTGGAGCTGTGCAGCTGGCAGGACCTAGAGGCTCTGCCTGCCATTGGCAAGGAGGACCAGCAGGGCTACTAGCTGGTCAATGACCGGCTGCCCAAGGTCAGGCAAAGGTTGCTCTGGGCTGCAGAACACCGGTGGGGCATTGATGGCAGGGCCCGCAACAACGCATAAGGCCCTTGCATTTTGGACAGGGTGTTAGCCTTACAAGCATCAAGCTGTTAGTTTTGAGGGGGTGCCTGGTGGTCAAAGGGGATGATTGCCGATGGTCTAAGGGCAAAGTGCCACTGGTGTGGGGTTTTGTGGTCATCAAGGGTGCTGTTGAGGACGTTTCAATGTGATTGTAGCTGAGTGAGATTACGCACAGTCAAACATGTCGTTCCATGTTGGAAGGGTAAATGCACTGTAATCTCCATGACAATAAACACGCGCATGTCAAGAGGCACACAGGTCTCGCCGTGAAATATTTTGTTGACAACATGTCTCCTTGCCCACCGCACAGCGCCTGCAGAAGCTGTCATGAGACGTTGTATGATCTGCCATGCATGTATTCTAACATAGTGTAAAATACGATGTCTGAACCCTACACGGTAGGCTACAGCTCTCTCAATACTAAACAGTAGAGCAAAGCTGTAAGCGAACATAGGCTGAGAACACGGCCCACAGGGCGTGAGGAATGCAACCTGGAGCAAATGTGCCCTACAAGTTGTCAGCATCCCACTGCCTCCCAACCCCTCTCCCTACCAGCCCTAGGAACAAACAAAGCGAAGACAAGCAGTAAAAGAAGATGCGAAGAAGATACGTCGGAAGGCTAGGCAACTTCTAAACCCTACAGCCCTCATGCTAGAGTGCCTGCATGCTTTGAGTTGTAATCAAATACAGGCTACGAGCTCATCATCGGTAGCCTAGATGCCGTTCCCCTCCGCAGCAACTGGCATTTCATCACCCTATGCAGACTTAAGAGGATGGCGCCCACCACTGGGCAGCAATACAGTACATACCGCTGGCCTAGTCTACACGTATAGTGTGCCGGCGACTGTGGCGGCACGACGCGCGGGTCAAGGCAACTGCCCTCAAGGGACTTGGCTGGCCCCAAACGGCGGCACCGAAGCACCCCTGCCTAGGGAGTACTACACAGTCGCCTCAGCTGAGCCTATATCAACCGTTCACTACTGTAGCCAGGCTTCTCAATCCCTCTCCACAACTTGCATTCCCAATGCAAGGCACCCTGCAAGGGTCGTAGTACCCAGGCTCAGGGCCCGCAGCCCCTGCGTTATCTCTCCAGCACATCCAGTCTCAGACCCTGCTGCTCCCCCTACACATTCCTCCCTCCCTCCCCACCCTGTCCAGGAAGCACTACCTAGGTAGAGCTGCAGCCCCTAGGTCCTTGGCAACACTGCCCCTGCACTGGCATTGGTGCGCAATAGCTTCACCAGTAGTGGCCAATAACTGCTACACACCATGAAATCATGTGTACTCAAAGTGCTAGGCCTACAGCTTTCCCGCTGCTGAGCACCCCCCACCTCCTCCCCTCATTATCATTGTCCACTCACCCAGCCAAATCCCAGTGACCGTCACACAGATGTGTGCTCGACAAAGGCCATCAGCTCATCTGCAAGGACCTCCATTGAGACAGGCACCAGAGGATCATGGTGCTGCCGCAGCACTGCGGCTGCCCATCGTGCCATCCACAGCTGCTCAACCCTGGGCCGGCTAAAGCAGTAGGCGTATGCTATGCATGCAGATTCGATATCCCAGGGCGTGTCCGGCTCCTGGTGCTGCACCTGGGGTCCTCCAGTTTCTGCAGGTGGCTCAGAGACCGCTGGGTGGACAGGCACCCCCGCCTGGGTTGGAGCCAGCAAGCCCCATGGGGGTTGGCTGGGGCCCGGGGCCAGGAGGGAGGGCGTGTAGGAGTCTTGGTCTGAGTCGGAGCCCTCGCCGCCACCGCCTATCCCATGTGGCCCGTGTTGGCTGAGCTTGGGGCTATCTGCCGCCTGCCCCTGCACCGGGGGACTCTGGCTGCGGTGGCGGGGCTCATGGGCTGCCAGGCGGCACATGAGCGCACGGACCATGTAAAGCTCGTACTCCTCTGACAAAGGATGATGGTTAGTACACATACCCGGTGCCACCTTACTTAGCTCCCGCTGCACTGCTGGTGGAAGGCAAAAGAAAACGTCAAGTAGAGCTTTGTTGTCAGGCACAGGAACGAGCTGGTTGGCTGGCAGCTGGGGGACGTCAGGGGGTGGTGGGGCATCATAAGTCGAGGCGGCCAGCTGCGCGGGGGAGTCAGGGAGAGGTGGGGTAACAGAGGAAGAGGTGGTGAGCTGCACGGGTGGTGCATTTGCCTGGATGGCGAGCAGCTGTGTAGTTTCCACAGAACTGGGCGTCAAGGGGCTGTGGGGGGGTGCAGGCACTGGTGCTACGGCAGGGGATAGTTGCGTCAGGAGGTAGTGTGGGGAGGTGGGTTGCTGCTCCTGTGGCCAGCTCTGCTGGGAAAAGGTGGCTGCAGCCTCTGAGCTGCGGCATGACACGGGGCTGTCAGGTTCTACTGTCGACCACCAGCAGAGTCTGGAGAAGGCCTGGAAGGGATGAAGGGGTGGGTTGGGGTCCTGGTCTGAGGCAGCCTCCTGGTTCAGGATTTGAGCATGAACTCCTGCTCCTGCCTCCTCCCATCCCGCATTCCCCGCTCCATCCACATCCTCCTCCCTTTCCCAATCCATATCCACAGCCTCTGCTGCCACGGCCCTGGCGGCCTCGGCCTCTGCTGCCGCGGCCCTGGCAGCCTCGGCCTCTGCTGCCGCGGCCCTGGCGGCCTCGGCCTCTGCTGCCGCGGCCCTGGCGGCCTCGGCCTCTGCTGCCGCGGCCCTGGCGGCCTCGGCCTTTGCTGCCGCGGCCCTGGCGGCCTCGGCCTCTGCTGCCGCGGCCCTGGCAGCCTCGGCCTCTGCTGCCGCGGCCCTGGCGGCCTCGGCCTCTGCTGCCGCGGCCCTGGCGGCCTCGGCCGCTGCTGCCGCGGCCCTGGCGGCCTCGGCCTCTGCTGCCGCGGCCCTGGCGGCCTCGGCCTCTGCTGCCGCGGCCCTGGCAGCCTCGGCCTCTGCTGCCGCGGCCCTGGCGGCCTCGGCCTCTGCTGCCGCGGCCCTGGCGGCCTCGGCCTCTGCTGCCGCGGCCCTGGCGGCCTCGGCCTCTGCTGCCGCGGCCCTGGCGGCTTCGGCCTCTGCTGCCGCGGCCCTGGCGGCCTCGGCCTCTGCTGCCGCGGCTCTGGCGGCCTCGGCCTCTGCTGCCGCGGCCCTGGCGGCCTCGGCCTCTGCTGCCGCGGCCCTGGCGGCCTCGGCCTCTGCTGCCGCGGCCCTGGCGGCCTCGGCCTCTGCTGCCGCGGCCCTGGCGGCCTCGGCCGCTGCTGCCGCGGCCCTGGCGGCCTCGGCCTCTGCTGCCGCGGCCCTGGCGGCCTCGGCCTCTGCTGCCGCGGCCCTGGCAGCCTCGGCCTCTGCTGCCGCGGCCCTGGCGGCCTCGGCCTCTGCTGCCGCGGCCCTGGCGGCCTCGGCCTCTGCTCCCGCGGCCCTGGCGGCCTCGGCCTCTGCTGCCGCGGCCCTGGCGGCTTCGGCCTCTGCTGCCGCGGCCCTGGCGGCCTCGGCCTCTGCTGCCACGGCCCCTGCTGGACCGGCCTTGGCCTCGGCCCCGTGCTGGACGGATCCCTTAGCCTTCTTTGTCACTGGGTTTTCGGCTCTGCATGCACCAAGGGCAAAAGCTAGGGGCACATTGGCAAGCTAAACTTCACAGCACCACAAGGGGCAGGGGCAGGGTAAGCCAGGACTGGAGATGCAACAGGCAGCGGAGAGCAAGCTGTACTCCTAGGAGCTCTGCATCGGGTCCTGACTGACTTGAGTTGTCGGACAAGGGCAAGAAGGTGCAAGAAGGATGGGCTCCAAGAAGCGGCCAGCCATGTGCCCAAGGCCCAGCAGTCTTCAGCACAATGGGATGTGCTGTGCGCTACTGCGCCATTGTCAGACTACATCAGAGCATGTTTGTCAGTCCACCGCAGGACTATTGCCCGCGAAAGGTGGGATGACAGCTCAAGATCTCTGAAACACTGACCCAAGGTGGAAGTGCTTGGAGTGAGGGAGGATCCCATGTTTTCCGTGCACGTTTACCAACAAGCAATGCTGGGCACTGGGCAGTACGGCGGCTTGCCAGAGCGTAATGTGAAGGCACAGTCTGACAATTGAAGTCATTGCGGTGCAGCCAGGCAATCACGGAGCCAGTGGAGCTGCCGGTCATTGGGCGTCAGCTCACAGTCACCAGCGAGTTCAAACAAAACACCCACATCACAGCTGGGGTGGACACAGGCGTCACCCAGGCCATCAAGGCAGCGCATACAGAGCACGACTGAGCCACAGGCCAGGTGCTGAGGAAATGGGAGTGACAGATGAGCAAGGGGCAGCCAAAGCATGACAGCAGGCATACCAAAGCCAAGCGGGACGCAGCCCGTTGGTCAGCTGCCATCCAGCCACAGCTGCAACAGCTGGCAGCTGCCACCCCAGCTGGCACCACCCTGGAAGGCCTCCAGGCCCACATCCAGGCCCTCAAGGCCAGCTGGGTCCCGCTATGGGAGGAGTACCTCAAGCCATGTTGACGCCGGCAGCGGTCGTGGCTGTACTATGCCCAGGAGCGCGTCTCTGAATGTTTCTTCATAAAGGTCTGCCCCTGACCCTGACCCTGACCCTGACCCTGACCCTGACCCTGACCCTGACCCTGACCCTGACCCTGACCCTGACCCTGACCCTGACCCTGACCCTGACCCTGACCCTGACCCTGACCCTGACCCTGACCCTGACCCTGACCCTGACCCTGACCCTGACCCTGACCCTGACCCTGACCCTGACCCTGACCCTGACCCTGACCCTGACCCTGACCCTGACCCTGACCCTGACCCTGACCCTGACCCTGACCCTGACCCTGACCCTGACCCTGACCCTGACCCTGACCCTGACCCTGACCCTGACCCTGACCCTGACCCTGACCCTGACCCTGACCCTGACCCTGACCCTGACCCTGACCCTGACCCTGACCCTGACCCTGACCCTGACCCTGACCCTGACCCTGACCCTGACCCTGACATGTGCAGGTGGTAGAGGGGATGAAGTGGGTGTATAGCCATCACTACGGCCGGGTGAGGGGGTTGGCGGTGTTCCTGGTGGCAGGTCGCTTCAGCCAGGGTGGGTGGAGGGCCAAGGGGTTGCGCAAGGTGGTGGAGCAGCCTTCACGGTTGT
>JASKMD010000362.1:0-64656 GCA_030144725.1 Haematococcus lacustris
GGTACCAGCAGCAGCAGTGACAGCGGCAGCGGCAGCAGCAGTGACAGCGGCAGCGGCAGCAGCAGCAGCGGCAGCAACACTGACCTGCTGGACCCTCCCAGTGTGCCTCTGCCATAGCCAGGGCTGCGGGGTGGTGCTCCCTCCAGAAAGTCAGGGCCTGGGGGTCAGTCTGGGGGAAGCAGCAGCAGCAGCAGCAGCAGGGACGGGGCAACAGGGTCAGGGCAGCAGGAGCAGCAGCATACAGGATCATGCCATGGGTCAGCAGCCCTCAAATCGAGTAACCCACTACTCAGCCAGCTCAGTGGGTACAGCCACCGGCAGTCAACCTGCACCCGGCACCTCAACCACCACCTTCACCTAACATGACCTGCCCTGGCACCAGTATCAACGACAGCGGCTACAGAGGCAGCACTGCTAAGGAGAGGCATCAACATTCTGCTGGCCATACCTTGCGGCACTACACAACACATGCAAACACAACGGAGCACCAGCAGCATTGGTGGTGGCGGCAGCAACAGAGGCTTTTCTCTGCAGGGTGGCACACACCAGGATGGCAATGCATCAACCAAGAACTGGTAGTGATCAGGTTAGGTAGTTGTCGGACAACGCATGCAGAATGATGCTCCAGCCTTGGTGCCTGTCTTGTGCGGAAGGTGTGGAGCAGCAAGCAGGCAGGCAGGTAGGCGCATGATGCCAAGTCAGTTTTGTCATCCACCGATGTGCATTGGTGCATTTCATCAGCCATCTGGGTGTGCGGGGTGTTTCCAGGGGCGACGGGTGTGAACAGAGTGTGAAGCGTGAGCTGCTGTGTTGCTGAGCATATTATGCTACGCAGCTGAACGGTAAGGTGTCAGAAGTGCGGAAAGGTGGCCTGGGCAGGAGTTTGGCCATGAGGGATGCCAAGCAGGATATAGTCGAGGAGGCCCAGTTGGCGACCAGACTACGATTCTTGGCTGCTACTAACTGTGAGGTTGCATGTTCAATACTTACTGTCAGCAAAGCACATCACGCTTCGTGGTGAGGTTTTCAGATGTGCAGCATGGAATGGGAGACCTTTTAATGTGGGTGTACATGCGCTTAGCATTTGAAATGCTAGCCATGGAAGTACTCCTGCATATAAGAACTGTTTTGCAAATGTATAAGTTGTGAAATGTGTCATGCAATGCTCAATCTCGCTACACAACGGCCGGAAGGGACAGCAACGCGCAGAATACATACGCCATAATGAAGCTCGTGCTGTCATGTGACTGCAATGCAGCGCTGAACATGCAGCGCATTGGCGAGAGCAGGTGGTGCCCACTGGAGCTGTGCTGGTGGCCAGACCAAGGAGCATTGCCAGCCAAGGGCAAGGAGTACCCTGAGCATGGGTACAAGCGGCTGCCAGACAAGCCACCCAAGGCCCAGCAGCAGCGGCAGCCTGCTGAGGCTCAATAGTGTGTTGCCCCCCATTTGAGCTATCATCAACTTACAAGTAGTGCATGCAGGTCATGCCATCTCTAGGCTATAGCCCTGTCCCAGGGGTCAGGCAATGGTGTAGGTGGTGGGCACTCATAACTACACAGACACCGTTTTGTAGTGGTCCACTCCAATGTAGGCCCTAGTGGGGGATGAAATGCTGTCATGTGAATAAGGGGGATGAAGAGAATCATGCCTGTGGCACTGCCCTGTTGTGCTTGCGCATGCTTCCCCAGTATCTTACAAAATGCACACATCAGCACCATGGCTACTGAGGGAAACCTCAAAAAATGCTGCAAATCCCGAACCATTATACACATCAACCTCTTGGCCCGTGTGAGAAAAACTAGTACAATGCTGTCTACGCCTCAGTTGGTAATCAAGCTCATGATCAAGCCTGAACGCCCAGCAGCGTGTCATTAAGTGCTTATGCAAAGAGGAATGAGCTGACAGCTCCTGACGGCCGCATGAACATGCAGCATGCAGCTGCGGAACTTGCGCCTGGGATGGCCAGAACAATAACAAGTAAGCTGCCTGACATCTGGAGAAACAGCAGCTTCTTCCTCCTGCTCTGCCTCTGACATCCTTTGGCTGGGCTGCTGGTGTGCTGGGGTGGCCAGGTTCGTCCTGAGCTCAGCTGGGCCACCTCCACTACCTGCAGCGCCCAGTCACTGGGCCCAGCGCATGCACGCGCCCCTGGCCAGCCTTGTAGTGGCCCCACCCGTGTAGTGGCAGCCCTTCGCCAGGCTGTCACGGCTGGCCTACTGGGCAGCAAGCAGGCCCCACCACTTGTTCCAATGAGTGCATTGGAGGACTAGCACGTAGCACATGGAGCGGGCAGTGAGCCGCTTCTGGCATCTGACAGCCTTGGCTCCATGGCACTATTGCAGCTGGCGGTTTTGCATCACTAGCGTCGGAGCTTGTGCATGTGTCAAACCGTGCTACTTGCTCTGTGGCTGCCCCTGCTCAAGAAGCTCGCCAATTGATTTCTCCAACTCGTCAATAGAAACACCCATGTCATCAACCTGCACAGTGAAAGCCCCCAGAGCTACATTGACTCGCATGTAAAATACAAGCAAGAGACTATGCTTGGATAACTCGTGGTCGTCAAAGGAAGAGAAAGACAGGCAGCTGGTTGAAGGAACGGGCTGACAGACCCTACCTTGCGAATTATGTTATCAGACATCTTATCAAAACGCTGGCGCATTTGAGAGAGCAAGCCTGGGCGTCGCACAGGGAATGCAGGGTCAAGTCAGCTCTTTGACTGACAGGGTGCAGCAACAGCGGCAATTGGCATTGCAATCATCCTACCCTGAACAAGAGTAGTAAGCTCGGTGTCGCTGACTGCCGCGGACACGCCCTTCTGTGAATCCATTTATTGTCACTGTCGTCTGTGAGTCCCATCCAACACCGTGGGCTGGTTTGCGTTTTTGGATTCAGAGGCAGAGGAGTGAGAGGAGTGCTTTTTGGAACTCCTGCTGTAGCGAGCTATACAGCGGCATCTTGCAACAAGAACTACATCAAGCATGTCAGAAGCTGAGCCTTTGGCTCAGCATCCGATGTATTGCAAGATACGCACTGTCGGGCGTGGACAGCGCAGCTTTGTCCAGGTTGCTAGAAACAAGGCGACGAATGAGCTTGTGGCGATTCGCTTCATTCCCAGAGGTGCTACGATGCCTGCCTGAACCGTGCCTGGTCGGCTTATTCTGTCAACACAGCGCTCATGTACCTTGCTGTACACCGGCTCGCACAATGCAGGCTGGGAGCCAAGCCATACCAAATACGTCGCAAGGTACAGCCGCGTTACCTGCACGTGTGCAGGCCTGCATCGAACTGTAGTGTCAGTTCGTGCAAGTCCAGTGGCCATGGTGCTTTGCTTGCAGGGCTATACTAAATCACCAGGAGCTGAGCTTGTCTAAGCACCCCCATGTGGTCCGTGCTTCTCAGGAAGTTGATGAACTTGCATGTAGGAGGTCATTACGCTGTAGTTGTGAAGCAGGTTGAGTTCAAGGAGGTGTTCCTCACCTCTCGCTACCTTGCTGAGGTGCTAGAATACGTGGAGGGTGAGACACTTCAAGTATTCCTGGAGAAGGTGGGGTGATGGTCATGCCTGAGCCACAGTATCACACATATGCAACACTGACGTCAGAACTCACAGGCAAGTCCGAGTGCCACTCGCGCAGCTACCGTTTTGCCTTCACAGGTGGGGGGTAAGGTCATTGAAGGCCTTGCAAGGTTCATCTTTCAGCAGCTCATCATAGCGCTGGACTTCTGTCACCGAAAGGGCAAGGTAACCTGTCACCTACAGGTGGTGGTGAGCACGGCAACCTTGGTGGTGACATACCCGAACACATGCGCCAAGTAGCTACACCAGGTTCACGATTGTAGAGCTGTAACGCCATCATCACCTATGTGGCTGTGAGACTGCAGGTTAACCGGGACATCAAGCTGTCAAACATTCTGCTCTCTATCGCGGAGGGTCAGCTGCCCCTAGTCAAGTTGTGCGACTTTGGGTGAGCGGGGCTGGACACGCTGGATCTCACTGGCACACAGCAGTGATGCCTGAGACTTCAGCTTGTCTGCCACCAGCACATGCGCTTGGGCACCATCAGCATGCCACCGCTCCTTTCCTTCCTGCATGGGCTCCGGATCCTATGGCCATTAAGGTGGCAGCCCTTCAGATCGCTCCTCAGCTCAATTGCCATCGTGCACGCTGCCTGTCTGCAGGTTCTCTAAGGACACGTTTCGGCACTCAGAGCCCCACTCGCAGGCAAGCTGACAGACACACTTGATGTGCTGTGAACCGCTTGGCCTGCTGGTTTCAGTTGGTGATCACTGCTAGCTTCCCCGTAGTAGGTTACCTTGCTGATCGTCACATAGCCACTTGCTTTCACACATGGGCTGCATGTACGACGCAGCATTGCAGTTCCGGTTTACCTACCGGCTTGGTTGAGGTGCTGTATTTGCCTCAGCAGCCTTGCCCTTGCCCTGGTTCTGCCTTTGGGGACTTGGCTGCTTGTTCAGTTTGGGTGCTGTTGGTGTGCTTGGCACAGCTTTAAGACAGGGGTGCGGGTTAGGGTTCAGGGGTAAGGATTAGGGAGGGTTAGGGCATCAACGACAGCGGTGTCTGCTCACACAGCGCGGAGCAAACACACATTGTAGCACATCGTGACAAACCTTGGTATTGAAGGTGGTTTCCGCTGGGCACTGCTGTGGTTTGGCAGTGCTCTTGCTCTTCATTCGAGTCATTATGCTGCTTGGCGCCGGGCTCTGGGACGTTTGTAACGTATCCGTGTGACTGAGGGGCTTGTGGGGCGGGCTCCTTGTAGGGCGGACTCCTTTCTTTTCAGCTCCCTGCTCCTTGCTGCAATGGTGAACACCATGGATGGCCCCAGCCGCTGTGGGTTGCGGCATGGTGTGCTGCAGGTGGGCACTGCGCTGTTTGTAGCGCCTGAGGTGATGCAGAACTTCACAGGCGGCAACTACAACGGGCAGGCAGCGGATGTGTGGGCCTGTGGGGTGTGCGTGTTCATCATGCTGTTTGGCCGCCACCCCTACCTGCGCCCAGCTGACAATCAGCTGAGCGAGCAGCAGCAGATGATCAAGCTGTTCCAGCGCATGATGCAGGTGGGCGGCTTTACAGGACGGCTTGTGCTGCCATGAGCCATGCATGAGAACCCTCATTTCTGTCAAAGCACAGAACACTCATCTCCTGCCACAGAGCAACACAACTCACTCTGTCAGCTGGTGAGAAGTGCAAGGGCAAGTCATGGAATCATGAGGCATACACAGGAAGGTGCCTCATGTGCCTAGAGAGGAACCTAAACAGCGAGCAGGGCTCAAACGGGCGTCACTTGTGGCAGCCGAAATGTGGTTAACTGCCCCAAACCTACTCACACCATCCTCACAAACTCGAACAACCGTCTGTGAAAGGAGGCATGCGTGTTAAGGGCCCGGGGGGGAACGACCATAGCAGGCCTAACCATAATCAGGCACTGCACTGTGTGCCCCCTCTGGCCTGTACCAAGGCACGCTGCCATATGCACCTTGTATGCAATGTTTGTTGCCCAGGATGAGATGGAGTTTCCTTCCGAGCTGGTGTCCAGCCTGTCGCCGGAGTGCCTGGATCTGCTGCGGCGCATGCTGAAAACCCGTCCGGGGCAGCGAGCTACCATGGCAGACATCCAGAACCACCCATGGTTTCGCACCGCGTTGCCTGAAGGGGCCAACCTCATGAATGGTGCGCCCGCCCGCCTTTGTCACAGCTTGCAGCATGGACCTGCCATGGGCCTGGCACAAGCACCACACAGCCATGCAGGACTGCTGGGAAGGGACTGGCTGATGACAGGGTGAGTGCCTTGCAAGTAGTATCTCTGTGGTGCTTTGGGGTGACTGCATTTTCCCTAGACACTTGCATCACTGGACAGCTGCACCACTGCAGGTCCTGCACCTATGTAGCCAACAGCCTTCATGACAGGCCCAGGAAAGCCAGTCAGCAAAGTCCACTACGCCCACCCCTGCACTGCTGTCTGACCCCCTATGGAACGGCTTGCCAGTGTGGCATGCAAGCACACATTAATCCAAGCTGACACAGCTGCAACGCCATGATGGCACACGCAACTGTGCTGTATCAGGCTGCAGGTCCTGTGCCGTGGGTGCTCGGTCTCGCAGCCGCTTGTAACACACAGAACAACTACCTAGACACTGTGCTTCAGCACATATTCCCCTGCTACTAGGAGATGCGTATACCCTTGGAATAATATCGCGAACAACATTGGAGTATGTATGTAACTATGTATGTTGTCCAACTTTATGTTGTCCACCAATGCTGAAACCCATGCACTCATCTGTGCTTCAGCAGACTGCTGATAGCCTTGACATGGTAGCCGACATCAACCCGTACACCCCTGACAAGTTAGGGTCAGGCCTACAAATCGGTCATGTATAGTTGCAGAGTGGGATCAGGGTGGCCAGTCTGTCCCTGCTCTTCCTTGCATATGCATCATTTGTACACCCACTGCCCAGCCATGTGCTGTATCTCAGCGCCTCCCCTCCCAGCCTCCAACAAATGTGCACCTGACCCTAAGCCCAGTAGCTGCATGCCCCTCCGCCTCCATGCGGGGGGTGGCTCTTCACCAACGAGGGAGCTCATACAGCCCCATGTCCGCCTTGCATGGGTGGCGCAAAGCTCCCTGCTGGTATCTTGAGAAGGGGACCAGGAGTGAGGTCTGTGCTACAGTGGTTTAGTGCCCTGAGCTCACTCACAGCTAGGAGGAGGCCAGAGGTGAGGTCCACACTGGGGCGATGCAATGTCACCTGCCCTCTCACAGTAGCAGAGAGGGCTGGGGCTGAGACCTGCCTCTGCTGACCCGCCCTACAGACATGTTCCTGCACGAGGATGCAGCCTGCTTGTCGCCCCAGAGCCACACCCAGATTGAGGTATGTGCCCACTGGCCATCTGACCCCACCCTAACCCTGATCCTAACCGTAACCGTAACCCTAGATTGGCACCCTAGAAGGGTACGGGTTAGGGACCCTAGGTTCTATGCCCACTGGCCCTCAGCCCATCGTACCGCATTGAGAAGCTCTGGTGGCAACCCAGCTGCCCGGTGCTGCCATACCTCGACCAGACAGGTTGGGTGCCACACAGACCAGCATGCACCCCACCACACTGCGTAGTGATGGTGTTGTTGGTGGAGGCTATGAGGATGGAGGTGGCGGAGGTCACTGATGTGCGGTTATTGAATTGCGAATGTGGTTATGGCGGTGGCGGTGGTCACTGGTACACACCACACTCCACTATTGGCCCAGGGGGTGCAGTGACAATTGCAGCACAGCTGCCACAGTTGCCACAGTTGGAGTACGTGTGGGGCATTTCCTTCTGCTCTGCCACTGTGCCGCAGGCTCTGGTCTCGCTGGCTTCCCGTTTGGACGACGCTGTCCCATCCCTCCCACAGCTGCCCAGCCAGCTACCGGCCTCCGCTTTTGCCAAACCCATCAGCAGCCTAATCTCTAACGCACCAGCGCACCAGAGCTTGGCCAAGCACCTGCCTGTTGGCAACTCCACAGGTAATGCTCTTGCACTCAGCATGCAACCTTAAGGCATCCACTGACTGGTGGCTCTTGCATAGGCAAAGCATGTGCATTGGGCGGAAGGTGCCAGTCTGTTCAACGAGCCCTCTGTTCAACGATCTAGCACATGCTCAGCACATATTCCCCTACAACTAGGAGATGCGTGATCTGAAATCCCAACTTTCGGTACCTACACTAAAAACAGCCGGCGCCAAAACCTGATTTCCTACCCCCCACCCCTGACGAGGGTGGGGCGATAGGTGTTGGCATGAAACACATGCTCTGATGTGAGCAACAGCTTAAGCATTGCCTAGTGCACATGCTACTGTGCTACATGCTCTGCACATGGGCTCCATGCAGTGAGGCAAGCCCAGTGTAGCACCTCCTGTGCTTCTTACCCTTGCGGCAGGTGCAAGCTCACACCCTGGTCAGGCTCAGCTCAACCATGTCCAGGCAGGGGGGCAGCTCTCACAGCTACCAAGGATGCCTGTGAACCGCATGCTGCCGACCCAGCCTCCACCAACCCTGCCACACAGGCCCAGCGGACAGGGGCAGGCCCCACCCAGCATGCCAGCCCCACCACAGCTGCAGCACCTCTCCAGCCAGCAATGGGCTGCCCAGCCGCCACAACACCAAGGAGACCCCAACATGCCATGGTCTAACGGCATGCAGCCAGCGGCTTGGCCTCGCCCGGCCTGCAGTACCGCCAGCTCCAACAGCGCTGGCGCTGCCCTGGACGGCGGCAGCAACGGGGGACCAGCCCCCTTCCCTCACGCCCCTCCCCCTGCCCCCTGGCCCAGCCCCGCTGGCAGCAACTGCTCCCAACCACCCAGCCTCCTTCCTGCCTATGGCACCTCCAACAGCTTCACCTCCCCCGGCCCTCCCCAGCTGCTCTTGGCCCCCATGCCTTCAAACAGCTCCGCCTCTGACCAGTCCCCTCCCCTGCCCCAGCGTAAGTTCTCACAGCCCGTCTTTGCTCCAGAAGTCCTGAAACAGGCATCACCAGCAGCAGCAGCAGCAGCAGCAGCGCCAGCCGTCCACCATTACCACCACCCCACCCCTCAGACCCAGCTGTACCATCACCCAGGTGGTCAGCTGACTGCGCTGGGGGCCAGCCCAGCTGTGCCCAACAAAGGCCACCTGGGTTCCCTGCCTGACCCCAGGAGCCTTATGATGGAGGGCTGCAGGTCTGGGGGCCCACGCCAGGCAGCGTCTGGTGGCTGTGACTCCCCACCCCACAGCGTGCACAGTGAAGCTGGGTCCATGGGCCAGGAGGCAGCCATGCAGATGTCTGGCATGCAGGCAGCATCCATGCAGGCATGGGCTGGCTCCCCCCATGCAGTGACCTCCGTGCAGACATCCTCTGTGCACAGCCTGCCCCAGATGGCAGGCGGCATGGCCCCATCCCTCAGCGTGCGACAGCCCAGTCAAAGCATGGTGAGGAGTGGGGAGACAGGAGCGCTCCGGCGCAGCACCTATGAACAGCAGGGCTCAATGGGAAGACAGGGTCAGCTGCTGCTGCAGCAGCAGGGCATGCGCCACACAGATCTCGGCTGCCTGCCCAATGGGCACTCCTCCCCACCCCCACCCCTATCTCACTCCTCCAGCCACCCCACCCCCGCGCAAGCCTCATCCGCAGCAGGCATGGCTGGGCTCGACTATGGACCTAGGAGCTCAGCTGCCGGGGCTGGGGGGCCAGCCAGCCTGAGTTGGGAGGCCGACTCTGAACCCATCCCTGACCTGGATGCCATGGTGATGATGTTGGGGGAGAAGGAGCTGCTGCAGGCTGCCACCGTGGACCTGCGCACACCTCTGAACCCTAGGCCTACCAGGGGCCCCCAGCTGGACCTCAGCCAGCCCCCAGAGCCATCGGCCTTAGGGACACCTGCATATGTCAAGGCTCCAACTGCCTCCAACCACCCCTCACCCAGCAGTCTAGGTCATCATCGCCTGCAGCACGCCAGCTCAGCAAGCATGGCCAGCATGCACGGTGGCGACTCCCCACATGCACGGGCAATGCTGGTCATGGCCCACCACACGCAGCAGGGGCAGCAAGTGCAGCAGGTGCAGCAGGTGCAGCATGCCAACTCAGACCAGCACTGGCAGCACCAGCAAATGACCAGCAAGCCTAGGCCAGCAGTTGCTTCACCTGCCCAGTATCCTTTGCCTAGCGCCAACACCAGTGGGGTAATGCTGAACTCTGATGGCGATGCTGGTGGTGCAAGCGTACAGCTCATCTTCCCGACCAACGGCACACAGCAGCAGCAGCAGCAGTGGGCCGTGGAGCGGTGTGGCGTGCAGGCAGCAGGGGCGGGCCAGCCAGGCAGCGGCATGCCATCCATCTATGAAGGGCCTGACGATGGGCTGCCTGTGCTGGGCTCAGTGTCGGCCTTCAACCCCAACTTCGACTGGTGAGTGGGTCCAACCCTACCTGGAGACCAGCTGAGGGGTGCACTGAAACGAAGAGTGCATGTTGATGTGCATGCGCACAAAACTGCACACCTGCATGCAAGCTGTTTAGGTGCAGTGATGCAGAACCCATGTTTGGCAAACAGTGCAAGTCGAACTTGAGGGGAAGTGTACAAACGCCAGCATCAGTGCCTGGAGGCTGCCCTCTCTTCTTACACCCCTACTTTTCCACTCTCTCCTTCCACACTTTCCACTCTCTCCTTCACACAGGGTTGCACCCCTGACCTCACCTGAGCATTCTGGGTTGGGACAGCTGGCATCTACGTGCACCTTGAAGACCAAACACTCATAGGACAGCACAGTAGTCACAATACTGCGACTAAACATTGGCGTGTGGCATGGCTATGCATCGCAGGGGTCAGTATGCCACCAGCTTCATGGATGAGGACGACCAGGGCATTGGCCTGAGCACCGACCACTTTCATGCCGCCACCTTCACCCGGGCCTGTCGCCATGTCAGCCAGCGCGCCACGGAGAGCAACTGCCCCGCCGACCAGCTGCCTCCCGCACCAGACTTCAGCATCAGCCTGTTGGGGGGCGACATGGAGGGCGACCTCCTTAGCCAATATATTTACCAGGATTGAGCTTCCCACAGGTCCCCGGCAAATGCACATCAGCCCAGCCATGGTGACCCCATCAACAGGGGCAGCAGCAACAGCATCAAACCTTGAGTTGTGGTTGGCTTGTGGATGGTAGGGTCTGCAACCAGCATGCCAGGACAGTTGATGGAGAGGGCTGAGTGTCATAGGCCTGCACGATTGTTTTCCTGTCCCCTCATCTAAAGTCAAAGCACCTGGCAGACTTGTTGGTTGCTCTCACCGTTGTCAAAGGTTCAGAGTTGTGTAGCCGGAGTGTGCAGTAGCGTGCAGGACCTTGTTGTTGTGGCCGGGCTACAGAGCATGCCAAACTATGCACGGTGCATAGTCATGGAGCAAACATGGTTGTTTGGGGTGGATATGTCATGGGTGGCCAAGACCATGCCATGCTAGGGAGGCAGCTACCCTAGGGGTCCATGCCAGTTCTTTTGGACTTGTTGTTGCATAACGGCAGGTGTGGCGTGACAGAGCCAGGCGTTGTCAGGGAAACCCGAAAGACATAGGGTGCTTGTGGTGCATTGCGTTTGAGTGTTGTGCACACTACAAATATCATTTGCCAGAGGCGCTCGTGGAAATAGAGCGAAGGCTGTAGCAACGCCATGTTTGGGTATTGCCTTGAAATGATGATGACTTGTGATGACTTGTAATCGGCGACGAATGCCATTTGTCCGAGGCGCTCATGCGCTTGGAGCCCTGGGTGGAGGGGTGGGCTGCCTGACAACCAAGTTTGGCGGTTGTCGTGTGATGGTGATGGCAGCATTGTCTAAGGCAGCAGCAGCAAGGTGTGGCCCTGCCATCCCTCACACAGACTGTGGCCCACACACCTGATGGGCCTCTGGTCAGCCCCCCAGTCAGGGCCTCTGGTCAGCCCCCTAGCGGCCAGTGTGTGCCCGCATGGCCTGCTGAGGCCTGCCCTCAGCCTAGGATGCTGGCCTGGGCGTCTATCCTGCCAGCAGGGTTGGGACCTATGTGCTACAAAGTGGGGCCTTGAGGGACAGTACCCGCTAGCTGACGTGGGGCCTTCAGGGACGTCAGCTATTGAGGTGGGTTCAGCACCCTGACCATGAGCAGTGCTGGTTGCCCAGGATGAGATGGAGTTTCCTTTTGAGCTGGTGCCTAGCCTGTCGCCTGAGTAAATGCGGATGGCGCCAGCCATTGTTGTGACAGCATCGACGTACAAGTGCAGTACTCTGGTTCATTCGACAATCGTAAGGTAGGTGTCTGTCCGCCATGGCTTGCATATGCCGGTGCACGCTGGAAGAGGATCCAAATGCGTCACACGACTTGATACAAACACCAATTGGAAGGGCAACGAGCAAGCATTGCCTAGTGCACACATGCTATTGTGCTACAGGCTGCTGGGCCTGGGCTTGGGTGCTCGGTCTCGCAGCTTCTTGACGCCCAGGCCAGGGTACTCCTTGCCCTTGGCTGGGAGCCTTGCTCGGTGTGGCCACCTACACAGCTCCAGTGGGCGCCACTTGCTGTCCCCAATGTGCTGGAGGTTGAGGGCTACATTGCAGTCCCTGTCCACCCATCTGCCGTTTATCCCAGGGGTGGCCTGGTACAGGCACCACATGGGGTTCAGTACTGGTGCCTCGCAACGCTGGCTCCAGGCTGACCGCAACAAGGGGTCCTGCACCTGACTTGCCTGGGGCTTCCAGCACTCAGGCCTGGTAGGCTCGCTGCGGTCCAGCTCCTCCTCAATGGGCTGGGAGCTGTTCATACCTGGTAGGGAACTCATCCATCGTCACCACCTTGCCTGGCAGCCTGTCTGTTGGCTTGCCGCTGTTAGGCCTCTCCACCATCTTGCGGCAGGCCTTCAGCACGGCCTTGGCCCCCCACCTACCCCGCGTACTAATGCCAGTGTTGCCAATAAACATTACTAGCTGCTTGCGAGTCCCCCACCGCTGTTGGGACACCATGGTTGCCTCCTCCTTCAGCTGCATGGCACACAAGGCACACAATGCGCATGACATCCTTGAGAGGACTGGGGACATGGCACCTAGCAATTCACATGTGGAGCTGTCATCAGCATCTGGCCCTGCCCCTCCCCCCCTACCCTTGGCAATCCCACCTTCTTGAAGTAGCCCTCCAGGACCTTCTCCTGCACGCCGCACAGCCTCATCCTTGCCACTGCCCGCTTGGGATGCAGGTACTTCCCCCACACTGCATCCCAGGTGGCCAGGGTGATGGCCACAAGCCGCTGGATGGCCACCAGGGAGGTGCCTGCAGGGGTGGCCAGATGCCGCAGCTGAGGCTTGATCTTGTCATTCCGACAGACCCCCATCAGCGCCACCTCCTTGGCAATGATGCACACGTGCAGCACGCATGAACATCTTCCCATGATAGAACACGCGCCAATGTCATGGGGGCACTTGTCAGGCCCATCATTATTCACTCGTGTAAGTAGGCAGGGCAGGAGGAGGCTGGCTAGTTGGAAGTGCTTGAGATAACGCTTGACGGTCAGCAACACGTGGCAGCCAAGGAACAGGACTGCAGAAAGGCCGCGGCAGTAGCGCAATAGCATGCCTTTCGTCGGGCCCGCCAATCTTGTACTTCCGCCATGCACATGATGGAGCGAGTTGTCATTCCTAGCCAACAGGCAAGACGGCCAGTGTGGCAGACATGAGCAAGCGCCGCAGGAGCGGTCGGGCCTCAGCAGCATCCGCAGCTCCATCTGCCACCTCGCTGCTGGACCTGCCTGTCGCTCTGTTGCAAGACATCGCCAGCGTAGCCGTGCAGCTTGGGGCTGGAGACGGGCTGTCACGCACCTGCCGCGCCTTCTCTGAGGCCAATCTGCGGCACGCCCCAGCTTTCCGCATGCAGCTGGACACACTGCGCTGCAACCAGCTACTCACGCCCCGCGTCGTTGAAGCCTTGCAAGCCAGGACGAGCAAGCTGACCCTGACTTTGCTGCAGACTCAACCGCATGGCAGCAGGATGTATTCAAAGCAGCTGAACTATGCTCTGAGCAAGCTGGGCAGCTGCTCAGCAGTAGATGTGTGTCACCTGGAATGGAGCAGGGCCTCTCGCGACGACCTCCCCAGGCTCCTGGACTGCACACCTGGCCTAGCCCAGTGCCTGGTGGCCAGCTTCCCAAGCCTGACTGCCCTGTCCCTCCACAACTACTCCGTCAGCTGCAGTGGCCTGGCCAGCCTGCTCTCCCATCCTGAGCTGGCCCTGCAGCTGCAACAGCTGGACCTCACCCGCACCACCATCTCTCAACCCAAGCGGCCTGAGCCTGGGGCTGTGACCCTGGACACTCTTTTCTGTGGGATCAGGCTTAAGCAGTTGAGCTTGGAAGCCGAATACCCTTCGCCACCTAACCTGCAGCCCCTGGCACAGCATTTGACACAGCTGAGAATTGGGTGGCCTCAGCAGCCACGGCTGACACTGGCTTCTATTGCTGCAGAGCTCTCCCTGCTAGCCCAGCTGGAGGTGCTGACTCTCCCCTGCTTTTACAGCTTGGAGGGGCTGCCTGAGCTGCTGAAAGCGCTGCCCAGACTGCACACCCTGCAGCTACCTGCTGTTTCTGTGTGGCATCAACAACCCATCGATGCACTCCTGGCAGCCACCCAGCTGACCAGCGTGCAACTGTGCGCAATCTGGCAGCTGACTAGCTCCCGGGTGGATGCGCCCTGCAGCTGGCAGCAGCTGGAGGTGGTCACTGCCCTGAGCTGTGATGTTGCTGCCTACCTACCACTTCATTCCCTCACCCAGCCCTTCAAAGTGGGCCGGTTGCGCGTTGGAGTCGATGACGTCTCCAATACTAAAGTGGAAGATGCAATCGAGCACCTTGCGTACTGTTGGACGGTGCCAGTGATAATCAAGCGTCTGGATGTAGAGTGCAAATCTTTGACGCGCACCCAAGACCTTGCAATACAACAGAGGTGGGACTTGGAGGAGTTGTTAGAGTTTCTGCAACCATTGCAGCGCTGCCGGGTGGAGGAGGTGGCAGTACATGGCTTGATGGACATCAGCAGCCCAGATGTCCAGGTACTCGCACCCATGTGCCAGGGCTGCAGCCGCCTTGTGTTTATGCATGGCAGCGTGATCCCCTCATTGGAGTTCTGGCGGCAGTTGGTGCTGCTCATGCCCAGCGTCACACAGGTCACCTTCTCGTACACCCAGGGTTCTTTGACCGTGGCCATGCACAAATCTCTACGGCTTATGGCCGAGCAGCCATGGGCACGGTGGCTGGACATCACCATTGTCCGTGGCTCCTCCGGGTTGGCTCCATGTTGGCGGACCAATAGCTTGTCCAGCACCGGGAAGTTCAAAGTGTGCATGAAGTGACACGTGCATGCGTTTGCAGATTTAGCTGTGCTCATGCAGAATGCGGCCAACACAAGAGCTTCAGGGGTCTGTGCCTTCATGATTGTGTGGCTGGGGTAAGGACCTCTGTGTGGTATTGCTGCCGTGTGCTTTGTTCGTTGCGTTGTCAAAATGCATGGCGATGGGTGTTGAGCACATCTGATTGCCGCAGTAACAGAGCATGGAAGGTGAGATGATGGTGATGATGTGGATGATGATGTGGATGTGGATGTATAGCCCAACTCAGTGCACATGCATTGCCTTACTGTGATGGAGAGGCTTAAGCAGGGCAATTGCAGCGGCACAGCCCACCGGCGCGGGTGACAATTCATCTCATCTCGCGGGTGATACTGAGCAAAACCGCACCCAAGTTGGGACGCTGGGCACCAGGCACTTGGCTAGGCCGGACGTGCAATCAAATGGCCTCACACCCAGCCTTGCTCTACCCCTTAGTCCTGGTCTTGGCGGTCAATTGCGTATGAACACACGTACCAGCGAATCAGCATGCAATCGGTTAGGGTTTCCGGCATTGCCATCTGGTTTCGGGCTGCATCGAACTGGACTGTTTTGAGCTCGTTTGTGATATCCTGTAGAGTGCACAGCCGCTGCACCCCCGTGGAGGTAAGCCGCTAGCTCCGAAATAACTCACGCTGGCATGCGCCGAGGTCGCATTCGCCTCAATTGCGCTGAGGTCGCAGTTGCGTCAATCGCTGCAGAGTGAAAGCCACTGCCGAGCAAGACCCGCGATCATCATTTGCGGCGTTGCGGTGGGTGGGGTGGCCGGGTTGACCCCAGTTAAGCCATAAATGATTAGCTGGTACGGCTGCTTGGCCTTGCTCAGTGGCAACCTGGGAATGAGAAGCTGGCCACCTCAGCAGCTAATCGAGCAGCAGCAGCACTAGCTGGATGCTTTGATGGGGCGCCCGCAGGTGCCATGCCAGCCGGCCTGCCCTTAATGTTGCTGTCCAACACGTTTGTGGTGTTCGCCCTGCTGGCCGTGATGGTGGAAGCTGCGAGGCGCTCTAGCGCCAAGGACTACGACGCGGATGATGTGGTAGAGGATGATGATGACTACGACGACAATGACGCAGCGTAGCGTAGCGTCTGGTTCTTGCAAAGGTGTCCCACCTGTGTGACGGCCACTGTGGGACTGGCTACCCTACAGCTGGTGGCGGCTGGACATGTAGCCACACCAGGCAGGTGGCAAATTCTCCCGGGTGTCGTGGCCTAAGGTTGGGAGGCGCCTGGTGTGGGGCATAGATCCACACCCTATGGGGGGTGTTGGAAGTGTTGTTGCTCAACAGTATCAGATGCGTGTGTGGGTGTGTGGGTATGGGCAGGCAGGTAGGGGGTAGGAGTGGTGCTGGTGTAGGATTCAAGACACCAGCTAGGGCACTTCAAGGGATGTCACACCCCTGCAGTGTGACTTGTGGATGGCTGTTGATGGTGCTGAGGAGGGTAGGGACTGGAGGCCCCCATGGTGGCCTGGTGCCATGTCAAGGCTCATCTTGGGATGTTGCGTGATGAACCAGATTCATGACGCAACATCCCAAGCGTGAGGATGCGTGCCATGGGTGGTGCCTGATGCAACGTGATCGTCAACGCTGCATCCACCAGCCACACCTTGAGACCCGTAGTTGTACAGGCATATGGTACACTTGTTGTAACACAGCTGTGTGGCACCACCATGGCCTTCACCCTAACCTGCCAAGCCAAGCTAACCCGACCTGCCGAGCCAAGCCAAGCCAAGCCAAGCCAGTCCAGCCCCACCCAACAAAGTTACCTGAAGAAGACTGCTCTGATCTGCAGTTGCTTTGAGAGGGCTAAAGCCTGGGAAAAGGGGCGAGCCGTGTGGTGTCCAGCGTGCAGTGGAAAGCAACGATGAAGTGCACTCGTTCCAATTTTAACAGATGTCCCGAAGGATGGAAGGCACTTAGGGTAGGTGGTTGGAGCTTCCCTGGATGCAGGCCACGTCAACAGTCTTACTTATAATTCATCTTGTGATGCACCAACATTACTCAGTTGGACTCAAACAAAGTCAGACTCTGACCCTGTGCCTGATGCATCGCGTGCACTTCTTACAACCGACGCCTGCCTCAATGCCTGTTGCCTGGGCCCCCACCTAACATCTTGCCAGCCATGGTAGTACCGCCTCTCGTCTCAACTCATCGCTTGCCGCAACCTACGCACACTACCCCGGCCACATCCACCACCTGTCTGGCTTACTGAACTCATGCAACTTCATGGTTGCCTGTGCCATCTTCATATAAGCAAGTGACGCTGTAGGACAGCAAGTTACCCAGCAGGCTATCACCGTTGCACATAGCTGTGGCGTCAGCCTTTCCACGCCGGGACTCTCGTTACCCATCGACACAACCCTGGCAGGCGAGCTGTCCTGCATGCCCAACTTGGTGCTAGGAATGAGCGTCGACATGTCCTCCTCTGGGCGCGCTTAGTGGAGCGCCCGCCTCCTACTTCAAATGAGCTTTGGAAAGGCGGGTAGCAAGAAGCAGGACGAGCTTGCGAGCCTCGGCTTAACGCCGCAAACCCAGGCACTCTTGCAAGGTGTCGTGCCTGCAGACCAGCATGCACAGCCACTGGGGTACAGCCTGAAGTGCTGCAGACAGCTGCGCAAGGGCAGTAGCTTGGCAGCATGGCAGGCACCGCTCAACATCCTGCAACTACGTTGATGCAGAGTGTTGGCTTTCGTCTATGCTGATTGACATTGCCAGGGGTGTGGACGTGAACAAGCTTTCCCAATGTGTCTGGCTGCAGATGTGATGCAGCGGCGCGGACTCTCGCTGCGGGCCACGCAGGACGTGGTGCAGAGCGTGAAGGGTGGGCCCACCCGCACTGGCACCCCTCCTATGCTCTGCTCTACTCCCTACAGCTCAGAGCCGCCTGAGCCTGCTCCCCGGGCCCCTGTGATGTAGTTCAACCTGCCTGTGCCTGCTGCAACTAGCCTTGGGATGGGAAGAAGATCAGACCATGCAAATCCTGGTGTAGGGCTGGCTAACCAAGCACCCCGCCCTGAACCACACCCTGAGCATGCCCAGTGTCCTAAACGACTACTAATAGACTACTCACACCTCGCCACCCCCACAAGCAGCCAGCCAGCCAGCCAGCCAGCCAGCCAGCCAGCCAGCCAGCCAGCCAGCCAGCCAGCCAGCCAGCCAGCCAGCCAGCCAGCCAGCCAGCCAGCCAGCCAACCAGCCAACCAGCCAGCCAGCCAGCCAGCCAGCCAGCCAACCAGCCAACCAGCCAGCCAGCCAGCCAGCCAGCCAGCCAGCCAAGTATTCACAGTTCACACCAACAAGGTGTGACGCTGCCCAGGTGGCCAGCCCCCGCTGCTGGCTGCTGGTTGCAGAGGGTGACGCCACCTGGGTGCACCGTGTCAACACGGGCCTGGCAGGCTTCAAGGCGCCTGACAGCAAGACCAAGCCGCTGGTCAAGGCTCCCAAAGTGGGCAAGCCAGTGTGCAAGCCTGTGGTGGGCCCGCCTGCCAGGTATGCTGCGCCGGCAGTGGGGCTGCAGCAGCAGTGGCAGGCCAGGCCAGGCCAGGTCAGGCTGTCAGCCACCCCACCTCTGACCCCACCCCTCCACCCCACCTCTGACCCCTCCACCCCACCCCTCCACCCACCCCACGCAACCCACCCCCACCCCTCCACCCCACCTCTGACCTATCGCTGCTGACCCAGCTGCTGCTGCAGTAGTGGCTGCTGGTACAGCTGCCACCACCGCTGCTAAGGTTGCTGCTGCGGTGGTCATGCTGCTTACCACAGCTTCTCGGGCAAGCGCATGGCCACCTCAGTGCCGGAGCGGGAGATGTGGACAGGCGGCGCCCCTGCCCCAAACCGGGAGCTGTTGAAGGAGCACTGCGCCCAAGTAACTGCCTACTGGCCATGACCACCCTCCACCCTCCCTCCCTCCACCCCTCTACCCTTCCCTCACCTGACGTGCCCTTTTCTCTGCAATCTTCGCTGTTCTTCATCCCTCATGTCAATGTTCTTGAACTGCTCAGCCATCTCCTCATCCCCCCTCTGCCTCCTGCTGCCTCCCTCTGGCCACCTCTCCTCCCTGTTGCTGCACGCCTCATCCTCTGCTTCCCTCCTCTGATCTCCCTTCTCTGTTCTTCCCTTCTCTGCTTTTCTGGAAGGGCTTGTGCAGTGGCTCCTGCGCAACTCAACTCTACCAACCAGGTCAGCTTGTGTGCTGCTCAACCGCTTCTGCTGTTGGCGTGCGATGTTGGCTGCGCCAGGTCATGGAGCTGGGCGCTGAGGGGCTGAAGAAGAAAGCGGCTGAGCAGGCGGCTCTGCAGCAGGCGCAAGCTCAGGCAGCCAGTGCCCGGCCCATGGACGTGAAGGAAGCGCTGGTGGAGCAGCTGGTGCAGGAGGTGGGGCACGAGCTGCTGGCCATGCCATGTTGATGCTCTTCATGCTGCTGACTCCTAGAACTGATGCATGCAACTAATGCTGACATGCTGATGTCCAGTTGCTGCCACTGCTACTGCCATCATCTGCGCTGTGTGCACTGTCATGGATTTGTCACAACATTTACTATCGTGCTCAGCATTGCCGACACAGTCACTGGCACACTGGATACCTTGCAGGAGTCTGGTTGGGCACAGCCAGCCAGGGGCAGATGACAAGGATAGCTGGCCAGCTGGCAGGGCCAGGGTGAGAGCAGGGTCAGGGCTGGCAGGGTTGGCAGGGCTGGGGCTGGCCCTGCTAGTCTTGCTGTAACCAAATCAAGGGTGTACTTGCACCTTGCAGCCGTACAGTCAGGCACCTTTTTTGGGTGGCCTCCTTGCTATGTGGGGTATAGTCACCTCTCAGGAACCTTGAGCACATACTCTTCAAGCATGCAAGCAAGTGAAGTGGGGGAAGATTCCACACTCTTGGCCGATCCAGCAAACACAGCTTGAAGCAGGGTGACACACTGCATGCTGCCCTTATCTAGGATTTGTTTGGTCTGTGCACCCCTCTCTCTTGCTCGTATCCTGGCTGGTGCATGGGCACGTTGACCAAAGCCGCAGAGCCCGGTGACTGCGTGTGCGAATGTGGCTCCCTCCAGACACATGCAGGAGCTATGAGAAGGCTGGCGCTCTGGCAGTTTGAAAGAGGCAGGCTATGAACCGTAGGGCCGCGTGCGTTGCAGGTTCAAGAGCGGCGCGAGTTTTTGGAGGCAATGCGCGCCGCCGGCAAAGGCGACGCCTACGATGCGCAGATCCGGGCGGAGATAGGGGAACGCATGGTGGCGTTGCGCAAGTACGGCGTGGACACCACCGCGGGAGCGGGTGCACGTAGCAATGGCGCTAAGCCGATCGTGCTGCCACCTTGGCAGAGGAACGAGCCAACATGTCGGGGTTGAAGAACGATCGGAAGATTACTCTGGCAGAACCGGCGTGCATTGAGGGAGGAGCTTCTGCCTGGGACACGGCCTGCTCCCACCACCTATCCCTAGGTGGTCGGGGCTAAAGCCTAGTCGATTGAGTGAGGACACAGGGAAATGTAGGAAAGCATTCAGCTTTTTGAGGAGGGAGAGGTGCGGGATGTGATATCAAGTCAATGCAGGTTGTGAACACGCGTGTACTTTTCATAGTGTGCTGGGTTTGCAGGGGGGGCGGCATGGTGTCCACTGAGAAGAACACAGCATGGTACCATTAAAGAAGCAAGAAAAACACACCATGGTACCATTGAGCAAGAAGAACACAGCCCCCCTGTCCCTCACTAGGGCCTCCGTTTGAGCCGGACAAGTAGTGGCAACTAGCAGCATATACTAGTGACCAATACTGGCCCGACTCATCATGGTGTTAATGGGCTGTGTGGAGTATACCCAGCGCCTACGAGCGCCTACCACAGCGCATACGAGCGCCTACCACCTACACTGTTGCCTGACCCGTTAGGGCTATTGTGTAGAGTTGGCATGAAAAAACATGCACTGATAAACAGCTGACGACAGCTCATCAAAGGGGGGCACACACTACTGTGCCTCAGCAGGCTGCTGCTGCTGCTCCTGGGCCTTGGGTGGCTTGTCTCGCAGCCGCTTGTAGCCCAGGCCAGGGTACTCCTTGCCCTTGGCTGGCAGAGCTCCCTGGTCTGGCCAGAAGCACAGCTCCAGCGGCCGCCACCTGCTCTCCCCAATGCGCTGCATGTTCAGGGCTGCATTGCAGTCCCTGTCCAGCCACCTGCCTGGCTGTGGGGCTGGCTTGGCTTTGGCAGCCTTGCCCTTGTCCTTGCCTTTGCCCTTGGTGCAAGCAAGAAGAACACAGCATGGTAAACTCCCTCCCTGGGCCAGTGGGGGGAGGTGTACTAGCTTAGCAAGCCTAGCCTAGTAACTAGGTCCTGGGCCGGGGACGGCGGGAAGCACTCGGATGGCGGGGGAGTATTAAACCCATGTTTCGAAGCTGCTGGGGGGCTTGCTTGAGGGCACAACACCTGGGGCACTGAGGCACCGCATGCATTGACTTCTTATGTTGGCTCCATGCCGTAAGGACCTTACTTCCAAGGGGCTTTCAGACGTCAGCCTTTTCTGTAGCTGCTCCTCACCCGCTCGCTAGTGATGGGTGCGTGGGTGGGCAGGGGTTGCCAGGCTACCCAGTAGCTCCCCAGGCTTACCCAGTGGCCATGTCAACATCCTCCCCCCCTACTGCTCCTCGCACTAGCTGTTGCTGTCCATTTGACAGCTGGGTGCAGCTCAGGCGACCCCAACTAACAAAAAATGATAGGAAATGATAGGAAACCGACCCCTGGTAATCAAAACGACGCCGCGTCTCAGCCACGTGGTTTATATTTATGTCTCGCACATCACTGGATAGAGGGCTCCGTCAGCTATGCGGTGAAACATGTATCATTAAATACTGTGCACTGTGCTGAGTGCTATGGCGGCTCGAATCTTGACATTCAAATTCATGTCAGTTTTGCTCATGCGGGCCTCGCCGCGACCGACCGCCGCGACCGACGTGGCCCAGTAGCATCTGCAAACAGTCAGGGACAGTCGCCGCAGTCAAAACAATTTGTGAAGGGGCACAGCCGTGCCAATTACATTAGTTGAAGGAAGAACACAAGTACAGATGCATAAGCGGTGCACTAGAGGCTGACGCCCTACGTGCAACAGATAGAACGACACCATACCTGTGAAGGGGCACAGCCGTGCCAACTTCACAGGTGCACCACGCAGCCTAAGCAAGGCTGGTCACACTAAACAAGTATAACCTAGGCAAGTGGTCTTGGACTGACATCCCCACTACACTCCCACTCAGGCCTAGACCATGAAGCCAAATGAAGGAACGTCATAAGAAAAGAGACTACATGCAAGAGACCATGCGTGTTCATGCAAGCTCACAAGCAGAAATGAAGAAGATGACTTAGTGATATGTTGTTAGGAGGAGATGACATGTGAGCACTAGTAATAGCAGATGATGAAGCAACAAGTGTAGAGCGCATGCAAGCTAGCAGGTACAGACAAGACAGGTAGGCACTACTAACAAAAGCTGCACCATGACACATGAATTTCAGACTTCAAAGAGGCTCGACCGCTGTACGCAGACATGCCACCAAACCACAGGTCACAGCATAAGCTGGCCTGTCCCACCAAGCTGACTCTAGCCCACTCCCAAGCCTTCCTTGCATGCCAGAAACTTCTTGCCAGGAAGCGCCTTGGTCAGCATGTTCCGGCTCGTTGAGGTGCTTACCCTTCATCACCAGCCTCGTGCCATAGGGAAGAGGCAGCTGGCGGGAGTTGCACTCTGGCCATCTTGGCATCCATGGCGCGGCCCCACTCCTCAGCTTCTCGCCTTGACAGAGCCTTGCTGAAGCGGCGCTTGGTGGAGAAGCTGACTGAAGCTGCCTTGCTGCCCACCAAAACCACACTCTCCCTTCTCCCACTGCTCCCACTGCTCCCAACACCCTCATTGTTGCTGCAGCTACCATTACGTGCTGAATAGCACATGGTGTCGTAGTCATCAAATCTGACAGCTTTGCGCACACGCTCGCCTCGGCGCAGCACAGGCGGTGCTTGCTCAGGTGCGGGCGCAGCCAAAGACTCAGGCGTGCGCTCCATTCCCCCTGCTCCGTCCCCACCTAAGCCTGCCACACCAGCCTCACTTAAGCTACCCCCAACGCCACCTAGACTACCCGGGGCAGCAAGGGGATCACCCACACTGCCCGCTTGTCCCCCACTGCCACTGCTGCTGCTGACATGGGCGATGGGAGTGACAGCAGGGGCCCTTCCCCTACTACCCTCGCTGCCGCTGTTGCTGCTGACCGCACCACCTGAGCCTACTCCCCCCCTGGATGCATCGCCCAAAGGCGGGGCAGCCAGCTCAGCGGGTGCAAGAACAGCATGAGGCACAAAGCGTTGCAGGACGGTTTGCTCGTCAAACACCACAGACTTGCTGACGTAGATCCTGCCTTCAGCCCAAACCCGGTAAGTTTTTCCCCCCCGCTCGTAGCCAACAAACACACCCTTTACAAAGCGGCTGTCCAGCTTGCTGGCAGGCATGGGGTCATGCACATATGCCGGGCAGCCCCACACCCGCAAGTGCGACACATCAGGCTTGACGCCAAACATGAGCTCATGGGGAGTGCAAGGCTTGCCCGACACGGCACTGAGGTTGTGCAGATCTGCAGCTGTGCGAAGGGCTTCACCCCACAAGTGCTTGGGGGTGCCGGCGGCCTGTGTCATTGCCCGGACACACTCTTCGAGAGTGCGGTTTATGCGTTCCGCGCTGCCATTCATTTCGGGGCTGTAGGGAGCGGTTTGCTGATGGATCACCCCTTCTGCCCGCAGCCACGCTTGCAGCTCCCCCCCCGTGAACTCACCCCCCCTATCTGTGCGGAGGGCTTTGACGGTGTGCCCAGACTGGCGCTGCAGCTCTGTGAGACACACTATGATGGCTTGAGCTGCTGCTGACTTCTGCCTAATCAGCTCCACTGCCACCAGCCCGCTATACTCATCGAGGACAGTGACAAAGTACAGGTTGCCCGAGGGAGTGGGGCAGTCAAAAGGACCGCAAACATCGCTGTGCACGAGCGCAAGCGGCCGCTTGACAGGCAGCCCCAGCCCTGGATGCTGTACGGCAACGAAGCGGTGCTGCTTGCCCAGCACACAAGGCTCACACAACCCACCGCTGTCCGCAATGGCTTCGCACTGAGCCGCTCTGACGCTGGTGCCCAGCAGCATGTCTTCACGAACTGCCCTGGCCAGCTGCCGATACCCCGGGTGGCCTAGGCGGAAGTGCATGAGCCGCGGGTCATCGCACGAGCGCGCTGACATGCTGACACTGCTGTCACCTAAGGGCACAGGCTTGCTGTTGAGAAGGAACAAGTCCCCAACAACCATGCGAGCCTTGATGCTGTGGTCAGCCCCAGGCATGTGGATGCTGCAACCCTGCCCTGTGAACACAACCTCACCCCCAGCCCTAGCTGCTTTGCCCACTGACAAAAGGCTGCCTTCTGCATCGGGCACGTGCAACACATTGCGCAACACCATGCTCCCACCAGCCCCCTCAAACACCACTGACCCCTGGCCAGCTGCTGTCATAGTGCTACCATTGCCGCATACGATGTGGTGAGGGGCGCGGAGGGGCTGGTAGTCACGCAACAGCTCAATATGAGGCGTCAGGTGGGTACTGCAACCAGAATCCACCAACCACTGACCCTTGAGTAGGTTTGGCGCTACCGCCAGCGCCGCATCAGCGCCGGAGTGCCCAGAGAAAGCCAGACTGCTGCGGTGACGCAGTGGCGACGGGGAGCGGCGGGTGCGGCTGTCCGGCAGCCCAGAATCCCTACCCCTTGGGCCAGGTGTGGGGGGGCCTGTCCCCCCGGCTGCGGTCAGCATGCGGGGAGTGGGAGGGGCTGTCCCTGCGATCAGAAGACACACTGGCGCGGGGGCACTCATAAGCATAGTGGCCAAAATGCCCGCAGTTGTAGCACTCGCTGTCAGCCTTGCTGCGGCGCCCATGCCCCTTGCCCCTCTCCCCCCCGCTTCGGCTGCCACCACCACCATCCGACCCTGCCCCTATGCCCCTGTTGCTGGATTTGTCTCTGCTGCCACCAGGCCTTGCTGAGAGGGCCAGGCCAGCAGCTTGCCTGCGGGATATCAACACACGCTCTTGCACGAGGAGGCGGGGGAGTGCCTTGTCGAAGGTGAGCGTGCTTTCCTCTGCAAGCAGCTGATTGGCCACTGAATCAAAGTCAGCGGACAGTCCAAGCACAGCCAAAGAGAAGGAGTTGTGGAAGGGCTTGTCTGGG
Organism: Haematococcus lacustris; assembly: GCA_030144725.1. NCBI lineage: Eukaryota > Viridiplantae > Chlorophyta > Chlorophyceae > Chlamydomonadales > Haematococcaceae > Haematococcus > Haematococcus lacustris. The sequence goes on from JASKMD010000362.1 coordinate 25,160, forward strand.
GCGGAGCAGGCTGCAATCTGCTGGTCTAGCTCTTGCGCATGCTGCCAATACTCCTGCACAGGCTGACCAGGCTGCATTCTGATCATCGACATTTGTTGTATGAGGACGGAGCTGCTCGCCAGCACCTTGCTGACGTGCATAGCCTTGAGCCTCTGCCACAACTCGCGGGCTGTGCTGCAGCTCTGGCAAACAAAGCGGTACTTTGCAGCATTAACTGTGCTGCTGATGAAAGCGTGTGCACGCGCATTGATGGAAGCTGACAGCGCTGCAGTCGGCACGGCCTCAGGGTCAGGAGTGGCCGCAGCCTCTACTCCCGACCTACCCTGATCCGTCCCACCCGTGCCCAGCCCCGCAGGCGCTGGCGCACAGATAGCTGCATCTAGCCCGCATAACACTAGCGCGTTCTGCACATCAAATTCCCACTGATACCAGTTGTCCCCGTTCAGCTTGGCTATCCCAGCTGCGGCCTGCATCTTAGCACCCTCCTCTGCTCACCGGTGCTCTCACCAAGCGAGTCTTACGAGGTACGGCTTGGTGCACACCAACTGGTTTCCGGAGTCCCGCACATTGAAGTGGGTGGGCCCATAACCTGTGAAGGGGCACAGCCGTGCCAATTACATTAGTTGAAGGAAGAACACAAGTACAGATGCATAAGCGGTGCACTAGAGGCTGACGCCCTACGTGCAACAGATAGAACGACACCATACCTGTGAAGGGGCACAGCCGTGCCAACTTCACAGGTGCACCACGCAGCCTAAGCAAGGCTGGTCACACTAAACAAGTATAACCTAGGCAAGTGGTCTTGGACTGACATCCCCACTACACAATTCACATAGCTCGCCAAACCGATGTAACGACGCCCCTCCACCCATGCTCGGAAGTATACAAGGCTGCTGCATTGCTTGACCGCTTCGTGAGTAGTACCTACTACCTGGCCACTCGGTAAGGCCACTTAAGGTGTGTAGGCCATTGCTACGTTACCTTGCTCGACATGTTGGGTCCGATCCCTCCCGCCCGCCCTCCGCTAGCGTGTCGAGCTTGTGTCCAGCTCCGCCCTGACCCCCTGCTGCTCAGATGGAGGGGTGGGCAGCCCAGGGGCAGCACCAGCACCAGCTGCCTGCTGCTGCCAGGGGGGTGCAGCAGGAGGGGGGGGCAGGTCAGGAGCAGCACCAGCACCAGCTGCCTACTGCTGCCAGGGGGGTGCAGCAGGAGGGGGTAGAAGGTCAGGGGCGGCACCAGCACCGGCACCTGTTGCTGCCTCCAGCTCATCGCCATGCAGGGGTGGGAGGGGCTGGGAGGGGGTGGGAAGGGTTGGCGGGGCAGTAAGGGGCTCAGGAGGGGGTGGGAGGGGCTGAGAGGAGGTGGGAGGGGGTGGGTGGGGGGTGGGAGGGGCTGGGAGAAGGTGGGAGGGGGTGGGTGGGGGGTGGGAGGGGCTGGGAAGGGGTGGGAAGGGGTGGGAGGGGGTGGGAGGGGGTGGCGGGGCAGTGAGAGGGCTGGGAGGGGGTGGGGGGGGCTGGGAGGCTTCTGCGGGGGCTGGGAGGTGGTGGGGCTGCAAGGGTAGGCAAGTCAACTCTGCAAGGCAGAGTCGGGTCACGCCAAAGTCAATTACGGCGGGCCTGATTGATGAATTGCCGTGCTTTCTTTTCCAGCAGCTGTGTCGTAGAGCTACGAACAGAGTAATGACTCGAAATTTCAGAAAATCGCAGTGGTCAGCTTACAACGTGCCGATTTGTGCAAGGAGGTACTTTTCTGTGTGACTGGCTAGAGAGAGGAACGCACCTCCCACATAACCCTGCGCGTTTGATGCAATGTCCGGTCATTACTAGCCCCACGACGGTCTTCCGACACCGCCTGCACCAATGAAAGGCTCGCGGAGCAAGCCTGGCGGGCTGAATTTAGATTGTACTTCTGGCTCGATATCACGCGCAGCTCCATCACTGATGCCGCTACATACCACTAGAACAACCGGTTGTGAGCAGCTGAGGTGTGTCCGCGCTCGCTTGCGCCGGCATGGACTCTGATGCAAGGATTAAAGCGCCGCTTGCCAGTAGATGCGGAGTAATTCGCAGGTGCTAATGCAACAAACGCTGCCGAAATCGGTGCACTTTGTAGCGAGTACTTGCATGAAGATTACCAACCCCATGTTGGGACATCCTGAGTGCAGCAGAGGATGGTCAAATGCCCTCGCCACTGCAGGTTTTCAATGTAAAGCAGCTGGCCTGCAGGTTTTCAATGTACGGCAGCTGCCTGCAGCTTTGTAGCCTGGCCTGGTCACTTGGTCCTGGTCACTTGGTTGCGCAGCGCCTATCACTTGTGAGTAGGGTACGCCCATATAATTATAGTTGGCTCGGATTTATATAAAAAGCTATAATTATAGGCTATGATGAGGATAACTGCAACACCGAACCTTTTCCGGGTTTGTAAACGACCGAGGCCGAAGCAGTTCCGAGTGAACGCTCGAGACCGACGCCAGGGGCCGGAGGCACAAATAATTGGCGGTTGGCTATAATTGACGGTTGCCTATAATTGACGGTTGGCTATAATTGACGGTTAGCTATAACTGACGGTTGGGACATAATTAGCCGTCGGTTGCCCTTGTTACAGCCTTTGAAAATGTGGGCAGAAACCGTTTAGATCCGGGTAAATTGAAGTAATAGGACTATAATTATAGCCTAGCTCAGTAGCTTAGCAGCCAAGTGCGAGAGGTTACGGGTTCGACCCCACGCAAGAGCGTACTTTTCACGTCAAGTCATCTCAAACAAGCCGTGAGCAGCCCATCGACCCGCATTTTCATAGCAAGCTCATACACAAGACAAGTCAGTTGACGAAATGTTTACGGTGCGCCGTTGAGAGGCGGTGATGATAAATACTGATGCTAAATACATGCATTGATGCAAGAAGGTGGCATTGATGCAAGAAGGTGATGCATTGATGCAAGAAGGTGGCGAAGATGTTGATACGGGTGTGGGTTGGGGTGGGCTAGGGGAAGGGGGGGGGAGTTACACTCCTACAAATTAATCCCTGCGTTCTTCCCTGCGTTTTTGACCAACCTTGTCCGATCGGACTGAAATTTTGATAGATGGTGTTTTGCAGAAAATAAAACATATTGTTTTTTTAAAATATTTCTCAAAAACCAATATGTTTTATTTTCTGCAAAACACCATCTATCAAAATTTCAGTCCGATCGGACAAAGTTGGTCCAAAACGCAGGGAAGAATGCAGGGATTAATTTGTAGGAGTGTATGACTGAAAGTGGTCTTGCCGACCCCGGGCAGGGTCGTCATGGAGGGTCATTTTACATTCTCTCCACAATGTTGATTCTGATCTGATACAAACTTGCCATGTCATGTCTTACAATCATTACTTTGTGCTTAGTGGTACATTAGAGAAAAAGCAGAAGCACTGGCAGCATACATGTCTCAAGCTCAACTGCCTTGCAACACCACTACAGAAGACATGTATCGCTGATGCTAAGTACATGCATTGATGCAAGAAGGTGGCAACACCACACAACACAATAACACCTCAACAACACACCACCACCACAACAACACATTGACTCATGCCTCACACACCACCTATGCTATGTGCACAACAAGCAAGGACCGGCTGCACCTCCTTGCTTTAGCTAACACTCACTACGGGACTGCTAAGCACTTTGCCTTGCTGCCTATGCCCAATGCCCCATGGCTGGGCTGGGCTGGGCTGGGCTGGGCTGGGCTGGGCTGGGCTGGGCTGGGCTGGGCTGGGCTGGGCTGGGCTGGGCTGGGCTGGGCTGGGCTGGGCTGGGCTGGGCTGGGCTGGGCTGGGCTGGGCTGGGCTGGGCTGGGCTGGGCTGGGCTGGGCTGGGCTGGGCTGGGCTGGGCTGGGCTGGGCTGGGCTGGGCTGGGCTGGGCTGGGCTGGGCTGGGCTGGGCTGGGCTGGGCTGGGCTGGGCTGGGCTGGGCTGGGCTGGGCTGGGCTGGGCTGGGCTGGGCTGGGCTGGGCTGGGCTGGGCTGGGCTGGGCTGGGCTGGGCTGGGCTGGGCTGGGCTGGGCTGGGCTGGGCTGGGCTGGGCTGGGCTGGGCTGGGCTGGGCTGGGCTGGCTGGGCTGGGCTGGGCTGGGCTGGGCTGGGCTGGGCTGGGCTGGGCTGGGCTGGGCTGGGCTGGGCTGGGCTGGGCTGGGCTGGGCTGGGCTGGGCTGGGCTGTACCCTAACAACACACAACACAACACAACAACGTCCAGCTCCAGACTGCGCACTCCAGGCTGCCCGCTCCAAGCTCCAGCGTGTCTCGTGGGATGTGGGGGAGGGGAGGGGGGGAAGTAGGTGGGTAGAAGACTCGGAAGTGGTGGTGGGACGGGGTAGGGAAGGGAGAAGGGGGCAAGGGACAGGAGTGTGAACAACAAGCCTGCAGCCAGCAAGAGGCATCCTTGTGATTAGGCTGGGCATTGGGGGGCACTCATGTCCAGGGGCTGGCCACTCACAGTTTTGCTCCGTGTCATGCCTTGCTGACTCCTTGCTACCTCCTTGTTGGCTGCTGCTCTACGCCGTTGCTGCCTTGCTTGCAACCACCAAGCCATGCTACACCTGTCATGCTCCAGCTGTCTGTATTATCAGTCAGCTAAGGCTTAGCAAGCAGATGAACAAGATTAACACCCCAGCTGCATGTGCACTCACCGGAAGTCCAAGCTGACGCTCCAAGCGCCTCCTACCTGCTGCTCTTGGCTACTGCTCTTGCGATGACGACCAGCTTATTCATCGAGCTGATTCGAGTAACTGGCGATGATTGGCGATAACTGGCGCGCGTAGTGAAGCCTTTGACCTGGTTCTACACCTGAACGACAGTGCTTTCCTTCCCTCCAAGGTTTGCGTGGTGGTATGGGCAAACTTGGGCAGACCATCCGACCCTAGCGCATTGGGGTCATCGGGGCTAGGCGCAGCCATTGCGCTGGTCGGCGGTGGAAGCTGATGTAAGATTCGAGGACCTATAAAAGCTATAAAAGTGCTCAAGCCATATAAAACTATAACTATAATTATAGTCGGGCCGGTCGCTCCCTACTTGTGAGGCTACTGGTCACCCCCGCCATTGGCTGCACCCCTGATAACTATCCGACTGATCTTTGAGAGTTTTTCAGCGATTCTTGCGCAGGGCTGTGCAGCTCACGAGCGCGAGGCTAGCGGGCTGCTCGGGCTGATGTGCACCTGTGCCGGGGCGGGCGGGGGTGTTGAGAATTATGGTCGCATTGTGCCGGGAATGGCCTGCTTAGTGGGGCTGTGGTCAGAGAACAGCTATCGCGCTCAGCGGCCCAGCTTTTCAAATGTTTGAAAGTACTGTGATGAGCTACCCTGACCTGATCTGACCTGACCTGATCTGACCTGACCTGATCTGACCAGGCTTCACGGTTCAACATCATCCTGACATTGCCTTGTATATGCCGCCATCATCAGAAGTAGCAGCAGCAGCAGCAGCAACATCACCAATATATAACTCCCCTTCCAGGCATAATGTTCCAGGCTACCCAGGAGCTACCCAGGCTTACCTAGTGGCCATCTCAACATCCTCCCCCCCTACTGCTCCTCGCACTAGCTGTTGCTGACCCTTTGCTCTCTAGGTGGCGCGGCTGGTGCGATGTGCTCGTCCATCAGTTATGCCCCCAACGCCGGTGGGCTGTGCCCTTGCAAGCCTCCCCATTACAGTAAAGGCAAGGCCAGTGCTCTGGATGGGTCTCGCAGCCCCCTTGTCCCTCACTAGGGCCTCCGTTTGAGCCGGACCAGTAGTGGCCACTAGCAGCATAAACTAGTGACCAATACTGGCCCGACTCATCATGGTGTTAATGACACACACGCAAATTAGTGCACAACTATCGATTTTGAGGGGGTATTTTTTGTACACGATTCGCCTCGGAAGGAGACTATTGGCCCATGCCCACCAACATCGTGAAAAATCTCGTACCCTCTTTTAAAACTACGCCTTATAGTGCAGTACTGCACCATATCTAATGCCGCAGCAATGCACCAAACCTTATCGTGAAAAACTGCATCATATATAGTCTAGTAGTTTTTTGATGTAATGAAGTAGTCATGTTGGTAATTCATTGGTATTTTACTGGTTTGGAGATTGTTGTTCCTTTAAATCACATTGGTCCTCATACTGCACCTGTCACTAGTGCACTACTACAATGCACCCAATTGTGCTACACTGCACCACACCGAGTGGTACAACACATCACCTTAGCGATATCTCACCAACCATGCATGTTTATGAATTTTCGTTCAAACCCCAATCTTACAACCACGTCATATGGCTACGTGCAAAATCTCAAGCCGCGGTTCTGAAAAATGCTGTTACTAATTTGCCTGAGTGGGGCTGTGTGGAGTATATCGCAGCAGGTTGCTGATCTGGGTGATTGCTGACAGCTGGCTGCAGCAGCGGGTGGTCCAATGCCCCCGGCACCAACTTGATGACGTCATGCATCCTAGGTTGTTAGGGTTAATGGCTGGCCTGCCTGCAGGTTTTCGGTGCATGGCAGCTGCCTACAGCCTTGTAGCCTGGCCTGGTCAAAGTTGCACAACGCCAGTTACCCTGACCTGACCTAGCCTGGCTTCCCGGTTCAATATCATCTGAACATCACTTTGTGTAAGGCGCTCATCATCATCATCATTATCATCATCATCAAAAGCAGCAGCAGCAGCATCAACATCACCACCATTCATCTCCCCTTCTAAGCATTTTGTACTTCGAAGCAAATCAAATGTGCTCAACTTCCATCGCCATGAAACACCACACAGCGCCCCTCAGCACAGCCACACAACCCTGAAGGTCTTGTGCTGGCAACATTGTGCATGAGCACAGCTAAATCTGCAGATGCATGCATAGCCTACTTCATGCACACTCTGAACTTCCCTGTGCGGGACAAGCTATTGGTCCGCCAGCATGGAGCCAACTTGGAGGAGCCACGGACAATGGTGATGTCCAGCCACCGTGCCCATGGCTGCTCAGCCATAAGCCGCAGACATTTGTGCATGGCCACAGTCGCAGCCCCTTGCGTATCCGAGAGGGTGACCTGTGTGACGCTGGGCATGAGCAGCACCAGCTGCCGCCAGAACTCCAATGAGGGGATCACGCTGCCATGCCTAATTTCACCAGGCGGCTGCGGCCCTGGCACACCGGTGCCAGTACCTGGACATCTGCGCTGCTGATGTCCATCTAACAGACCATAGACTGCCACCTCCTCCACCCGCCAGCGCTGCACTGGTCGCAGGATCGCCATCATTTTCTCCATGTCCCTCCTCTGTTGGCTGCTATTCGGGTGCCCTCGTTCCCCCACTGCTGTCCTGCTTGCAGCTGAGGGTGGGTAATGCACACCCAGCCGTGCTTGATTATCACTGGCACCGTGCAGGAGTGCGCCAGGTTCTGCACTCCTTCTGCCACTCAAGGGCTAGGAGACATCACGGTCATCGTGACGCTCAGCCGGCCCACTGTGAGGGGCTGGGTGAGGGAGTGAAGTGGTAGATGAGGCAGCAGCGCCACATGCTCAGGGTCAGCGCCACCTCCAGCTGCTGCCAGCTGCAGGGTGCATTCGCCCGGGAGCTGGTCAGCTGCCAGATTGCGCCCAGTTGCACGCTGGTCAGCTGGGTGGCTGCCAGGAGTGCATCGATGGGTTGTTGCTTGCCACACAGAAACAGCAGGTAGCTGCAGCGTGTGCAGTTTGGGCAGCGCTTTCAGCAGCTCAGGCAGGCCCTCCACGCTTTTAATGCTGGGGAGAGTCAGCACCTGCAGCTGTGCTAGCTGGGAGAGCTTCGCGACAATAGAAGCATTGTCTGCTGAGGCTGCGGAGACTGCTCAGGCCACCCGATGCTCAGCTGCGTCAAATGCTGTGCCAGGGGCTGCAGGTTAGGCAGCGGAGCGGTACTCGGCTTCCACGCTCCCAGCTGCTTGAGCCTGACACCACAGAAAAGGGTGTCCAGGGTCACAGCCCCAGGCTCAGGTCGCTTGGGTTGAGAGATGGTGGTGCGGGTGAGGTCCAGCTGTTGCAGCTGCAGGGCCAGCTGAGGGTGGGAGAGGAGGCTGGCCAGGCCACTGCAAGTGACGGAGTAGCCATCGAGGGACAGGGCAGTCAGGCCTGGGAAGCTGGCCACCAGGCACTGGGCTAGGCCAGGTGTGCAGTCCAGGAGCATGGGGAGGTCATTGCAAGAGGCCCTGCTCCATTCCAGCTTATACACGTGTACTGCTGGGCAGCTGCCCAGCTTGCTCAGAGCATAGTTCAGCTGCTTTGTATACATGCTGCTGTCATACGGTTGAGTCTGCTGCAAAGTCAGGGTCAGCTTGCTCGTCCTGGCTTGCAAGGCTGCAACGACGCGGGGCGTTAGCAGCTGGTTGCAGCGCAGTGTGTCCAGCTGGATGCGGAAAGCTGGGGCGTGCCGCAGATTGGCCTCAGAGAAGGCGCGGCAGGTGCGGGACAGCCCGTCTCCAGCCCCGAGCTGCACGGCCACGCTGGCGATGTCTTGCAACAGAGCGACAGGCAGGTCCAGCAGCGAGGTGGCAAGTGGCGATGCGGATGCTGCTGAGGCCTGACCGCTAATGCGTGCGCTTGCTCATGACTGTATCACTGGCCGTCTAGCCTGCTTGCTAGGGAACTGTCAACTCGCACCAACATGTGCATGGCGGAAGTACAGGATTGGCGGGCCCGACGAAAAGCATGCTATCGCGTTATTGCCGCGGCCATTCTGCAGCCCTGTTCCTTGGCTAGCACGTGTTGCTGGCCGTCAAGCGTTGTCTCAAGCACTTCCAACCAGCCAGCCTCCTCCTGTCAGGGCCTCCCAACTCTGATGTTTTGGCATGTAAGACCGTCACATGCGACCGATTGCTCCGGGAGCATGCCGATGGCTTTAGCCCCGCGCGGCATGGCTTAAACGCGGACTCTAGTTGCGGCAGCAACCAGCAGTTGCTTCAATTGTGGTCGATAGGGTGGTTGGGATCCGCCGGCCACCCTCAAGACTTCGCGCAGTGCAGGCGTGTTGTTGGTGCTCTACGCATAGGCGCTGCTGCCAGCCCGCGAGGTGAGGTGCACGCAGCAGTTGCCACCATTCTCGCGCCAGCACATGTTACCCGACGAACATGTGATGATGCAGGAGTGTCCGAGTACACCACAGTACACCTACCGGGGTCTTCTTAGCTTCAGCTGCGGCTCAGCTGAGGAGGTAAATTCAGCCAAAACAGCAAATCCAGCCAAAACTCAGAGAGGTTTCCTTATTTTGTGCTGGAACCCGCATCAAAGCCTAATGTACTCATATGCACAGCTGTGACAGAAGAAATGATATTCCTCTCAAAGCTCAGTGAGCCATGGCCTGTCAATTGCAGGAGCCCAAGCACCACAGACCCTCCCTGCCCACAGTACCTGCCAGCAGCCCACCCTAGCAGGCCCAGCTGCCTACCACCACCTCCCAGCACCTCCTCTCTGCCCTTCTGCCTGACATGCCACCCGTAAAGAAAGTCACGAGAATAAGCAGAGCCAACGGGGGCCCCAGCCCCGCCCCAGCTGCTGCGGCTGACTCCCCCAACCCCGCCCCAGCTGCTGCGGCTGGCTCCCCTAGCCCCGCCCCAGCCCTGCCCCAGCCCTCCCCCAGCCCTGCCCCAGCCCCCCTGCCCACTCCCCCAGCCCCCCTGCCCACTCCCCCAGCCCCCATGCCCACTGCGCGCACACCTGAGGTACAGGAGATGCCATCTCTGACCCCCCAACTTGAGGTGAAGGCGCGGGTGGTGGCCGTCAGGAAGTGTCCGGACAGCTCGTCACACCCAGCTGTTCAGCAGTTTGTGGACGTCTGCAGGAAGCAAGGGGTATGGGGGTCTCTAGCCAGCATCACAGTGGACAGCGCAGCTGGCAATATTGGGCGCATCAGCGGGCTGGCTGTCAGCATCAATGCCTTGCGCAGACAGCAGGGGCTGGCCCTCATCATCTTCTGGCCATGTGTCAGCCACCAGATTCACAACGCGTTGCACAAGGCAATGACAACATGGGGCAAGGCAGAGGGCTGGGGCAGACAGGGTTTGCAAGCGCAGCTAGCCCTCAGCATTGAGCAGCTATTCTTCCAGCTCCCTCACTTGCTGGCAGCCATGGGCTCTTCAAACGCTTTGTACGCACAGAAGGCAGCTGAGCAGGTGCTGAAACAGCGGGACATGAGGCTGCAAGAGTGGGACGTGCACCAGCAGCAAAAGCATGGGTGCTTGCAGTCCTACTAGATGTTTGCCTTTAGATACTTGTTGCTCATATACTTGCCGTACTTGACGTTGTGGCATGCACCTACGGCATGGATTGATGCTAAAGCAAAAACTGCTGTTCGTTAACAAACTCTAGTGCCAGGGGCCTTTGCTATGGAGTGTAGAGGCCTAGGGAGTGTAGAGGCCTAGGGAGTGCAGCAGGTCATGGCACCGTGGACCGAAGCACATGTCTCGGTGGTGATGTCCCAAAACGATGTAGCGACACAACGAAGGCTTCGCACCTACGCATATGCTCTAGCTACAACGAACAAAGCACATAACCAGGGGAACGAGCAGAAAAGGCTCAAGTATGAAGAGTCCCGCGGTCAGTTTGACTATCAGGCCACATAGTCTACTGTAACAAGAAGTGAAGGGTGCACATAGTGTCTTGATGAACCGCTAGAGCACACAACCACTCCGTCTCTCGCTTGACAGCGCGAGCGACACAAATAACGAGTGAAAGCTAATAGATGTTAAGAAATATGCAGCTGTTCTAGACGCAGCATCAGCAGTGGTGTGGGTGCGTTAAAGAAGCATTTCAGCTTCTTAGGTTTCAAACTCGCGATACCGGCCATCGCAACGCAAAGCGCGACTACACACATACTTGCGGTTGCTTCATCACGGCGTCATTAAGAAGGTCGAGGGTGGAGGAGGCATGCATGGTGATATCTGCCCACAAAATGTAGGCCGGGTTCACGCCTAAGCAGTGCATTATATACATAGTCATGGACGCTCAGGACAGCCGTAGCGTGTAGCCTTGCGAGCCCTCTACATACTGATGTGCTTCGTTCATCATTCCGCAAACTGTGCGAGAAATAAACCGCGTGAAACGGACACCCCCCCTTTTCAAGGGGGTTGGGAGGCCCTGACCTCCTGCCCTGCCTACTTACACGAGTGAAGAATGATGGGCCTGACAGTGCCCCCCTTGACAGTGGCGCGTGCTCTGTAACGGGGAGATGTTCATGCGTGCTGCACGTGTGCATCATTGCCAAGGAGGTGGCGCCTCACAGGAGGAGGTGGTGCCTCAAAAGGAGGCGGTGGTTCACTCAGACACAGCCAGCTAAACAAACGCAGGGCCACCAGGCCCTGCAGACTGGATGCCCCCAGGGCAGGTGCACCACTGCCTGGTGCGTTGTGTAACGTCCAAACCATCAGGATCCTAATGGGAATGCCGTGATAAACTTGAAGTTATACTCCAGCCTCAGCAATGCCAAGGTATGGGGGAGGGCAGGCAGCAGCAGCAGCAAAATAACAGCACATTTCCACATACTTTGGGGGGCCTGCTGCTGAGGGGGGCTTTGGCTGGAGGGGCACACTTGCTGGCACAACATGCCCATGGGCTGCATGGGGGGCACCTGCCGGCATGGGGGGCACCTGCCGCTGCTGCCGCTGCTGCTGCAGCTGCTGCAATGCCCACCAGCACCTGTAGCTCCTAGTGTGCTGCCTGCAGCTGCTCCGTGTCTGCCTGCACTTGCACTTGCACCTCCAAGGCCTCCAGGCCGTTGGGACACTGCTTCAACCCTGCCTGGGGTGAGGACATCAGCTTCTGCAGACGTTGGCGTTCGCTACCGCAACTGTTGCACTGTGTGCTGGGCATCACTGAACATGGAGATTACAACTAGCACTCAGAGGCGCCGAAGGTGGGATCGGGGTGATGGGGGCGGGGGCGGGGGGCGGGGGCGGGGGCGGCGGGGGCGGGGGGCGGGGGGCGGGGGCGGGGGGCGGGGGCGGGGGCGGGCGGGGGCGGGGGCGGGGGCGGGGGCGGGGGGCGGGGGCGCGGGGGCGGGGGGCGGGGGCGGGGGGCGGGGGGCGGGGGCGGGGCGGCGGGGGCGGGGGGCGGGGGGCGGGGGCGGGGGCGGGGGCGGGTTTCATGCGGGCTTTGTGTCTTGCGTGGTGACCTCACAGAGCGAATCTTAAAGCAACTCAGCTACTCACAGCAAAAACACAAGACTCAGCTGCTCACAGCTGCTTCGGTGTGCGGGTCAGTACTCACGCCAATCACTGTCCCATATGACTTCCTCTTCCTCTTCCTCATCTTCTTTGCTTTGCCCTTCCCTTAGCCGCTGCTCCCACATCTCCCCTACTGTCTCCGGCTGCCATCCCTCCTTCCGCTTCTCCTTAAACCACTGCTCATGCCCCAAGTCCCACCCTCTAGGCCCAACCACCAAGTGCTCCTCCCCCATCTCATGCGTAACCCCCTTCCCCTCCCCAACCTCCACCTTCTCCTCCACAAAGCTCAAGTCCATAGGAGGCAGGTAGTATCCTCCGTCTTTCGACAAATAAGCGTACCACTGGCATAGCTGCTCGACGTCTGCCTCCTCCATCTCAGTCAGAGTCGCCCAAGAGCTGTGCCGCCTGCCGTGGGACTCCAGGCTAAGGGTCACCCCGTTGGCCGTCACAGAGTCGCCGTTGCGAACCTTCTGCTCCGCCATACGCCGCCCCTCTTGCTGCCGCCGCCATGTCCAAAGGTCGCAGGGGCTATCGTCGAGCAGGTCGTGCAGTTGAAGGCTTAGGGTTCCCCCGTGCCTACGGCCTCCTGAGCTGAGCTTCACGACAACGCGATTGGACAGGAGCACTACCGCCGAGATGAACCGACACTCGTGGGAATAAGCGTATCGCCCCCGTGAGTAGAACCCTAGTTTGTATTTCCCCACGCCAAGGCGCTGTAGAGTCATCCTGTCACAATAATGTTGCGGCGATCGTGCGTTACAGAGCAAGTCCTGGAACACTCTTAACAAGCACACGTCACACACGAACACATTTACTGACGGCAGATCTCCCTAGCACGCAAGCCACAGGTCTTATGAGCTAATGGCATCCCCATAACGAAAAGCACGTCTTCAATCCAAGAGTAACGCCATCACGGTAGCCGCCCCGCCCCGCCCCGCCCCGCCCCGCCCCGCCCCGCCCCGCCCCGCCCCGCCCCGCCCCGCCCCGCCCCGCCCCGCCCCGCCCCGCCCCGCCCCGCCCCGCCCCGCCCCGCCCCGCCCCGCCCCGCCCCGCCCCGCCCCGCCCCGCCCCGCCCCGCCCCGCCCCGCCCCGCCCCGCCCCGCCCCGCCCCGCCCCGCCCCGCCCCGCCCCGCCCCGCCCCGCCCCGCCCCGCCCCGCCCCGCCCCGCCCCGCCCCGCCCCGCCCCGCCCCGCCCCGCCCCGCCCCGCCCCGCCCCGCCCCGCCCCGCCCCGCCCCGCCCCGCCCCGCCCCGCCCCGCCCCGCCCCGCCCCGCCCCGCCCCGCCCCGCCCCGCCCCGCCCCGCCCCGCCCCGCCCCGCCCCGCCCCGCCCCGCCCCGCCCCGCCCCGCCCCGCCCCGCCCCGCCCCGCCCCGCCCCGCCCCGCCCCGCCCCGCCCCGCCCCGCCCCGCCCCGCCCCGCCCCGCCCCGCCCCGCCCCGCCCCGCCCCGCCCCGCCCCGCCCCGCCCCGCCCCGCCCCGCCCCGCCCCGCCCCGCCCCGCCCCGCCCCGCCCCGCCCCGCCCCGCCCCGCCCCGCCCCGCCCCGCCCCGCCCCGCCCCGCCCCGCCCCGCCCCGCCCCGCCCCGCCCCGCCCCGCCCCGCCCCGCCCCGCCCCGCCCCGCCCCGCCCCGCCCCGCCCCGCCTGATGAATACCACATTGCAGCTTGGGGCGCCTGACTCATGGCCTAGAATCAGTCCCGGCCCCATGCCGTGACTCGTCCAAGATGGTGACACCAATGGCCTCTGTGCTGTAGGAAGAGTGTGCCAGGGCCTGGGCCAATGGGGGGAGGTTTGCTAGGTCCTGGACCAGCTAGAGCGGGCCAAGGCAGTTCAAGGGCCAGTGGGATGAGGTGGTCTGCATTGAATACTTGAGTAATACTGCAGCCTCAGGAACGTCCAGGTATGGGGCAGGCCGCAACAGTAGCAGCAGCAGCAAGATAGCCACACATGTGCGCATGTTGTTTTCCCAAGATTCGCTGGGTCAGGTAAGGCACCGTTCCTGAACTTGGCCAAGGAGGTGCCCCCCTCCTCCGTCAGCACCCCCAGCATGCCGGCGTCACGCATCAGGCCAAAGAGGCCCCTGGTGTCCATGAAGATGTGACGAGCCCGGCACTTGCTGGTGGGGGTGAGTGCATAGGGAGGGGGGGGGAGGGGGGGCCTTGGCATCAGACTGCCGCCAGGGCACCATGTCAAGCTGCCAGGCTGCCATGGCTGCCTCCATCTCCCTGGTGGTGTGCACCGCATGGCGCAACAGGCTGCTCCAGATTGCTGGATCTTCCAGCCAGGCAGCAGTCACCTGCTCCTCTTCCTCAAGCCCCAGCAGGCCCCGCTGTAATGCCACCTCAGCCTTCATGGCTGCAGTCACCACCACCCCACCCTCCTCCAGCAGCCAGCTGACTGGCATGCCACACACCATGCGGCGCACATACGCACACTCACGCTTGGACCACTCTGGCAGGTGCGCACCATCCAGCCCCCTCACCCCAGACTTGCGTTCGTGCTCGTGAGTGCCCATCAGGACCTCTCCAGCTGCCTGTCGACGTGGTCCACCATGTTGGTGCCTGTGCTATAACGTGGGTCTGCTTTGAGGCGGGCGCGGAGGTCGGGGTGCGCGGCCAGCATGGCAGCGACTGCTGCGCTTGGCCGGTTGTTCTCGCCGGCTCCAGGCAGGCCGCGGCACAGCTGCATGTACAAACTCCTGCAGCTTAGGTTCGGGATGGCCGCGGCGGAGACTGGGATGTCTGTGTACACGTGCTGCCCGTGCTCGTCGAGCTGGTCGACTGCGTGCAGGTTCCGTACAAAACACCCAGGAGGAGGCTGCCGAGCACTGCCCGCTAGCTGCAAGCCTCCACTCTTGGCAGCGCAGCGGCCAGGAAGGCAGCCCACAGCTCTTGCGGCAGGTGAGGTGGTCCAGCTTGCATTTTTGTGCTTGGTAGGTGTTGTCTCTGTCGTGGGCGGCGCGGGCCTCTCGTGAAGCCTTTATATTGCGCTGCGCCTCGGTGAGGTCTGGCTGCTGTGCCTCGTTGCGGTCGAATATAACGAAGTCGGGTTCCTCCGGCACTGGTCTATGTCCACCCACACCGCTATGTCTTTCCTTCCTTCCAAAAACAACAGTAAGGCGAAGCGATTGCAAGTACTGGGAATACTTAGATTTGTCACACACACATGTCACTGATCAAATGATACTGTGGTCGACATTTACAAACGGGGCTGGCAAGATGAAGATGCGGCTGAGTGCTTCCGTACGTGCGACACGTCCAGCTCAGTGCCAGCCTCGGCCTGTCTTATGCACGGCTGCCTCTACGCGCCGGGGCGTCCTCATCGGGGGCGCAGGCATGGCGCTGCTGCCTGGTGCGACACGATGCTTGCAGCGATTGGGCGCGACGCAAGCAACTATCGTCACATCGCCCCTTCCTGTGCTCAGGCAGTGCGGCTCTAGCTGATGAGCCAGCCTCCATCTATCAGTTCTCCGCCATGATGAAAGGGGAGGAGATTTCCTTAGAAAAGTACCGCGGCCAGGTTCTGGTGGTGGTAAACGTGGCATCGGAATGACCCCTGCAGGCGAGTTGGCGATGCCCGCATGCACGACATTCCGAGCTAATGGAGCCAGCAAAATGATTGCAGTAGTGGTTGAGCAGCCCCCTCGTGCCTCACTAGGGCCTCCTTTCGAGCCGGACCAGTAGTGGCCACTAGCAGCATATACTAGTGACCAATACTGGCCCGACTCAAAGTGGTGTTACTGGGCTGTGTGGAGTAAACCCAGTGCACATGGACATGGTGCACGAGCGCCTACCACCTACACTATTGCCTGACCCGTTAGGGCTATTGTGTAGAGTTGGCATGAAAAAACATGCACTGATTAACAGCTGATGACAGCTCATCAAAGGGGGGCACTCACTACTGTGCCTCAGCAGGCTGCTGCTGCTGCTGCTGCTCCTGGGCCTTGGGTGGCTTGTCTCGCAGCCGCTTGTAGCCCAGCCAGGGTACTCCTTGGCCTTGGCTGGCAGCGCTCCCTGGTCTGGCCAGAAGCACAGCTCCAGCGGTTGAGTATAGTGGTTGAGAATAGTGGTTGAGAAGCCACACGCAGGGGTGTTGCAGGGGTAGCTGTACCCCGACCTGACCAGGGTAGGGCAACTGTTGTCCGAGAAGTATGGAGTGTGATGTGCAAACGTATGCTGCGCAGAATGTGAACTACCCAGGCCTGAGGACGCTGTACGACAAGTACAAGGTGAGCACTGGTTCCAGGCAATGATCACCAGCCTGGATTAACCGGGGAGTAGGTCTGCAGTCAGGTCGTCATGCGCAGTCGGGTCCCATGTGAACCCCTTAACATGCAAGTCGCCTCATGAGCATGGCATCTAGCACGGGCTTTGTTTGCACTCCCGTCAGCATTCAATTACACCACCATCATCATGGCTTGGTAGGTGCTGATCACGGGCAGAAGCTGGTGAGCTGCAGGCATGCAGGCATGCCATGCACATGTGAAATACAGGCTGCTAGATTTGGCCTGGCATGTGACCTGATGCAGGCTGAGGGGTTCCAAACTATAGCTTTTCCCTGCAATCAATTCGGTGAGTTGAGGAGCAAGCAACAGCAGCAGCCACACTCCGTCAGCTGGAGCCACCTTGTGTGAGCTGTGTCAGCTGCAAAGAGGGAAGGCCTATTGAGCCTTACGCCCTGTCAGCTGGCCGCCTGTCAGCTGTCCTGTCAGCTGTCCTGTCAGCCGGCTACCCTGAGCCTGCCAGCAGGCTGCCTTACACACAGCCAGCTAAGCAGAGGCAGGGCCCATGCAGGCCCGCTTGCATCATCATCAACATCACTGCGTTGCTGAAACACATACAGTGTGTGATGCCCTGCATACGTCAGCCTGACAGCAGGCTAGGGGCGTATTCAGGGCCATGACACCTACAGGCCGCACGCAGACCCCACCCCTGGCTCCAGGCACCCCTTGACCAGGCCCCAGTAGCTACAGGGATCAAACCCTGGGCAGAACAGATCCAGAGGTGCCCAGAAGCTTCTGCACAGGCCACAGTACAGCTGCGCCTGTTGAGCCACAAGACAGCTGCTGTGCCATGATGTGCCTCAAGGTGCCCAGCCCAGTGGTGCACAACAGCTGCTGTGCCTCAAGGTGCCCAGCCCAGCCCAGCCCAGCTCAGGGTGGGTGGCTGCGCTGCAGGCGGTCAGGCGCCAGGCACAGATGAGGAGGAGCGTGCCTGGGCCATCCGCAAGTTTGGCTTTGAGTTTGACGTGTACGACAAGGTGCTGGTGAACGGGCCCAGCGCGCACCCGCTGTACCGCTTCCTCAAGGCGCAGCAGCCGCTGGCGGCGCCGGGTGCTGCTCAACCTGGGCGGCCTCAGGGCGATGTGGCCTGGAACTACGTGGGTCCACCTGCCATTGCTCTGGCTCCCCACCACCTTGATGCTGGCTGCATGCCTCCCCAGTGTCTCACACGAGTTCTCTCACACGAGTTGTCTCCCTGCTCTTTTCAAAAACTCCATGCTTTCATGTGTCCCACACCTGGAAAGGGCAGACAGGGACGGCTGCATACCTCCGCACACCCATCGTTTCTCTCGTCGCTCACACTGATCTTTCACTTAGCTCTCACGCAGCTTTGAATAAACCCAGCTTTCATGCACCCATACCAGAAAAAACGGAGAGGAAAGTTTCCAATCAGCCAGGGGTGGGAGGCTGGAGCGGGAGGCCCCTCCTCCCGTACACCCTGCAGCAGTGTGTTGCCTAAGCTTTGTATGTCACAAGGCCACGGGCACAGCAACTCACACGCAGTCACACACTGGGGTGGTGGGTGGTTTGTCGGTCGCAGGAGAAGTTTTTGGTGGATCGCAGCGGTCAGGCGGTGAAGCGCTTCAAGAGTGCCCTAGACCCGTTGAGCTTCGAGGCGGACGTGCGGCTGCTGCTGGTGGGCGGGGCAGGGAGGGAGGGAGGGAGGGAGGGAGGGAGGGAGGGAGGGAGGCACAGTCACACATGTCCCCTAGGGCTGCCTGCCACACGGCTGCAGCGCTGCAGTGCTGATGGCAAGCTGTAAGCTCCAGCTCACCCACAGCCGCCCTCACCACAACACTAGAAAGCCAGTCCCACTCTCTTGGCACGTGTGCTGTGGGTCAAGGTTTAAGTCACCCCCGCTTACTGGGGCATTTGCTGTGTGTCGAGCCACGTACACATCACCATAGCATTCACCTGGGTTGAAAGGGGTGCATTTGCTGTGGGTCATTTGGCGCATTTGCTGTGGGTCCAGCCATGTACACATCATCATGGCATTCACCTGGGTTGAAAGGGGTGCTGACTGCTTGAAGTGGACTCTGATCATAGCTGGGTGCCCAGTCGCACCGGGACGGCTGCTGGCCACCACCCGCCACCCAGCTAAGCTGGCACACAACGCCACACACGGCCACATCATCCTTTCATGCACCTGGATGTGGTCTCCATCCTAGAAGTGGAGTCAAGCTGGCTGCTCAACCATACCAGGACGGCTGCTGTCCATCACCCAACAACCCAACCACCCAAAGCTGACTCACTGAACACCAGGTTGCAGGCAGGCCAGGTGACTAGGGTGTCTGCAGTCAGGTTGTGCCCTGCCCCACCACCCCTGCAGGCTGGCAAGGGCCCCCTGCCTGCCGAGTGCATCATGCACCCGGGCCGCAAGGTCTGCAACGTGGACAAGCTGCTGGCGGCATAGCCAGGGGAGGGGGAGTCCCCTCGCCCTCCTACAGGAGGGGCTCCTCCCCCTCCACCCCTTCCTGAGGAGAGGTCCCCTCCCCTCCCTCTCCTAAGGAGCAGGAGAGGGAGAGGACTCCTGTTGGTTCTGCTGGTCCTGCAAGGCTGGGGCAGCGATGAGGCCTGCCCTCTACCAGTACCATGAAATGCCCGCATAGCCGGGAGAGGGAGGGTGGGAGAGGGAAGGGGAGGGGGAGTCCCCTCCTGTGGGCCCTGCTGGGCCATTGAGGCTGCTGGTCCTGTCAGGCCGGGCCGGGATGACACCTGCCCTCCAGCAGTGGCTGGTATCTTGAAGTGGGCTCGATGGTGGTACTGTATTAGCGGAGTGGGTTACTAAAAGTTGCCGTATTGGCTGCGGTCGCATCCCGCCTGCGTGACTATGACGGCCACTGTCGCACATCACGCATCGTGGTGGACAGTGGCCCGACGACTGCGGCAGCTGGGCTGGGTGTCGCGTCCTCGTTATCCATGCACAGCTTCAGTTGCCATGCAGGAGGGCATGCGACACGAGTCAATACCCACCATATGGCGCCCACCATGCGCACAACTTGATTGTCTTAACTAGCCCGTTGGAGCTGCCATGGCGGGGTATGTTAAAAACTGAACCCCACAACCGTTCCTGGTCACCCCTCCGACTCCTCCGGCCCCGATCCTTAACCCTAGCTTGAGACGTGAAGGCTCTGGGCCTACATACAGCTGCTTGTGCATTCCGGCCCAGACCTGACCCAGATTCCGACCCAGACAGGCACACCTCCCTCTACTTATCAAACTCCCTCAAGGGAGGGGGCGTGGGCGGTTGAATAGGAGTTGCGGTCGGGCGGTCGGGCCCCAACTAACAAAAATGGACAGGGAATGATGGGAAACCGACCCCTAGTAATCAAAATGACGCCGTGTCTCAGCCACGTGGTTTCTATTTCTGTTTCGCACATCACTGGATAGAGGACTCCGTCAGCTATGCGGTGCAACATGTATCAATAAATACTGTGCACTGTGCTGAGTGCGTTGGCGGCTCAAATCTTTACCATTTAAATCATGCTTGTAATGCTCATGCGGGCCTCGCCGCGATCGACCGCCGCGACCGACGTGGCCCAGCAGAATCTGCACACAGTGCGGAACAGTCGCCGCAGTAAAATCGATTCACATGGCACGCTGAACCGATGTATCCGCGCCACTCCACACACGCACATAAATTCAGGCGTTCCCAACATGGGGTTGGTAATCTTCATGCAACTGCAGCCCATATACTCCATCATTTGATGTAACGTTTGCTGCGTCTGCTGCAATGCGATAACGCGCGTTTAATGTAAGACTGGAATTGCCATCGGAGTCATTCGATGCGGGCAGCCACATGTGACCCCGGATGTGTCCCAATCGCAGACCGTGGTTAGCTATACTGGTAAGCTACGTCCTTGGCTACCCGTTAGCGATGCACGACATGTCGGTGGCGCACACCACCGAAGTCCGGCAAACATGGCTGCGCGAGCTTCCTGATGGTGCAGGCCGCTTGGCGAGGATGTGAAGAAACTCGAATTCGTGTGCGACATCGCTGTATCGCTGTAATGGTGGGCGGCACAGTAGGGACTAGACACCCCCTCCAGCTATGACCCGCTATATGTTTTCAACCATTGAACAACAGCCTGGCCTCACACGAATCTTTTGTAGCATACTCATCAACGCGTCCATGGCACCATGCAACTCAATTATTGGGTTTGTATGTGACAAGATGGACCGCTTACAAGGTACACATGCTGATGGCTACAGGTGCATGAGGAGCCGACTGAGCTTGGCTGACCACTCCGCCACATGGCCACCACCAACACACCTTAACCCACCACCTCCCAACCTCGTATACCCCGCCCAGCTCCCAGTAGCCCCTCATCCCAGCCTGCCATCAGCCTCCTCCCCCCTAACCCTCCAGTGCGTCCTCCCCAACCCACACCGGCCAGGCAAGACATCCACAGTTGGGCGTGAATGCCACATCGTGTCCACCTACATGCGGCGCAAGACCCTTGGTAAGATGCAAAGGGGAAGGGGCAGGGTGGCGTGGGTGGGAAGGGGCCGGGAGAGAGTGGAAGGGGGTGGAAGGGAGTGGTAGGGGGTGGGAGGGGGGGGCTGAGGGGGGGGCTCAGGGGGGGCTGAGGCTGGGAATAACCGCATGTTTTTGCTACCTGCTTTCAGACCAACTATTGCGCGCAAAGGCAATACACCCGCAATTTGATGGGTGCACATGCGATCGCCATGGCAAGGTGCTCGTATTGCGAGTGACAGCAGCAGTCACCCCGCAGCACCTGACAGAGGGATGGGAGCAGAGGCCCGGTGGTGCAGTTGGGGCTGGGGCTGGGGCTGGGGCTGGGGCTGCAGCTGGGGCAGCGGCAGGGGCAGCGGCAGGGGCTGGGGCTGGGGCTGGGGCTGGGGCAGCAGCTGGGGCAGCAGCTGGGGCAGCAGCTGGGGCTGGGGCTGGGGCTGGGGCAGCAGCTGGGGCAGCGGCAGGGGCTGGGGCTGGGGCTGGGGCTGGGACAGCAGCTGGGGCAGCGGCTGGGGCTGGGGCTGGGGCTGGGGAAGCAGCTGGGGCAGCAGCTGGGGCAGCAGCTGGGGTTGGGGCTGAGGCTGCAGCTGGGGCAGGCCGACTCACCACTCAAGTCACCGATGTTTTGGCTATCATCCCCTTGCCTATTGGCACGGCAGAAGCTCATGTCCAGGTCATAATGCAGGAGCTGCTCCTCCACGGCCTCGACACTGCCTGCATCGCCAGCATCACAGCAGACAGTGCAGCTGTGAACATGGGTGAATATGGTGGTGTTGTCACCCTCTCCTCCTGCAGAGCAAGGGGCAGGCTGGTTGCATTCGGGCGCAACCCTGCTATAGCCACGGCATACACAACACCCTGCTGGCTGGGATAGCTGCATTGGGTGGTGACATCCGCCCAGCCATTGAATCCATTGCCAGCTTGCTGGCCCAGTATTGGGTGCCGCTCGGCATGGGAGCATGGGGCGCCAAGCCCCAAGTGCCGTGTGACACCCGCTGGGCCAGCTACATCAGCTCAACGGTGTCCATGCTGCGCGTCTGGGCGCATGCGAGAGATGCCGTGTCACAGCTGCTTGAGGGGCAGAAGGATCGGTCTCCACCATGGGCTGTCACCCTTAGCCAGCTGCTCCAGGACCTGCTCCAGGAGCTGCTCCAGGACCCTTAGCCAGCTGCACCATGTACTGCACCTAGCACCTTCTTTAAGCGTGGTAGAGCAGCCGGTAATGCACTAGCGCCAGCAGCAGCTCCAAAAGCTAATAGTGGTATCCAGTCGTCACGACTGCCGTCGTCGCGTCCACATGCCAAAAGCAAAACATGTTCCGACTGCTGCTGCGCGTTGCAGGTGCCACTCACAACAGTGTGGCGAAGCGTGCTAGAGCGGCGCGCCTCGCATGGGGCGAAATCGCATGAATACAAATGTCTGTCTTTGGGCAGGCACTGAGCACCGCTGAGAGCGAGATAGTTTTTGCTGCGTCTGCCATCTCGTAGCTATGAGTCTCCTCTGTTCAAAGCACTGTTTACATATATTTTCGACTGAGTGGCTGCGGAGATACAGGCTTCCTATCACAGGGGGGTGGTTTACAGGTAGTTGGGAACGCCTGACATAAATATACAAGGCTGCTGCATTGCTTGACCTCTTCGTTAGTAGATCCTACTTCCTGGCCACTCTGTAAGGCCATGCAAGGTGTGTACGCCATTGCTACGTTACCTTGCTCGACATGTTGGGTCCGATCCCTCACGCCCGCCCTCCGCTTGCGTGTTGAGCTTGTGTCCAGCTCCGCCCTGACCCCCTGCTGCTCAGCTGGAGGGGTGGGCAGCTGCCAGCTGCCAGCTGCTGCCAGGGGGGGGCAGCAGGAGGGGTGGGCAGCTCAGGTAGTACACCTCCAGATGCGATTGTAGTTGTTGCTGGTCCTGTTCACTCAGCTCATGCATGTTGGCCATGGCACGGATCTGCTTTTCATGCATCTCCCATGTGCCATGTGCGTCCGCACTAGCGCAGCTGTGCTTCTAGGCTGGGGCTGGGAGGGGCTGGGAGGGGGTGAGAAGGGGTGGGGCTGGGGGTGGGAGGGGGTGGAAGGGCGGGGCTGGGGCTGGGAGGGGCTGGGAGGGGGTGAGAGGGGTGGGGCTGGGGCTGGGAGGGGCTGGGAGGGGCTGGGAGGGGGTGGGGCGGGCTGCAAGGGTTCCGGGTGGGCTAGTCAGCACTGCAAGGCCAAGTTAGGTCACGCCAACTTATGTTTCCACAAGCCTGGTTGATGGAATGCTTTGCTTTCTTCTCCAACAGCTGCTTCGTTGGGTTAGGAACAAAGTTGACACGGCAAATCCTGGAAACTCACAGTGGTCGGTTCACAATACGCCGGTTTGTGCAAGGGGGTCCCTTTTCCTGTGTGGCTGGCTAGAGAGACCTCTTTCCATTCGCACCTCGCAGCAATTTCGAGTGTCAACTTGCCAAACGACGGTCCTCCGACAACGCCTGCACCAATGAAAGGTTCGCGGAGTGAGCCTGGCGGGCTAAACATACTTCCTGCTCGATAGCAGGCGCAGTTCTACCACTGATGCCGCTACATACCACTAATGCAATTGATGGTGAGCAGCGGAGGTGTGTCCGCGATCGCTTGCGCCGGCATAGCCTCACTCGCAAGAGTTAACGCGCCGCTTGCCAGTAGACGTGTAGTAATTCGCCGGTGCCGATGTGACAAACGCTATCAAAAACGGTGCAGTATAGAGTGAGTATTTACATGAAGATTACCAACCCCATGTTGGGGGCGCCTGAGTTGCGGGGCGGGGGGCGAGGGCATGGGCGGAGCGGCGGGAAGTTTCATGCGGGCTTTGTGTCTTACATGGTGACCACACGAAGCTCAACCTGAACCTAAACCTAAAGTAGCTGAGCAGCTCACAACAGAAAAACAGTATCCGACTGCTCAGAGCGGCTCAAGGTGTTTGTGGTACCGACGCCGTTCACTGTCTTATGCTCTTCCCATCCCTCATCTTCTTCTCCCCGCTCCTCCCTTGCCCGCTCAATCTACATCACCCCACATCACCTCATCTCTGGCTGCCATCACTCCTTTTGCTTTCACTCCATTCACTCTAAATTCCCACCTCCAACCCTCCCTTCCCTAGACCCCCTCCCTTCCCCGACCTCCTCCTCCACAAAGCTCAAATCCATAGGAGGCAGGTAGTATCCTCCGCTTTTTGAGTACTGAGCGTGGGTTTGGCATAGCCGCTCTACGTCTGCCGCCTCCAACTCAGTGAATGTCACGTATCTTAAGTGCGACCTGCCGAGGGTGTCCAGGCCGAGAGTCACCCCGTTGGCTGTCACAGAGCAGTCGTTGTACAACTTGTGCTCCACCATGCGCCGCCCCTCTTGCTGCTGCTGCCATGTGCTCAGGTCGCAGGGGCTGTTGTCGCGCAGGTCGTGCAGCTGAAGGCTTAGGGTTCCCCTGTGCCTACGCCCGTATGTGCCGAGCTCGACTACAACGCGATTGCTCAAAAGTATCACCGCCTTGATGCGCTGACACTCCTGGGAACCGCGATTTATCCCCCGTGAGAAGAAACTGAGCTCATACTTCCCCACGCCAAGACGCTGAAGAGCCATTCTGTCCTGATGGTGCCTATAAGCCTAGCTCTTGCGTTATAGAACCAGTCCACGTCACACATATACATTACGGACCCATATACATTACGGACCCATATACATTACGGACGGCACATCTCACTAGCACGCTAGCCACATGTCTGATGAGCTGGGTGACATGTCAACAGCAGCAAGCAATGCATATCTCTACACAATGATAGGCACTGTTCGCAACCGATTCGTACTTCTATATTCAATGCCGTTGACGGTTACCTGGTTCACTGCCGCACTTTGATTGGCTGGCTTCGCTGATGGGCGGCTAGTGGTATAAGCTAAGCGCAGAAGCTGACGCAGGTTCGACTGGCTCAAGTGTCGGCAAAACACCCCGTATCAGGAGGATTCTGCCGCGTGCCTGGTGTGAACTGTTTTCTGCGTCGCCCGAGCTGCTGGCACCCACGGTGACAGGCAGTCTACCAGGCACGCGAACGGTTCCGCTCTGCGCGATGGGCCTTCTAAGTGCTGCTTTACAACACCCACAAGTGGTGGGCCACAATGCAGGATGCAGAGTTCTCCGCTGCGGTGCACTTGCATGGAACCAGGTTTCTCAACGTCATCTTACACAGCCAGCTCAATCGCACTCTGCATGCTCATCATGTTTAAAGGCGCTGGCACCCAAGACACTCACTGGCATCTACTTGCATGGCCACTACATTCACGACGCATGCTGTCCGGCCATGTCAAGGACAAGGTTGCATATGCCCTAACAACCAGCGAGGGTAGAGCCCAGCGAGTCAGCAGCTGACAAATCAAGTGGTTTTGTCCAGGCACGAACACTAGCCAGAGCCATTACCAGACAGGTGAAAGCCTCGACCCAAACCAGCACTGCCCTGGCTGAGCATGTTGTGAGGTAAGCTTCCTACTCTCCTACCACTACCCATACCCTCTATCACAATCTCAACGCCCTCCTGCACTTACCGCCCTGCCCACACCCACGCTGACTCCCACCCACCCAGCCAGCCCTTCCCAAACCACCCACACTGCTCCAAATCAATCTTCACACGGGGACCGTGACTGTCTTTGCAAGCAGCCTTTAAAGTGCGTTGAAGAATGTCCCGGACCTCTGGAGGAAGAGGGCGGCCAAGCAATCTTACGGCCGACGGCTGCAGTGGTGTGAACCACCACCATCAGACTGGGCCCACTAACACTTGGTGTGCCCCTGCAGCTGCTCCCGCCATATCCAACACGGAGTCTGACCCTGCTGCCTGCTCGGTGCTGGTCCCTGTGCATGCGCTGTTGCCTGTTTTTGCACTCTGTGCACGGAGCTCTTCTTGTGCTGGGCTCCCCCCATTGCCATGTCCCACCAGCCCCTCCTGCTGCCCCTGCCCCTCCTGCTGCCCCTGCTCCTGCCCCACTGGCTGTGGCATGGGTGGCAAGGGAGCGGAGAGGAGGCTACTGGTCACGGGTTGTGCTGTGGCGCTGGCTATGCAGGCGCGGATGTCTGCTTGCAAGTAGGTCCATGTGGCAGGTGCCAGCTCCGCGCCCTGGGTCTGCATGGGCCAGCACATGCAAGCATGCGTTAGTGCATGGCCACATGGAGCTCGAGCAGCATGGGCCCCCCTGCCTACCCTCACCCCTTACAATATTCCTCACCCCTCACCCCTACCTCACCCCTCACACCTACCTCACACCCCTCACACCTAATTCACACCCTCACACCCTTGCTTGCCCACTTGCTTGCAGTATTGCCTGGCACCCTGTCTGCTGCACTGACCTGCACTGCCTGAGCTCCTGCGGCGCAGCCTGCCCTGCAGCATGCGCCCAGGTCCCCCGCCGCGCCCTGCACACACACCATTACACCAGGCAACAGGTAAAGGGCAGCAGGGAGGGCCAAAGGATTTCCGCCCCCGCCCCCGCCCCCGCCCCCGCCCCCGCCCCCGCCCCCGCCCCACCTGCAGAAAGGCTGCCAGGAAGCCCGCGGTGAAGCAGTCCCCGGCTCCAATGGTGTCCACAACCTTGACCCCAGCGGCGGGACTGCGCCCGAGGCGCCCGTCACGGGCTCGAGCCTGGCAGCCCTGAGGGCCCTTGCTGACCACTGACACCTGGGGAGGGCAGGGCAGGGCAGGGCAGGGCAGGGCAGGGCAGGGCAGGGCAGGGCAGGGCAGGGCAGGGCAGGGCAGGGCAGGGGAGGGCAGGGCAGGGCAGGGGAGGGAGCAGGCCAGGAGGCGGGCAGGAGGTGTTCAAGGTGGGGGAATCAGGGGAAAGGGGAAAGGGCTACTTTCTAACATGCGGGCGGGCGGGCGGACTGGCAGGCATGGGTGTAACAGAGTGGCTCTGGTGGTGGGACATGGATATCTCAGCAGCAGGTGGGGGCCTTGCTAGCAGCAGCCAGTCGCCCCCTTGAGGCTGCTGGGCCTGCTGCCCGGCTGGCTTCCATGCCAGGTTTTACATCCATGCACAACAGAGTGCCTCGATTCACAGTGCTGTGGGACTGACGACCTTTGTCCTGCACCTACTTCCCTATGACGGCCCTGGTGCTGTCCCAGGCAGCAGGTAGGCAGCCACAGGGGTCAAGCCCACAGGGGTCACCCTATCACGCAGAGCGCACTAGGTAGACAGCCACACGCGCAGTGGGGCCGCAGCACCCGTCTGGCTGCCATGCCAGGTTCCACATCCTGACACTGACTACAGGAGCCGCTGACCCACACCTCTCCTACACCTCAGCTCAGGCAATAGCACCTTAGCCGCGCCCCAGGCAGTACAGCACACACAGTAGACCTCCTGCAGCTGAGCCAGCTGGGCGACCACACACACCTGGATGTGCTGCAGCAGGAAGGTCTGCGCCGCGTCCACCTTGTCATCGTGTGCAGCTGCGCGTCACCAGGGGCAGGGCGGGCAGGGCGGGCCGGGAGAGGGACTGATGAGCTGATGGGAAGGGGGCAGGAGATGTCGTGTGCAGCAGATCGGTAGCTGGGCTGAGGTGTCTGCCGTCGAACCACCTTGTGAGCTCCTTGTGAGCTGAGCATGTCTTCTCTGTTGGCTGAGTCTGAGTCTGAGTTAGAGTGTCACGTCTGAGTTTGAGTTTGACGTCACTCTCCTCATTGGGGCCAGTGCCTGACATTGATGTCAGTGCCCACCATGCCGTCTTGACGGCTGAGGTCCCATGCACCCCTCACCCGCCCTGCACCTCTCACTGCAGGACCCTGCGCCTCTCACCTGAGTAATTCAAACTGCCCCTCATGCGCCCCTCATGCTCCCAGCCCCCCCCTAAGCCATCTCCTCTGTCACCCCACACCCCCACGCCCCTGCCGCCTCACTCACCATCCGGTGGCGTGAGCTGCAGGACCTCAGCCAGAGCCACCGCCTCCTCCTGGTTGGCGAACACCAGGTCCAGGCAGCCCGTCTCCAGCAGCTGTACCAGGCTGGACTGACAGCTGCGCACCAGCTGTGGCACAAGGGGCAGCGCGAGAGGGCGGGGGGCAGGCAGGCAGGCTGGCAGGTGGACAAGTGAGGGGGTGGGCATGTGGGGCAGGGCACAAAGGGCGGGGCAGGGCAGGGCGGGGCAGGGCAGTGCGGGGCAGGGCAGGGCGAGAGGGCGGTGGGCAGGCAAGCAGGTTACCAATCGAGGGGATGAGCATATGACGAGGCTCACCTCAAAGCTGGCCAGGTCCATGGCCACTAGGGCCCCTTGCTGCTTTGCCGCCCTCATCACCTCGCTGGTCAGTGCGGGGCGGTACAGGCAGTAGCCCTCACAGTGCAGCAGCCTGCAGCCCTGAGCCCAGCTGCAGGGCAGGGGGGGCAGGTGTAGGGGCAAGGTAGGGGCAGGGGCAGGGGCAGGGGCAGGGGCAGGGGCACACCAAAGGCATCTAGGCATTCCAGTTCTCTCGTTGCTGCTGCTGCTGCTGCTGCTGCTGCTGCTGCTGCTGCTGCTGCTGCTGCTGCTGCTGCTGCTGCTGCTGCTGCTGAGCAGCTGACCTGGGGGGCAGCTGGCTGGCGGCCTGCAGCTCCAGAGAGGCCCCCAGGCAGGTGCGCATGGTGCGCTGGCCATCAGGCGTGACCAGGCACAGCGCACAGGCCGAGGGGGCGGCGGAGGTGCTAGTCAGCAGCAGGGGGGAGACGCCCTGCAGTGCCAGCTTCTCCCTGCACCACCACCCGCACCACCAGCTGTAGGGGGACAGTGAAGGGTGGTCATCAGGGGGCGTGAGAATGGTGCTGTCCCTGCCGCTACCCCTGCTGCTACCCCTGCTGCTACCCCTGCTCTTGCCCCTGTTGCTGCCCCAGCCCCTGCCCCTGCCCCTGCCCCTGCCCCTGCCCCTGCCCCTGCCCCTGCCCCTGCCCCTGCCCCTGCCCCTGCCCCTGCCCCTGCCCCTGCCCCTGCCCTCCAGCTGTCCCCCTGCTGTCATCCGCTGCCCTCGTGCTGCCCCCCTGCTGCCGGTCCTGCTGCTGCCGCCCCCCTGCTGCCTGCCATCTGCTGCCCCCTTGCTGCCGCCCCTGCCACCTGTACTCAGCGCCAGTGGCGTCGCAGCCCACCATGCCCATGAACCGGCACTCCACGTCCCCTGGCACCAGGTGCGCCAGCCCCTTCATCACATTGGCTGCACTGCCCCCAGGTATCCTGCAGTGAGAGCGGGAGGAGGGGGAGGCGGCGGTGGAGGGGGAGGGGGAGGGGGAGGAGGGGAGGAGGGAGGGCGAGGACGGGGAGGGGGTCCAGGGGCAGGGGGAGGAGAGGGAGGAGGGGAGGAGGAGGGGAGGAGGAGGGAGGGAGGGAGGAGGGGAGGAAGAGGGGAGGTGGGCAGTCTTAGCACAAGGAAGGAAGGAGGCGGGACTATATGATGTTGCTGTCACAAGCCTCAGCTATTGAGGCATGGTGGCATGTAAGCATGCATTCAAACATGCTACCATTAAACACACTGCTTTCATGGTGCACCCTCACACCTGCGATGATGTGTTGTGCGTGCATGGGGAATCCATTTTTATGCTAGAGGTCCATGCCCAATTGATCTTAGCTCCTAGTGCTGCCCCATGGCCCCACTGTAGGCACTGAGGGGGGCAGCGTCAGCGCCCAGAGCAGACTCCTTGGACTCTGCGACTCTGGTGCCCCACCTTTTGAGTTCGCTTTGGGAGCGAGCCAAGGCCTGCAGCCTGTCCATTTCTTCGGGCGAGACTGGGCAGCAACCTCCGACCTCTCCTGCGACGCTGCTGAGGAATTCGTGGCTGACCAGTGCCAGCACGTCCATCACTGCGGTGCCAGCATTGGGGTGCGGAAGTCCAGGCGTGATGAACGTGCAGCGCCAGGTCAGCGCGGCCAGGTTGCGATAACGCACCAGGATCACCCATTCCAACAATCGCCATCCTCGCCTGCGCAGCCATCAGCGCCGATGCGTGGTACAAAAGTTTTAGCAAGTGGAGGGCGCACGGACTTCAATAGACAAAAGAGAGCACTCAAGCAGGTAGTGCAGGGCTACAACAAAGCTGCCAACTTGATGCAGCAGTCACACCACGTGCACCAAATGTTTATCCGTTAGATTGCCATGTTTGGCGGCTGCAGCTTGTCATGTCAGGGCTTCGTCCTCAAGCAGCAGCTCTCTATCTTTGTAGTTGGTATTTTGCTCGGTTTATTTTGCAATGGGTCACCCCCGCCATTGGCTGCACCCCTGATAACTATCCGACTGATCTTTAAGATTTTTTCAGCGATTCTTGCGCAGGGCTGTGCAGCTCACGAGCGCGAGGCTAGCGGGCTGCTCGGGCTGATGTGCACCTGTGCCGGGGCGGGCGGGGGTGTTGAGAATTCTGGTCGCATTGTGCCGGGAATGGCCTGCTTATTGGGGCTGTGGTCAGAGAACAGCTATCGCGCTCAGCGGCCCAGCTTTTCAAATGTTTGAATTTCTTGTCGGGCGCAGGATTTCCTGTCGGGGGCAGGACCCCCCTTGACATGTGTTAGAGTGCTGGTATGGCTTTTGGGCTGCTCTTTAGGGTGTGTCGGCTAATATTAGCTCCGAGCCAAAACTGGCTCTACTGCGGCTAATATTAGCTCAAGGGGCGGCCGGGCGGTCGGTAACCGAGGGGTACGGTGTTCTATCCCTGCCGGATGCAAAGTCTCCGCTATCTTTCTATGCTTGTCAAGAGATACCTTTGCGAAGACACCTATTACCGCAACTTTGCTAGCTGCAAGGGGGCACGTGAGGTGGTGGTATATAACAAGCACTACTTGGAAACTCTATGAAAACTGCGCGAAAGGGGTGTCCATGGTGTCCATGGTGAATGCAAGGTCAAGGCTGCAGAGCTACAGGGCAGTTGGACTGCAGGGCTGTAGGCTATAGCCTAGCATGCGGACTTGGGACTGTTGCTCTGCTTGCCTGAGATGGTGGGAGTCAGCTGCCCGTTTACAGCAACGGTCAATATGCTGGTACTGCCCAGTCGTCATGTTCGAGCAGCTGACCGTCGTCCAGCAGAGCACGCACGCGATCATGACCTTTTTCAGTTTCAAGTCGACCATCGCGCGAAAGTTTGTGCGCACGGCCTTGCTGGCCTTCAGCTTTTCGAGGAGGGCAGCGACATTGTGGGTCTTGTTCTTAATCCTCTGGGTCCATGAGGCGGCCTCCGATGGCGCATAGGGGTAGTAGGTGCGTAGGGGGCACAGCGTCACCAGTCGCAGCCATTGCGCTAGGAAGCGAACGAAGACGTGACACGAATCGAGAGCTATTATGAGCTATTATGGTTGGCTGGCTATTATTTCTATTACTAATATTAGCTGGGGGGGTGAACCACCCTACTGCTCTTGCACCACAACAGCGTGCAACTCGTGTCGCGTCACCCCATGTCAGTTTTTTATGTTTTTTTACTTTCTTGACAATTTTTCAGAGTCCAACCACGACGTCAAATGATAAACTGCCAGTTCTGTGCTGCTCCCTGTGTGGGCATCTAACGTCTAATCAGGACAGAAGCGCGATGTCATCATGTTTGGGCCGTTTCATGAGTGGGCGGTCAATTTTTTCCCAGCTCAGTTTCTACATGTTTTTGACCAATTCTTGCTGCGCGTGGTTGCTCGGAAGTCGCAGGCATCAATGATCAGAGCATCCTGCAATCTCGCAACTTGGCAGCAGCTTGCACATGGCACAGGTTCATCAGCAATCCGCCGTCGCGGTCACGCCCCCAGCTTGGGAGATGGTTTCGATGCGTGCTGGGACGCAGCAGCACTGTCGCGTGCTGACCTGAAAATTTGAATTGTCCGTCGCGGGTTGGGGCCAGCCACCCGGCAAATCGTTGGGGCTGGCTGCACTCTAGTTAGGCCATAACTAGCTCATCGCACCAATCGGCGGCCTCATCCGTGCAGAAATGAGTAAGAAAGGTATCTCTTGAGCCACGGGGGTGCAGCCAATGGCGGGGGTGACCCGTTTTTTATTTATCCGTTAGATTGCCATGTTTGGCGGCTGCAGCTTGTCATGTCAGGGCTTCGTCCTCAAGCAGCAGCTCTCTATCTTTGTAGTTGGTATAGTGAGAGCTCGGTTTATTTTGCAATGATCTTCGTATGGAAAGTTTAGAGTGCTGGTCGCGACATTACATTGCACCACCGAGGAAAGACCTCATTACGGATGCAAAGCTGAACGCTTAGGTCACCCTGCCTCCAGGCTTTGCTGCCTGCTTGCTCGAGCAAAAAAGGGAGCAGGCTGAAGCGTGCGGCCTAGCGAGACACACTCCTCGCGGTCGCTGTCACTACGAAACCCAGTGAATATGAGCTCTGCCGGGTGCTTTCACCAGGGTAGCCCACCCTGGCCATGTGCAAAAGCTTGATCTGAGGCCCTAGACCGAGGCAAACAGCTACCTATGAAGTCACTGGCTGCAGCGCTCTGTAGCAATTGTGCATCAATCCTTCTAGCCTGTCGAGGCTGTGATGCAGCCAACAGCGGGTTAGGTTTTGAGTTGAAAGTTAAGTGCTTAGGATTAGGCTTGACTTAAGAATCAGGGTCAGGAATAACCCTGACCCATCCCAAGACTGCACGAGTAACACCAGCACGGTAGCTGGTCACAGGTGAGGCCGCCGTCATGTAGTGTCTAATGTGCCATTGTTTTGGTGCAAGGCTGTGATGCGGCCAGCAGCTTCATTAATGGTCCTGCAGCATGAGGGTGAACCACTCAGCTGCTGTCACTGCTGGTATGACAGTTGGGCAGTTGGGGCTGCAATGCCCCTGCCATCTTCCCATTGCTGTTGCTCCAGTTGCTGCTAGTGCTGTGACCTGCAGTCATCTGCCTGCCTGTATGGCATGGTTGCTGCGGCCAATCCCTCGCAGGCTGCACCCCATGCTGGCACTCTCATGAGTTTTTGAATCATGCAGCAGCCTGGTGGGAAGGCACTACTGAGCTGAGCAATGTCCCAGGCCTGGAAAAGGCAATGATTCTTAGACTGAAGCTGGCATAAGCCACTCACACTGTTTACATGTGGCCACATGCGAACACCAATGCAGGGCATTCCTGCTGGCCAAAGCAAATAACTGACATGTCATGCTCTCTTGCCGTGCTAACTGCCTCGCTGCATTGCTGTCCAGTGGTGCTGCTGCCAGCCCTACGCTGCAGTTTACGACACCATGGTGGAAGCGGTTGCTGACTCATACTTCCTGCATGCAAAACAGATGCAACATCATTGCATGCGAGCTTCTAGCAAGCAATTGCTGATGTGCTTGGGGGGAGCAGTGGCATGAGTTCCTCACCAGTTAGGCGGCAGCTTCCTGGCACGCTTGTAGTACCGGGCCAAGCGGTGAATGCGGGACTCCACCAGAATCAGCCTATGCATGCAAAACACATAACCACTATGTGTTGAGCTGCTGAGCTACCCAGCTCTCCACTTGGCTTGCTGCTTAATGCATAAGGTCCAGGCTTGAGCTGGGAATGCTAACCTGAACTTGCCGTCCTTGTCCTTGCGGCTGCGCTCCAAGTGCTTGCGCACAGACACTGCGTGCGCGCACAGTGTAATAACTCCAATGTCAGTAACCAGAGTCCGTGCCGCGCGAGCTGCAGGCGCAGCCGTAGCACATATCTTTTTGATCAGGTGGTACAGGTCCTCTGGGATCTCGGGGGCCAGCCCATGGCCTTTGAGAATGCGCAGAATCTTGGAGCCGGTAACAGAGTTCACCTGGCACACGGCACCAACATTTCTGGAGTCCATGCTGCGGCTCGGCGGGCCGGCTACCAAATGTTTTCTTTCGTCCTCTATACTGCAAGACTACCAACCTGAGGAATGCCGTTGGAGTCCCTGAGAATGACACCAATCTGCGACGGGGTCATGCCCTTGCGCGCCAGCTTGCAAATCTGGTCGGTGACCTCGGTGGCGGTTGTCTTGCACCAGCTGGGAGGGCTGCGCTTGTAGGGCAGAGCAGAAGAGCTCATGCCCTTGCCCTTGCTATGCATTCGACCCATCTTGACGGGTTGCTGTCACAAACTGCGCGCAGAGGAGAAAGAGCACGCCGCAACGACGCCGGCCAAATAAGAAACCACAACCGACCAACCGTGACGGCCATCATTGCATGAGCCGCAGGGTTTTAGAAAAGACATACTGGCGTATAGTCGCATATTCAATGGTAACGTCACGCCCAGCTACAGGACATTTCCGACACTACGCTAACACTTCTCTACGCCCGTGTCTTTACACCTCCGCTACACACCAGTACACATTGCTGGCACTGCTTGCCTCTGGCAGAGCCTGCCATTGGTAGCTATTTACCAACCTTTTGCATTGCTTCGTGCCGGAAAGACAACTCAGGCCTCCGTCGCAGGTGCTTGCATACACCATGTGCTTCAACATTTAGTGCATACGCCCGTCTCACACCCATCATGCCACATGAGTGTATACGTTCATGCAGCAACTGACACCATGAACGCCATCGACGCGACAACAATACTTCCTGAAACCCCAGCCCTGTACCTCAATGAAATTAGTTTCTCAGCATGCACTCATGACCCATGTCAAAGTCCGGCCACCAACAGGCAGCATGCCTTGCATCACACTTGACTCCCTCACACGCAGCCTGTCTAACGTCACACCAGGTGCCTCCAGCCTCACCCTGCCAGCCCAGACAAGCCCTGCACTGGCCCCAGAGCCGTGAGGTGTGAGCGAGGGGGTGTGAGCTGCTGCAGCAGGGCGGCCACCTTTGCAGGGTCACTGACTGGGGCCAGGCAGGTGAAGTTCTGGCAGATCAGGACCACCGGGGCATGGCTGCCTGCGGTGGGCAGCAGGGGGCAGCAGGGGGCAGCCAGGGGGCAGCCAGGGGCAGCAGCAGGCAGCAGGAGGCAGCTTGCAGGGTTAGTGTCGATGTTGTAAATGCCATCGTCACAACTGCAAGACGCAGCAGGGGGAGCAGCAGCAAGGGGCGAAAATAGCAGCAGCAGCAGCAGTACTAACAGCACTGACCTGCTGAACCCTTGAAATGCGCCTCCACCATAGCCAGGGCTGCGGGGTGGTGCTCCCTCCAGAAAGTCTGGGCCTGGGGGTCAGTCTAGGGGAAGCAGCAGCAGCAGCAGCAGCAGCAGCAGGGACGGTGCAACAGGGTCAGGGCAGCAGGAGCAGCAGCATACAGGATCATGCCATGGGTCAGCAGCCCTCAAATCGAGTAACCCACTACTCAGCCAGCTCAGTGGGTACAGCCACTGGCAGTCAACCTGCACCCGGCACCTCAACCACCACCTTCACCTAACATGACCTGCCCTGGCACCAGTATCAATGACAGCGGCTACAGCTTAGTGGGTACAGCCTACAGGAACACGCCCCTTCCCCCTGCCCCCCGGCCTCCCTTCCCCCTCACCCCACTTGGCCCCACTGTGGCTCACCTGGTCCAGCAGCAGCAGCACCTTGTCCGGGGCGTAGGGGGCGTGCACCGCATCCAGCAGGGCTTGAGCGGCGGGGCTGGCCAGGCCTCCCGGGTGTGAGGGCCCACAGCTCAAGATTACCTGGCCAGTGTGACAGCCGTGTGACAGCGTGTGACAGCAGTGTGACAGCAGTGTGACAGCAGTGTGACAGCAGTGTGACGGCAATGTGACAGCAGTGTGACAGCCGTGTGACAGCGTGTGACAGCAGTGTGACAGCAGTGTGACGGCAATGTGACAGCAGTGTGACAGCAGTGTGACGGCAATGTGACAGCAGTGTGACAGCAGTGTGACAGCGTGTGACAGCAGTGTGACAGCCGTGTGGCGGCAGTGTGACAGCAGTGTGACGGCAGTGTGCCAGCAGTGTGACAGCAGTGTGCCAGCAGTGTGACAGCGTGTGACAGCAGTGTGACAGCCGTGTGACAGCAGTGTGACAGCAGTGTGACGGCAATGTGACAGCAGTGTGACAGCAGTGTGACAGCGTGTGACAGCAGTGTGACAGCCGTGTGGCGGCAGTGTGACAGCAGTGTGACGGCAGTGTGCCAGCGGCAGCGGCAGCTAGAGGCTATGTTGCAGTCACTATGCAAGGAGCAGCAGTAGCAGCAGTGGTGGGGTTGCAGTGGCGGCGGCGGCGGCAGCAGCAGCAGGAGGCTACAAAGCAGTTCCTGTGCGAGCAGCAGCAGGAGCAGCAGCAGCAGGAGCAGAAGGAGCAGCAGCAGGGGCAGCAGGAGTGAGGGTACCTGGCGCAGGGGTGTGCGGAGCTTCAGGTACGCCGCAGCCACCATTTGAGGCAGCGCGTGAGGCGTCTCAAACAGCTGCTCCTGCACAGCCATGCAGCCATGCAGCCATGCAGCCATGCAGCCATGCAGCCAGCAGCAGTTCTCCCCCCCCCTTAAGTCTCCCTAAGGCCAGGTTCATGCCCCAGGTGCCAGGAGCCACCCAGGGCCCTCCTCAACACCATGGTGCTCTCCAGCAGTCTCCAGCTGCCTGGGTGGCTGTCGGCTGTTGGCTGCATGAACTACTCAACTCATCAACTCAGGCTGCATCCGTACACCATCACCATCTCACCCCCACCATCCCTCCACCTCCCCACCCACCAATTACAGACTGATGAAATCCCCACCCCACCCCACCACCACCCACCCCACCACCACCACACCCTCCCCACCCCACACCCCACACCCCACCCTACTCCCCACATCCCACCCCCAACCAGTACTGGCCCTACCCCAGCTGTTGGCTGTAGGCACCCCAACAGCCTCTGGACAATACTGACCCTACCCCCTCCACCCCTCCACCCCCCCCCACCCCCCCACCCCACCCCCCACCCCCCACGCCACCCCTGGTTAGGGTTAGCAGTACCGGCCCCACCCGTTGCCAGCAGCCCGCACCCTCCACTCACAGCGAAGGCGGCCAGCGTGCGCTCCCCCCGCTCCTGATAGCCCAGCCCTGCACCCCCCTCACTGGACACACACCCCTCCCCTGCCTCCCCTGCCTGCCCTGCCTGCCCTGCCTCCCCTGCCTGCCCTGCCTCCCCTGCCTGCCCTGCCTGCCCTGCCTGCCCTGCCTGCCCTGCCTGCCCTGCCTGCCCTGCCTCCCCTGCCTGCCCTGCCTGCCCTGCCTCCCCTGCCTGCCCTGCCTCCCCTGCCTGCCCTGCCTGCCCTGCCTGCCCTGCCTGCCCTGCCTGCCCTGCCTGCCCTGCCTCCCCTGCCTGCCCTGCCTGCCCTGCCTGCCCTGCCTGCCCTGCCTGCCCTGCCTGCCCTGCCTGCCCTGCCTGCCCTGCCTGCCCTGCCTGCCCTGCCTGCCCTGCCTGCCCTGCCTGCCCTGCCTGCCCTGCCTGCCCTGCCTGCCCTGCCTCCCCTGCCTGCCCTGCCTGCCCTGCCTGCCCTGCCTGCCCTGCCTGCCCTGCCTGCCCTGCCTGCCCTGCCTGCCCTGCCTGCCCTGCCTGCCCTGCCTGCCCTGCCTGCCCTGCCTCCCCTGCCTGCCCTGCCTGCCCTGCCTGCCCTGCCTGCCCTGCCTGCCCTGCCTGCCCTGCCTGCCCTGCCTGCCCTGCCTCCCCTGCCTGCCCTGCCTGCCCTGCCTGCCCTGCCTGCCCTGCCTGCCCTGCCTGCCCTGCCTGCCCTGCCTGCCCTGCCTGCCCTGCCTGCCCTGCCTGCCCTGCCTGCCCTGCCTGCCCTGCCTGCCCTGCCTGCCCTGCCTGCCCTGCCTGCCCTGCCTCCCCTGCCTGCCCTGCCTGCCCTGCCTGCCCTGCCTGCCCTGCCTGCCCTGCCTGCCCTGCCTGCCCTGCCTGCCCTGCCTGCCCTGCCTCCCCTGCCTGCCCTGCCTCCCCTGCCTGCCCTGCCTCCCCTGCCTGCCCTGCCTCCCCTGCCTGCCCTGCCTCCCCTGCCTGCCCTGCCTCCCCTGCCTGCCCTGCCTCCCCTGCCTGCCCTGCCTGCCCTGCCTGCCCTGCCTGCCCTGCCTGCCCTGCCTCCCCTGCCTGCCCTGCCTCCCCTGCCTGCCCTGCCTCCCCTGCCTGCCCTGCCTCCCCTGCCTGCCCTGCCTCCCCTGCCTGCCCTGCCTGCCCTGCCTCCCCTGCCTGCCCTGCCTCCCCTGCCTGCCCTGCCTCCCCTGCCTGCCCTGCCTGCCCTGCCTCCCCTGCCTGCCCTGCCTCCCCTGCCTGCCCTGCCTCCCCTGCCTGCCCTGCTGCCTGCTGCTGGGGCTGCACCAGGGCTGCCAGGCGCCACAGGTTGGCCACCGCCACTGAGCTGGCTGTGGGCTCAGCTCCGTCATAGCTGCGGTGGGGGGGAGGGGAGGGGAGGGCAGCAGGGCAGCCAGCAGCTGACACAGCAGCAGTCACAAAAAAGGAGGTTGCGTTAGGGTGGCTATGTGTTCTCCCTCTCCTCACTCTTCTCACTCTGACACAGCAGCAGCACGCTAGGGGCAGCAGCAGGTGGAGTTAAGGTGGGTACAATCTCTCACACTTGCATGCCCTCAACCCTTTTCAAACGCAAAAATGAGAGTAGAGGTGTGATCGGTGTGAACTCTCAGCAAGGTCACCATGTGGGGGAGGAGGAGGAGGGGGAGGAGCATGGCCCTGCCCTATGCTACTCACCAACATCGAACCCTACCCTTGCCATCATTTTGTTGTCTTGTGTGGCTCAGGGTCACTGCCCAATACAGCCACTATCGCCACTGAGCCCCCTGCCCTGACCCTGACCCCTGACCCCTGACCCCTGACCCCTGACCCCTGACCCCTGACCCCTGACCCCTAACCCCTGACCCCCTGCAGGCCCCTGACCCCTGACTACTGCTGCCACTGCCCGCCTTTCCCCCCTCTACCCTCCCGCCCCTCCGCCCTCACTCGTCCTTGATGCGCAGCTTGATGGACTTGTCAGCGGTGGTGGTGGAGAAGTAGCCTCCATGCACCTCATCCCAGAACAGCTCGTCCATGCGGGCCTGGGCCCAGGCTCAGGGTCATGGCTCAGGGTCATGGGTCGGGGATTATGGGTTATGGGGCAGGGGGGGTCAGGGGGGGTCAGGGGGGGTCAGAGGGAGTCAGGGAGGGTCAGGGGGGGTCGGGGGGATTCAGGGGGGGTTCAGGGGGGGGTCAGGGGTCAAGGGTAGGGGCTGTGCCTATAGCACTTTTGGGCCCTGGAGCCAAGCCATGAGATGGTATGGCATGCATGAGATGATTGGAGTGTGATGACCATGGGGGTGTGATGACCATGCAGCCCCTGGCACTGCATGACCCCATGTTGCTGCCAGGGCGCCGCCTGCCCACCTGCAGCTGCAGAGCCCACTGGAGGTGCTCCAGGCCCCCCCCTGCCTCATACAGTCCAGCAGCCCCGCCACCATGTGCGCGTAGTCATCAGCAAACCCTGCAGGGGCAGTGGAGGCGGGTGTCAGGGGCAGGAGTAGGGTCGGGATCAGGGGCAGGGGCAGGCGGCTGCTGGGACTGAGCTTGTCCTTCCCTGGCGCACCCTGGAGCAGCAGGTTTCCAAAGGTTGCAGTGGCAGCAGTTGCCTAGGGCGTGGGCAGGGGTGTGGGGCGGGCAGCAGCGGGACTGGGCTATAACTTCCAGCCACTTCCCAGCAACAGGTCTCCCAAGGGTGCAGACCAGGGTCTGGGTCTCAGCAGCAGCAGGTCAGGTCCC
>JASKMD010000363.1:0-37851 GCA_030144725.1 Haematococcus lacustris
TGCAAAATGATATAGCAATATATAATGGGTATTTATGTAATCGCCCGCCTGCCTGCCTGCCCGCCTGCCTGCCCACTTGTGCTCCCGCTTACTTGCTAACCCACCTGCCTGTTACACTCACTGGCTGATGGACCAACTGACTAACTGACACCCTGCCTAACTGACCAACTGCCTGGCTGGCAGGGGTATAGCCGGCAACTGCATCTCCCTGGTGTACTACGCTGCCCCCCTCAGCTCTATGGCCGAGGTCCTGAAGACCCGCAACTCCGCCTCCATCCTGCTGCCCCTCACAGTCATGAACCTAGCCAACGCTGCGCTGTGGACCACCTATGGCATGGTGAGCCCCTGGGGGGAGAGCAGCAGGGGTTAGGCGCAAGGGCAGGTTGACAGGGGCGCGGGTTAGGGTCTGAGGCCATGGCAGGGCCGTATGGCCAAGGCAGGTGTATCCTTAGCAGAGGTAGGGAGTGATGCAGCATCAGAGTAGGCCAGGAGGGTAATGGCTGTGCAGGGGGTTAGGGGCGCTGGGGGTTGAGGGCAGGGCCATGCTCTCCCTCCTGCTTCTTTCTATGAGTAGTGCTGCTAGGGCTGGCTTTTTAGGTGAGGCGGCTGGTCTGTGGACAATGTCAGTTTTCGATAACTGACAAACCCTTGCCTGTACCCTTGGCTGCCTCTGTCGCACCTCCTTCCCTCCAGGCCCTGCAAGACGTGTTCATCTATGCCCCTAACGGCATCGGCCTAGTCCTGTCCCTAGCCCAGCTGGGCCTGGCTTGCATCTACCCTAGCAAGCCGCGCCTCGTCCCCGGCGCCTCCCAGCTGCACGATGCGTGAGTGGCGACCTGCTAGGTGGTGGGTGCAACCGGGGAGTTGAAGAGGGCGGCAGGTGTGGGTGTTGAGCAAGGGGCAGGGGGCTCATGGTCAGGCGGGGTGGAGGGCAGGAGGCAGGCAGGGACCCGCGGTGCTGAGGGACTGAGGCAGGCAGGGACTGAGAAGGCAGGCAGGCAGCCAGGGCCCCGCGGTGCTGATGCTGGCTGCAACCATGCAGGGGATGGTGAGTGGGTGGTCAGGGGGGATCCAAGGGGGGGCTCCTTGCTCTCCTTGCAATCGCGCGTCAAGCAGCTTTCTATTTTTCTTCATCTCATGTCCTGCCTCTGGGTAGAGAAAGGGGGTCAATGAGGGCTAATGTGCGTCATTGTAGGCCTAGTGTCCTGTACAGGTCACTGGGAAGCCACTAGGAAGCCACCAGGAGGTCACTAGGAAGCTACAAGGAAGTCATTAGGAGGTCACCAGGAGGAGGAAGGTTAAGCTGTATATGAACGCTGCACAGGGGTGCGGGTTTCCGCCACCTCTGCCTGCTGCGATATGCTCACAGGCAGTATGCAAAGGTGAGCACCACCGGTGACGTCCTGCCAGTGAGCCACAAGTAGGGTGTGAGAGCAAGCAGGGAGCTGGAGGCCGGAGGGTGGAGGGTGGGAGGGGCAGAGGGTGGTAGAGGGTGGAGGGTGGAGGGAGGGGAAGCGGACATAAAGGAAGGCAGGACCGCAGCCTCCATGACTTCAACTCCTAGCCCTCCGGCTCTTGGATTCCCTGTCGTGAAATCGGACACACCTATCACACCATGATGTGGGTGTGGTCCATTCGGCGTTGGTCTAGTTGGGCTGCTGGTCACAGCGCGGTCATGAGGCGAGATATGGCAACCAACCTACGCTGCTCCACCAACGTGTAGCCGGGATTGCTGGGGTCCATGTACATGTGTTACCGCATGGCTTCGACCGACACTCTTGCTAGAAGTCTTGGCCAGCTAGGAAGGTATGCGGAGTTGTTGGGATGTGTCGGCGTGGTATGATGCATGGCAACAGTAAGGGATGCGTTTGGCGAGGTGGTGCATCACGGCGTAGAGTGCAGTGCTGCGCCTTACCTTGGGTAACAGCTTGATCATGAGGATGGTTGGGCGTATAGCTCGGGATCATCAGATCACTCCCAGCCAGCTTGTGATCCAGCCAGCAATGGACACGACCAAGCTGGGTGCGGCATTGAGGAGTAAGAGTGGAAGAAAGCGACATTGAGGAGTGACCGGGGCATAGAGAGAGGGAGAAGGAGAATTCGGCTAGCACCGCTTAAGCCATAGCTGATAGGTTATTGCTTGGCTGTCCTACCCCTCCACAGGTTAGAGAGCTTCTGCAATGCGCTTCATGGCTAGATGCGCAGGTTGGTCCATGAGCTAACCTCGTGGAGCCTAGCTTTCTCCACCCCCAAGCAACCGTGCACTCACCGTATACTGCCTGTCCAACAGACCTGTGTGTTGCCATGAGATTGAGGCTGATGAGGTGCCGCCCCAACCCCCTGCCCCTGCCCAGACCCCACCTCAACTGGCCAGGCCCCTCCCCTGGCCAGTCCCCTGCCTTGCCCCTCCATGCTGCACTTCGCCCTGATGCCCTACCCCCAAGCCCCCCCAGGGGGTAGGTGACTGGACTGGGACACCGCCCCGCGCACTGAGTAGACTGTGCAACGCCTTGGTCAGGCCTCACAGGATGTGTTCCAAGACTTGCAAGCAGCTGAGCTGAGCTGAGCTGAGCCAGTCAACGCAAGGGCCATTACAAGGCAGATGCCGACAACGCCCACAACAAGATACAACCGCCATCTGCAAGCCGTCACGCCAAGCCAGACTAGACTACACACACACACATCGTAAGCAAGGTGGACAAAATTGACCCATGCAAGAAACACTGGCCCCGTCTCATCTGCGACATGTGACTTTACAGAACAATAATGAGAACTTGCATGACTTCATGTTGAGCCCATGTGCACCTTTGTTTGTGCACCTTGCTATGAAATGCGTTACAGAAAGTCCCGAACCCCTAGAGGGGGAGGGCGGCCTAGCAGCCTAACGGCTGACGGCTTAAGCGGTGTAAGCCACATCATCATCATCTGCGACATGTACCGATGACCGTCTCTTCACGTCTCGCTTGGGGCATCACGTGTTGGGCACAGCTGCCTCGACCCCATCGCGGCTGGCCGTGACTAGTACCCACCATTCCAACATGCACCCTCCATGCGATCATGCAACCATCT
Source organism: Haematococcus lacustris (assembly GCA_030144725.1). NCBI lineage: Eukaryota > Viridiplantae > Chlorophyta > Chlorophyceae > Chlamydomonadales > Haematococcaceae > Haematococcus > Haematococcus lacustris. Next base: position 3,070 of record JASKMD010000363.1, read on the forward strand.
GCAACCTCGCATTGCTGCTGGCCAGCTAATACTGATGGGCTTCAAGCTACAAGACACCGATGTAAAGAAGCTTTTAAGCAGCCATCATGCCTCCAGCGTAGGAACCACCACCCGCAGCTGCAGCCTTGTACTGCTTCTTGCGCAGCGCAGCCACAGCCAGGTGAGCCGCCTTCTGGCCACTGAGCAACATGGCGCCAAAGGTGGGACCCATGCGGGGTGAGCCATCAACCTGCATCATCCACAGGGTCAGAAGCCAGCTGACACTTCTACACAGGGCCAACAGAGTAACCCACCGCCCCTGCCAGCCTCACCCACTGCCCCTGCTGACCCACCGCGCCTGCCAGCCTGGCAGCATGCGCCCATCACCACTGACACGCACCTCAGCCAGCTCCATGCCAGCCATGACCATGCCGGGCACCAGCTCCCGCGTGTTGGCCACAATGGCGTCCTCAGCAGCACCCATGTCCAGGGCGGCCATGCCTGGGTGGCCCTTCACCATACCCAGTGCTGCCAGCCGCTTCACACCTGCCAGGCAGGCAGGCTCACTCCATGTCAGCGTTTAATGTCAGCAATGATTATGCCAAAGCCGTTTTGCTCCTGCCCCGGCTGCTGCTCCTGCTTTGGAAGAAGGCGCTGGCTCACAACAAGGTGGAAAGGGACAGGAGGGTGATGTGGCAGGCAGGTTAGGATAACAGCTCATAACAGCCAGTTAGATGTGATCGCAACTTTCAGTTCAGCTTCAGATACATTTGCTCATCTTCTGCCTGTCTGCCTGCCTGACTGACCGACTGCCACTCACTGGCAGCGCCAAATGGACCATCATGACCGCATGCTGACACCACGACCTGGGCCTCGATTACATTGGGGTCCATGCACGACTGCATGGGCATGCAAGCATATGCATGCACCCTGACAAGCAAGGCAGCACACGCGCCATCCGTGGCGCTGCAAGGTAGAAAAGCTATAAAATCCACTTGCCCTGTGATGCTCGCATGCATGACCAGCAACCCAGAGGCCTATGCTGCCTGTCTCCTGTCATGTGCCTGCTGAGATGTGTCTGCTGGCATGTCGGCTGGCTTGTGCCTACTGGCATGCGCTGCTGGCCCATCCTGACCTGCAGGCCATGGTTAAGAGAGACCAGGGTCCAGTTCGTCACGATGCCTGCCACATACCTACAAACAGGTCACACACAGCCATAGCCTGATCAGGCACCCTGGCACACGGTCAGAATTAGGCTGGGTTGTACATAACCAAGATGGACCCATCTGACCACACTAGTCGCCCTATCAGGCAACCCTGCCACCCTTTGGGCCCACCTGCCACCAGGGACATCCTCATCGCGCTTGATGATCAAGTCCTCAGCTGCGACGGCGTTGAACAGCTTGACGTTAGGCGCCTGCGCATCAGGACAGCATGCCCTCCGCCTGACCCCGACAAGGCACAATGCCACTCCATGTTTATACTGATGCGGCCCACCCCATTAGACAGCCTGGCAGCTCACGCACCCTCTGCACCGACCATTGCATGGGTTACAGTGCATGATGGCAGTTACAGTGCATGATGGCAGTGCCCACGAAGCATCAAACCATCACCATCAAGACCTTGGGCCTTTGGGGGGTAGGCTTCAACGTCATTTGTATTTGCACCATCTTATCCCAACCCACCCACATAAACTGGACACCTCCCACCCTCCCTATCTACCTACCTATCTGTCACACTGTCGCTGTTCTTACTCAGCCTGTTTGCTACCCTGCAACCGCCAACAGGCCCCACAGCCCCCTGCTTGCCCCACGGACTCACCTTGAGCACCTCCGCCAGCATGGTGGCTGTGACCAGGGCAGCATGCTTGACCACCACAAAGTCGCCCTCATCATCATACGCCACCTGCAGCATAGCAAGGTAGGGGAACAGCCAGTGTGAAACATTCTCCTCCCGCACCACACCATCAGAAAAGCCCTGAACCCCATGTACCAGTGGAAGCAGCAGTGTGCTCACCACCTTCAAAGGTCCCATCCCTGGCAGGGTCACCTGGTGGTCCTCCCTGGACAGCTGCCCAATGACAGTTCAGCGAGTGAATGATCTTTCCCATGCTGAGGTCTCACCCTGATTTCGTCCAGCAATTTGTGGGCAGGCTTTCGCACTACCATGGCGCTGAAGAGCTGGCCGCCCAACCAGGCACCGCCACCTGGGGCCACACCGGCCTCGATGAGGGCAACCTGCGGGCACGCGAAGGGCTACCCAGCATCGGCACGACGCAGTGAGAAGACAGCAGCGAGGGACGTCAGCACGTGCCTATCCGGCCTGGCATGCACTGCATCGCAGCGCACCGCGTCGAAGTCAGTAAATACCTCGGCGTTGGGAGGCACCAAGCCCCCCCGGTCGCACCTTGGCTTCCGGGGCGATCTTGGAAAGCTCGTATGCGCAGCTCAAGCCAGCGCTACCGGCCCCCACGATAACAACATCGCACTCTGTAACGGCGCGGCGACACAGACGGCATGGTCTACGTTACGTCGACACGAAACCGGGCCATAGCCCCTCACCTGCAAACCTGTCCAGATCCTGGAAGTAGCGCGCGGTCATCGCGCGCGACACCTGCAAATTTTGTAGAAAGGCACAGCGCGTGCAACCAGCGCTGAAACAGCCTCGTGAAGGGCGCCAGCGCTCAAGGACGTGGTTCTAGCCCTTCTGTCGCAGTGCAGCGCTGAGCGTCGAGGGTAAAACTGGACGAAAAGATCGTACCTGCGCCTCGCGCACAGGGTTGAACCGGATGTTGTCAAAGGGCGTACGCGGCGCATACTGCTGTTGTGGTGCGTGGCCGCTGGCTGGAGCAGGCGCTTCCGCAGGTGCCATCCTGAACTCGGGCGCGGGGCTAGAGCCCCCCACTGGAGCTGCACGGACCAGCATGGGTCGAGCTGATGACGCCAGGGCAGGAACCCTCAAACCAATGCTTGCGTGGCGCGGTGCAGACATCGTTTGCATTCTGTAAACGAGGAGGTGTAAAACTGAGCAGCGACAAGTGCTGGTTAATACGCGCACAATGCTGGAAGCGGGAAGTGGCAATTGATGTAGTTAAGAGTGAGAACATATCTTGCGTGACAGCCGTTGCATTGGGCCGCCAAGCTGCATTGCCAGGGCCACCCTCTGAAACGCGACGTGGTAGGGTTTGGAGCTACACGTTTCGGAAGATTTGGAAATGTTCAGGCCACAATTGTCCCTTGCTCGGTACACGCTGCTGAGAATGTGACGTCGGGTAACCTCAAGCCCAGCGAAGCCCTAGCAGCTGACATCCACAGACAAACGCAGGGTCGATGGTTTGCGCCAAGCTGGCCAGACGGGCAGACCTGAATCAGGCCTGATCACCTGAGACCTGATCACGGAGACGAGACGAGCAGCCAGACAACACAGCTGCACCAAACTCCGAGCCCTGTTGCATCTGCATGCCCTCGCACGGGAGGTCAGGGTCAGGGTCAGGGTCAGGGCCAGGGCCAGGGCCAGGGCCAGGGCCAGGGCCAGGGCCAGGGCCAGGGCCAGGGCCAGGGCCAGGGCCAGGGCCAGGGCCAGGGCCAGGGCCAGGGCCAGGGCCAGGGCCAGGGCCAGGGCCAGGGCCAGGGCCAGGGCCAGGGCCAGGGCCAGGGCCAGGGCCAGGGCCAGGGCCAGGGCCAGGGCCAGGGGCAGGGGCAGGGGCAGGGGCGCCTTTTCGCTCAACTACGCCCTCCTAGGCGTGCTGCAGCCTCATTTACTGCCCGAACTACTGGGCCTCAGTGGCAGGCTCGTGTAAAAGGCTGTGTCTGCTGCCCTTGCAGTTCCACTGGCTGAGATCCATGTGTTGCTGTTAAGACGGCTTAGACTTTAGGCTAGAGTTCGTTGCTAGTGTTATTCTGACGGCAGCAGCACGTTTACACCAAGCTATGAACACCTCCCACGGTACTTTTTGCCCTAGGCTGAGGAAATTTGACATGGGGTGGCGGACACGAGTTGCACGCTGTTCGGGTGCAGGGACAGGCCACAAGCCGTACCATCACTCTTATACATCTCATCAGCACTAGCACTAGCACTAGAACACATGTCAGGGGGGGTCCAGCGCCCGACAAAAATTCAATTAATAAATCCCCGTCCATGTCGCTGGGCCACTGAGCGCGTTAGCTGTTCGCTGATCACAGCCCCACTAAGTAGATCATTCCCGGCACAACGCGACCCGATCTCCCAGCACCCCCGCCCGCCCCGGCACAGGTGCACATCAGCCCGAGCAGCCCGCTAGCTTTGCTTTGATGAGCTGCACCGCCCTGCGCAGGAATCGTTGTGAAACTCGTAAAGACCAGTAAGATTTTATCAGGGGGTCCGCCAATGGCGGGGGTGACCATTTGAAAAGCATGTGGTCCATGATTGAGTTGTGTGCACCTCTTAATGTGCAAGCTCCTATGGAGCTCCAGTGGTGCCATGAGGTGCCGCCCAACCCCCCTCCCCCTCCCCCTCCCCCAGCCCCCCTTGCTCAGGACCCCCCTGCCCCAGCCCAGGACCCCCCTCCACCTCCCCCTGCCCAGGACCAGCCCCCTGCCCAGCCCCCACCTGGCCCAGTGCCACGACCCCAGGCCCCCCCATGGGGCAGGTGGCTGGACCGGGACACCAACCCCTGCCTGAACTTCCAGCGCATTGGGGAGAGCAAGCAGCGCCCCTTGGAGCTGTGCAGCTGGACTGACCTGAGGGCCCTGCGGCCCTGCGGTGGGGTAGGGAGAGGTTCCCGTGCTTGTGGGCAGCTTACGCTGAGGATTGGGTTGGGGGTGTGGGGTGGGGTTGCAGGTTTGCGGCGATGAGCGCGGCCAGAGACCAGGCCTTGGCATTGCGCCTTGACATTGCCAGCTTACAATTGCCAAGGTGCAATAAACGCTGGCCTACACGGCCCTAACATACTCCCCAAAAAGAATGTGCCCGCCAAACGTGTGATATTTTCGCGTGCCCAGCGATGAAGAACATGCGCACACGATGAATAACAAGCGCAGGCTCCGACCACAGCCAAACACCTCAATACCCCGGAAAAGGATCGATGCTGGTCAACACAATGAGCCACTGGTCAACCAGAGGGGTCAAAATCACAGGACGCAGCCACCGCCGGGTCAGCGAGCACACAGCAGCTCAGAGGATTGAGCGCCGGTTTCATGTCAACGCTGCTATAGTCAGCGACGCCTCTAGCCGCGTGAAGGGTAGCTTGCGACATGTGTTCATGTACGTTACGGAGCTGCAGAACTATGCAGCCTGGAGCGGGATAGGTGTGGGCACGTCCCGCTTCAATGCTGGAGCAGCTGCTGTACACAAGAGAAGACGGATTGACTTGGTGCGCCCAGAATGTTTGCAGAGACTGCTGACATCAAGGTGACTCGCGGGATGGGCAAGCCGCTCGCAGCAAGGCATCAGTACCAAATGGAGCACCGGGTTGCAGGCTTCAAATTGCCAACAGTGTGAGTCAGCAAGTACCCCTCAGCCACTGTGCGAAAGTTATGATGCCTATGATACGTCTGTTCTTACTCCTTCCAGGTACGAGGTTGTAGAGCTGCAGCAGGATAAGAAGGTTGTGTTTGCAGCGGCATCAGAACTCCATACCGCAACTGAGCAGCTCATCTTCATGCCTGACCCAAATGACCCCACCTTCACTGTGGTGCGACACATCTCCCATGTGGAGTTGACTGAGTGGCGCAGAGCGCTCCAGCCAGTGGTTGCAGGTGTGCACTGCAGCCATATTGTTGTGCCCCAACCCTGCAGCTCATGCTATGGGCCATTGACCATGGCGCAGGGCTGTTTAAGCAACTCCCAGACAAAGGGCTACAAAAGCTGCGGACTTTGCTAAACAGTGCCAACACGCCACTGCGCGAGTTGCGGGAGGCAGAAGCGCATGCAGCAAGGCGTGGTCGGGAAGGTGGATGGGGGTTCACAAGCATGTTCAATAGTGAGTGGCAACCTGCACTGCTGCTGTCCACCTTGTTAATCCCCATTGGTGTCTCAGCTAACCCATCGCACCTTCTACCCACTGCAGGCCTCAAGCAAGAAATGGCACAGGAGTCATGGGCAACAGGACACAGCACCATGAGCCCAGGCATGGCAGCACGCGCAGCCTCACAAGCCGCAATCCAGGTTTGTGACAAATGAACGGCTGGATGTCTGCTTCAAGGATTGCAAACAATTGTCTCAAGCCTATTGATGAGTACTTGCCATGCAGTCAGACGCACATGGCTACTATGCTCTGCTGGGTTTGGATGGGCGCCGCACCCAGTCTGTGGGTACCGATGACATTAAAACAGCATTTCGCAAGGCAGCGCAAAACCTCCACCCTGATAAGTACAGCTTAAGCGATGATGAGGAACGTATGGAGGCAGAAGAGGCTTTCAAGAAGGTGAGAGTTTACCTACGACCTATGGGCCAGCCTTGGCATCACTGTGACATGCTCACCAATCGTTGTATGAGGGCACCTGTCTTCTTGATCATAGCCTTGCTACTTGTGCTTCAGGTCCAGCGCGCTTATGCTGTATTGAAGGACCCACAGCAAAGAAAGCTGTATGATTCCGGGAAGCTGAATGAAGAGACCAGCCTGGTGTAATGGCCCTTCTGCTGCTGGTGTCGCATGCACCTGGTGCACTGCCCACACCCAAGCCACTCCCTGCAGCCCCCTGCAGCCTTGGTCCTGACCCTGGCCTTTGCCAACTGGTCCTGGCCAAGGTGCTGGTACTACACCACAGCTCTCCACTGTCTTGATCCACCCTTGACAACATCCTTGCGTAAACGGTACATTGAAGCACAAAACTTGCAAGCATTCATGCTTCTGTAGATGCATCACTTCCTGCGATGCACCCCATCATGGCCCACCCTAGGTCTTGGAGTCCATGTACTGCCAACCAAGTATGGGTTGTGGAGGGCAGGACCTCATACGTTACTGTGCGCAATGTGATGAATGCAGTGTGGTGGTCACATGAATGTGGCTTTGTGCCAGCTTGGTCCAGTGTGGCATATCACGATGTAGCTTGCGCATGGCAAGCTGCATGGGTCCAACAGTCTGAGCTGTGCAGGATGCAATGTAGTTATAAGGCGAGTTTTGGGACGCCTGGCTATTTCACCACGGCATGCAGGAGAGATGAGTGGTCATGAACGAGGCTGTTTTAAGATTGTGTGTTTGAAGACGGGGGTGAAATCAGCATTATCTCTGCTACTGAGGTGGCATCTGCCTTGAGCAGTGGATGTGAGTAATGGATTGTGTAATAGATCTCATTTTCGCCCCACTCCGGTTGCCGGCACTCCGGTTGAATGGCGACCTGATGCCCCCCCTAGCACGCTTGGATGGTGTTGCTAAATCACTGAGATGCCGTCGAAAAGTAAACGCAAGCGCCCCGTCTCCCCCGCACAGAGTGCAGCCGGTAAGCCACTAAGCTCGACGGCCCCCCTCACGACGCGACGCAGTGTGGTCCACGCGACATTCCGCCTCCCGCTCATCAAGTTCTGCGCGTGTGCTGTGCAGGGCAGTGACAGGGGGTGCACTGCCAGGGGGTGTAGGTTGAAGATGTCCATTCAAGGGAGGTTAATAACTCCGTCATATCAACACAGTCACTCGACAGATGTATGCAGAATACAAGATCGAAGTCGGGCCTGCACAGGGCCAAGATGTTACCGCCAGCGCCAGCGCATTATTCAAGATGTCAGTGCCACTGAAGCTATGCCACAAAACACCTAAAGCTCTCAATGTTACAGAGGGCCCCCCAAGCACTTTTTGACATCTGACGCTTGAGGCGTCTACCTGATCACCCAAAACCCACACCGCCACCAACCCCAACTACCTCTTGTCGACACCACCACCACCTCGGTGAACCTCCCTCGGGGCTGCCTACAACAAGTCCTCACTCTCCTCACTCATAGCATCCTCATCCCCTTAGCTGCAGCACATAGCTGCCGGCCCTGAATCCCTCAGCACTGTCGGTTGGCAAGCAGGCGCATGGCAGCCAAGCAGCCTGGTGGCTGAACTGGCGTGTACACCCCCTCCCCACACACACCTGGCTACCTGCGCCTCAACCACCAGCACTGTACCATATCAAGCACCACACCATATCTGCAGGGCTTGCCTAAGGGCTGCTACCCTTGCTTGCATAAGGGACTGCTACCCACAACCCCGCCACCATGGTGTGAGTCAACATCGAGTGTTAAGCCTAGTTGTAGTAACACTGCACCATGGCAGAGTCAGGACTGCTGGACAAGAGCCAGGCAGCAGTCAGCAACTCAACATACAGGCCATGGCTGCCACCCTGCCACGGATAGGTGATGCGCTCATATGACGCGGACCACACCGGGTGCCTCAGCTTCCAGGACATCTGGCCTGCCACGATTGAATGTAGGGCTGAATCCATGCAAGGAGTCAGGCCTCAGAGCCTAGTCAGGACACAGGAGTGCGTCCCCACAGCCAAGCCCAGGCGTCCCAGCCAGCCCACAGCACCCACTGGCTGTCAGACTGGCTGACCATGAGGGATGAGGGTGAGGGTTGAGGGTGAGGGAGGGAGGGGCCACATGGCCAGGCATAGCTGGGCAGCGCTTCAGATGACAGTGCCATCTGGCACAGTCACGCCCTTGCCCACTACCACAATGCCTGACCGGATGTACACGCCATCCTTGCCGTCCATGCGCTCATCCACGCCGTCCTTGTTAGTGATGGACACGTTCTGCAACGCAGCACACAGTGTCACACCACACGCCATGCGTCACACTCCACCCACCCTACCACTCTTGTCCTGGAGCATCCAGAAGAACAGACACAAAGGGTCAGTAGTTGGGATGGTGTCAAACGTCAATGAAACAGCCCTGGTCAGCATGGGGTGCCAGATGAGGGTCAGGGTCAGGGTCAGGGTCAGGGTGTGAGTATGGGTCATGTCTCAGCTTAGGTTAGGGCTATGCCATCCATGCCCACCTTGCCGATGCGGGCATTCTTGTCAATGATGGCATTGGAGATGACGCAGTTCTCACCAACCCCGATGGGCACGCCACCCGCTGCCAGCACCGCTGCCTTCTGATCATCACTCTCGTAAAAGTCGGCACCCATCAACATGGCGTCCTGCAGTGCCATCACCACCACTCTTTGCACGCCGCCACCACCATCGCCATCGTAAGGTCTGAACCATATGCATTGTTGCCTGCCTCAATAACGCTGGCCACCATCACATCCACCACCACCAACACAGCATGCACTGCGTTGTTGCTGCTGGTACGACTAGCCCAGATGCCCTGCTCGCCCTGCCCTGCTTTCCAGCAGGCAAACGAGCCTAGTGGCTGTGAGGGAGCAGCGCCATCATCAAGACCAGCCGGAGCTCACACCTTGATGATGGAGCCCTTGCCCACGATGGAGCGCAGCCCAATGACGGCGTTGCTGACCGTGCTGTCGTGCACATACGCACCCTGCCGCACATCAGCAAAGTTGGTTGGGGTAAGCTAGGGGCTAGGCTGGGCTGGGCTGGGCTGGGCTGGGCCTGGGCGCACAATCGATGTGAGGTGTGGGTTGGGCTTGGGAGTTGGGCAGGAAGGGGTGAGCTGGGGTGGGGTGGGATGAGCACGCTGGACCTGCCTGCCCGCCCTGACCGCAGGTGCCGCAACAAGGCAACCAGATGTTCAGGGTGTGGCGAGCCCATGCAGCCTGAGATGCAATGAAGATAGTGAGGGAGTGACAGGGGCGGGCAGCACCTGGGCGATGATAGCGTCGGTGATGTGAGAGTTCTCCACAGTGGCAGGAGGCAGTACGCGGGGTGAAGTGTAGATGGGTGACTGGGGGTCATAGAACTCAAACTCCGCGGGCTGCGGGCAGGCAGGGGTGCAGGGGAGGACGGGGAGGGCAGGCGCGTGAGTGGCCAGGGTGATGGTGGAGTTGGTTGGTGGCAAACAGGGGTGAAGCTGAGTGCAGGTCAGCAGGGGTGCAGAGGGAGAGGGAGCGGAGGCAAAGCCCCTCCCTGACCTTGCATGCAGCATGTATACATGAAGCACCATTGTAAGGCCTGACACCAGCAGGAACAGGGCCTTGACTGCAGGGGCTGAACTCGGTGGTCATTATGAGTCACTATATTTGGGTGCTGCGACCTTGCTAGGTTTGGTGCTTAGGTTTGTATGTCAGTGTTAAGGTTCGGGTTAGGGTCATGGATAGGGTCAGGGTCATCATTAGGGTTAGGGTTAGGGTCAGGGAATGTGTATGTTCCTGTACAGGGTTAGGAATATGGTGTATGGGTGCACGGGTGTAGGGTTAGGGTGTATGTGTGCTGCCATATGTAACGATTCACCAACGCGGTGGGAGGACAATGATGGCAGCTGCCTAGTGATGGCCACTGCCCGGGCAGCTGTCTGCTACAGGCCACTGCCCCATGAGCCACACAATGTCCACCGATGGGAGGGCGATGATGGCAGCGGCCTGTTGCTGCCCCTGGTCGGCTGGCCGCCCTGGCAGCTGGCTGCTGCAGGCCCTGGGCCCCTGGAGCACCCACGTGGCGGGTGAGCTTCAGGTTCTCCTCAAAGAAGGACTTGACGGTTCCAATGTCCTCCCAGTAGCCATAGAATGGGTAGGCCACCACGTCGTGCTCCTGCAGCCACCCACCCCGTCACAGCCATGATGATGCAGTTACAGCCACGATGCAACTGCCGCAATGATGCAGTCGCAGCCGCGATGCAGCAGCGTTGATGATGCAGTCAGCGCCACGATGCAGCAGCCCAGGGAAAAGACGCAGGTGCAGGCCCCACAGGCGTGTGGGCGGTGGTGGTGAGTCAAGCTGAGTGTGGGCGACGGGAGTGTAAGGCAAGAAACGTATGTATCACCCACCACCAGCGTACCACCCTGCCATGCTACCGGCGTGTGCTGCTGCCACTGACCAATGGTGCATCCATGTTGCAGGCCTAGCTAACACTTCATTCAGGGCAGCTGGTGTGTACTTCTTTGAGGGTCATCATCCATGATGCAGGCCTAGATTAGACTTAACCCATCTCACAGGCCTAGCCTCTTAATGCAGGTCTAGCAGCATAGGCACAGCCAGGGAGGCAGGTTCAGGATGGTTATGCTGGGCTTGGGACGGCACTGCTGCTCAGACCCTGGCCAGCCTGTTTCAGCAAGAGTGTGGTTTGACTGGTAGCAAACCCCTCTTCTGAACAGCAGCCCTGGTTCCCTGTGCAACACCCTTCATCCCACTTTAGAAGACCTGCAGCCTGGTCAGGGTTAGAGCATGGTTAGAGCATGGTTGGAGCAAGGGAATGTGTATGCTCATTTATGAATTTCACCTGACCCTAACCCTAACCCTGCGCCTAACCCTGACGTTCGCTGCCATGGCCATCCCCACTGCCACTTCAACCAGGGCTGCCACCTCACACCTTTCACCTCACATCCCGCTGCTCTGAGCCTACTTGGCTGCCGCCACCCCTACCCCTACCGCCACCCCTACCTCTACCCCTTCCTGCAGCCCCCTTGCTGCCCCAGCTGCACTGCAGCCCTGCAGCCCACTAAGCTGGAGGCCACCTGACAGTAGTTCTGCAGCACAGCCCAAGGAGCTGCAGCCTTGGTCCAGCTGCCCTCCAGCTTCCTCTCTGAACCCTGCCAGCCCTACCCCTAGAAGAAGCACCTTGGCTGCCTCAGGGATGATCTCTCCGCCAAAGTCGTTGGCTGACTTGAAGTCGTCGTTGAGCAGCTTGACAAGCACGTCCTTCTTGAACACATAGATGCCCATGCTGGCGATGTACTTCTTCTCAGCAGCTTCCTCAGGGGTCAGGCCTGTGGGCAGGCAGGCAGGCGGCAGGCGGGTGCCCAGGCTGACTGGGCAGGCAAGTAGGCGGGCAGGCAGGCGGGCGGGCAGGCAGGCAGGCAGGCAGGCAGGCAGGCAGGCAGGCAGGCAGGCAGGCAGGCAGGCAGGCAGGCAGGCAGGCAGGCAGGCAGGCAGGCAGGCAGGCAGGCCCCTCCCAGCCCTAGCGCCCAGGCTCACCCAACACAGTTGTGTCCACCTCCATTGCTTTGAGTGCCTCTGCAGACTTGGGCTTCTCAGCAAATGCCTGCAGCCCAAACATGGCACAGCACTCACACCATGTGGCATCACTGCAGGTTACCGGGCCCAAAGCCCGACAGTGTGACACGCGAAGGCCAAGTGGCAAAGCCTGATGAACCCATCAGGCAGCCCACTGAAGCTCTATCCAAAGGCCGAAGTGGCATGACCTGATGAACCCATGAGGCAGCCCACTGACCCAAACCAACAACAGTCATGGCAACATGACACTTGTTGAATGCCTTGTACAGCTCCCTCGCAATCCCTTGACCATGACACACAAAACCCACACACAAACCTGCCCACATAGCCACCCAGCCACCCCACCAATCTACCCACCCACCACAACGCGGCGTTTGTCGTCAATCTTCATCAGCCCAAACTCCTTGGCACGATCGCTGCCATAGGGGATGCAGCCGATGGTGATGTCCGCGTTGGTCTCCCGGTGGTAGTTGACAAACTTCATGTAGTCCATGCGGTACCTGTGCATGCAAGCCATGCAAGCCACGCAAGCCTCGCAAGCCTCGCAATGATATTTGTATATTCGTAGTGCCTCACAAAACTTGAGCGCTTACAGGTGTTGTACTAAAGGATGACCTGAGTGGGGTGGAGAGGAAAGCACCTGAACCCATATAGCTACTCTAACTTTGACCCACGACAGCTGAATGTGATCTGACCACTGATAACACCATTATTGCGCACTTAACTCATTTGGTGCACATTGTATAGTATCTGGCTCTTACCTTTGTTGTTGTTGGTGGTGGTGGTGGTGGTGCTGCTGCTGCTGCTGCTGCTGCTGTGCTTTTTGTGATCTTTTTTTGCACGTTGACCCTAAGCCTAACCCTGACCCTGACCCTAGTCCTGATTGTGGTAGCAGCGATGGTACTCCTGTTGACATGGCGGCTGGAGCAGCCCTGCAGCCCCCACTTCCTGACCCCCCTGCAGCCTTCTCCTCTACCACCTCCTCAGGCCATTCCTGTGCCACTCAAAGCCATGCAGGTCGGCGGTTGCCACTCACAAGTGATCTCCAGACAGGATGATGACCTGCAGCAAACACACAAACACACATTCACAGTGGTGGCGGCCGTGATGGGGTAGCAAGCAGGTTTCGATGGGTGGAGCCAGCGTCCATCAGCGACTATGTAAGACAGTGACGCAGGCGGCAGTCTTCATTGGGGTCAAGTATTCAGCAGCTTTAACCAACAGGAAGCAGCCAGCAGGCGGGCTGACAGGTTGGCAAGCAGCAGGGGCTGGCGCTGGTAACCTGGTGGCCACGCCGACAAGGGCGGCTTCAATTGGACTCACATCAACAACAGCAGTTGCTGCTGCTGGTCTGCGTCCCGTTGATAGCAATGCTGTGGGTTTTACTGCTATCGCTGCCTTGCTGCTGCCCCGCTGGTGGTGCAGGTGCTGGGGTTCATGTCAGCTGTGGGTGATGGTGCTGCAAGTGCTGGTGTGGGCAGGGGTTCTCAGCAAGCAGGTCTTCACCCACATCTTCAATCACGCGGTTCTTGACATCAGACAGCAGCCAGGTGTATTGGCGCACTGCGTCCGCCGTGCCTTGGAACCACTCCTTGTCAGTGGGGGTCTGCAGCCATGCAGCCAGACAGTCAGCCAGTCAGGTATTCCTGTCATGCATCTGCATGCAACCAAGAAAAACTTTACCACATGGAGGAGGGCCCCTTCCACATTGACAACATGCATGCATGCATGTATGCATGCATGCGCACACATCTCTGGGGGGTCAAATATCAGCCTGGCACCTTGGTAGTTTACTAAACAGCCTTGACTGGGAAGATATGACACGGCTGGCATGATGCTGGCGTGATGCTGGCATGATGCCTTCTTGTTCCTGTTGCGTGTGTGCCTGACCTCAACACTGCCCTCTGGCATGGTCAGAGTCTGGTTTCAGGGTCCCATGCACGGCCCTCAGCTGCTGAGTCGACACGGCCACCACTTGGACAGGACTGAACGGCAGGGGGAGGAAAGAGGGGTTGGGGTGTGCAGGGCAGCTGGCAGTGGGCCCACCTGGGTAGCAGCCAGCACCTCCACAAAGCCATCGCCACCGAAGCGCACACCGCTGCCCATGTTGTAGGCACGGCCCAGGTGGCGGTTCAGGGAGGTGGAGTTGAATTGTGTGAGGATGTAGATCTTGGAGATGCCGCTGTTGATGCAGTTGGACATGGGCACCTGGAGACAAAGAGTAGAGGGTGGGAGAGTAGAGGGTGGGGGGGTAGAGGGTGGGGGGGTAGAGGGTGGGGGGTGGGGGGTAAGAGGGTGGGGGGGTAGAGGGTGGGGGGGTAGAGGGTGGGGGGGTAGAGGGTGGGAGGGTCGAGGGTGGGAGGGTCGAGGGTGGGAGGGGCAGAGCGTGGTAGAGGGTGGGAGAGGCACCAGGGGCCAGCAGGAGGCAGCTTGCAGAAGATTGTTCAAGCAGGTGCCAGGTTCCATGAGCCACCAAATGAGCAGCCCACCTCTTTACAAGCAGGGATGTGTACAGCAAGCAGCGTGATGCTGGCATTGTTAGAATAGGTGATGTTTAGAATGGCAGGTTTGCCATCTAATGCTGTGTACTGCTCGTTGTGCCATGCTACGGCAGAGAAGGCAAGGCAGATGTATGAGACTTTAGCAGTGGTCTGCTGAGCACGTTGCCTCCATAGCTGGTGGTGGTGGTGATGCTCCACCATTGCTGGTGTTGGTTGCACCAGGGTTCCATCAGGAATTGAACCCAGGGCTGGTGTTGGTTCCGTCAATGCTGCTGGTAATGGTGTTGATGATGGTAATGGTGCGTAATGGTGCGTAATGGTAATGGTGCGACTGCGCTGAGATCAGGTTCTCACATCAATGAGGCGGTATGCTCCACCAATTGGGACTGCGGGTTTTGCTCTTGTATCTGTCAGTGGGAACAGCCGGGAGCCAGCGCCGCCACCCAAGATGATAGCTGCATGTGCAGAGCGACAGCATCGGTGCATGACGCTCAGAGGCGGACTTCATGCACATCATCCCTAGGCCACAACTGTGCCCCCCTAGTTTGTCTGTCTGCTTTGACTCAGGGTACAGCGCATGCTTGGCCCAGCCTGCAGTGTGCTGCCGTGCTCTTCAAGGGCATCACAATTGCTCGATGGGAAACGAAATGCTCGTGACGGCAGGAGGGAGAATTGCAAGTGCACTTTTGCATCGAATCTTCAATCTGTTGACACAGGCCGCTGTTCCAGTGCCTGGGCAGCGGATGGCGCCAATGGTCTGGCGCAATTGCCGAGCTTACCCAGCACGGAGCCTGTCTTAGCCTTCGAGTTGGGCTCGTACTTCAATGTAGGGGCCTCCACTACCGCCTTGACGTTCACGGCCCCGCGCCGCGATCTGCTCAGCCACAAGCCGATCAAGAAAATCTGTTCCTTTCGAAAGAGATGGGCGACAGGATAAGCGTCACCTGCTCGTGGATGGCGAGGCCCGGACAGCACTGCGGTTGCAGAGCCCCATTGCGGGGCTGCCAGTCATCGATGCCGCCTGGCTCGCAACGGAGCACACTCTCTGAGCAGCTGGGTTGCGCGTCGTTTGAGTCGAGACAGTGCTGCGGTGCGAAGAGAGGGCCATCGTGCTGATCACTGCCGAAACCGGGACCGCAATGTGGTCACTATGCTACGCTTTTGTCCATGATAATGTTGCCAATGTTTGGCCAGCACCTAAAGCCCTTCACACGTCAAATCTATATGTGAGATGTTGACACGTTCGCCTATGTATGCATGCTGTAGACCAGAAGTGCACGGTGTGGTGACCAGATGCAGTCCCAGGCCCTGGGCCAGGGTATCCCAGAATATCTTCTTTAACGATGCAGAATTACAAAGTTACTTACGAGTTACCTAGTAACGAGTTACTTACATCCCAGTTCACCCTACAACCCTTATGCTACACCAAAGTAAAGCACGAGTTGTAATCAAACACAGGCTGCGAGATCGCTGCCTAATGCCTAATGCCCACTTCAGCTCAGCCATTCTGGTGTGTGTGCTTGTAGCGTACGAAGAGTTGGCAATCGAGTTAAGCGCGAGTCGTTCGGCGGCGTGCACGGCGGCATCCCGGTCATTTGGCAGGTCGGCTCGTCGACAACAACAGAGATTAAAACTTCCCCTGCATAACGAACGAGCAGAGCAGCGAGCAGACGTTGCCAGCAGTGCAAGGAATCGGGCATAATTGAGCAGCCGGAGCGCCCAAGGCGACGAACAGATGCCCAGCGGCTAACACGGAAGAGGTTTGAAACGTGTTTTGATTAAGAGTATAATTGTGGTGACCCAAGTAGGTGCGACACACTGATGCTTCCTGACTTTACAATGTCATACATTCAAGCCTGACCGACACACAAGGGGCCAAACCCAGATGAGTTTTCAGCTGTCTTATAAATGCCGACAAAGCAGCCACTGCTGCTAACAAATGCCTGTTCCGCTCTCCAAACCTAAGCAACCTAACGCAGATCTCGACAGTAGCCACCATCCACCACACCACCGGTCCTGTCCATTGACTGTGAAGTTGCATCTGCAAGGCATTGGCTCCAAAGCGCTTGCACCCTCTAATGCATGGTGGCACCCTCCCACACACGGTGGCACAAGGCAACAACCCCAAATGGTACACTGCGCCAGTTGATCACATAGACGTGTGACCCAACTTATCTACACAGCCCTGCTGCCTGAGCTTGGTGCCTTGAACGCTTCGGAGGGCGTAGGCAGCACATGGACGGCAGCAATATCACTGCTTGTTGTGTTGGCTCCAGTCATTTTCGCCCAAGGTTTTGCGGCTGCCACATTGACTGGTGCTGCAGTTGCCTTCCGCTGCTGGTGGTTGGGCTGCTCGGCCTTAATGCTGCACAGCACCAGGCAGCACAGTGCACTGTGTGATTTGCATCATTCAGCGCACACATATGGGCACAAGGGATGTTTGGCCTCCAAACATGTGTTGCAGCAATGCTGACTGGCAATGGCCATGCCAGGATGATGCTGATGATGACAACCTTGGGGTTCAGTCTTCAACCACTACTGTGCCTGTTGAGCAGCTAGCATGGTGCTGAAACCATCCAGTCTACACAGTCGAGGACCTGAGGCAGCACACCTGGTGGCAGCTTTGGGGGCGATGGGTCTGGCACTGGCCAAGTATGCAGCTGCTGCGTCAAAAGCTGTCTTCGGTGCATGCCCATTGCCGACATGGGCCTCTGGCTCTGGCGGCAGGGTCACTGGCTGAGCTGCCTCCACTGCTACCGGCACTGAGCTGACCGCAGCCTGAAGGATGGCTTGAGAGGCACTGGTCAGCTCTGCAGAGCTGGCACCACTGTTGGTGCTTGGGGGTGTCTGGGGCTGCTGCTGTGGGACGGGTGCTGGGGTGCTGGGGTGCTGGTGACTGACCACAACAGCCTCAAACTGCAGCTGCATTTCACCAAGCAGGCTGTCCACGCAGCCGAGGGTTTCAGGCACAGCCATGGAGTGGCCAGCACTGCGAGCAGCGGCCTCAGCCCGAGTGTGCATGTCATGTGCGACCTGCATGGCAAATGACAGTCTGGCATCTTTCAGGTTGATCCGTTAGCTTGCATAGCTCCAGGGCATCTGACAACTTGCTGACCAGTAGATACATACGTGCAGAGCACTTGCTGCCCCTGTTACCTGGTGACAGGACTTCAGTGTGTCCTCCGCCACCTTGATGGTGTCAGCAAGCAGTTTCTCCGCATCGTCCCTCATCTTAGTGTTGTCCTGCATGCCAACACCACCGTCGAAATGGAGCCAGCCTAATCATTAACAAGGAAAGGTCCTCAACACCTTCGCCTCAGCATGCCCACCTTGCCGCCCAGTCGGGTGAGCTTCTCAGCTTGCACAAGGCGTTGCTTGCAGTATGCAATCTTGGCTGGCATCTCGCCTGCCAGCAAGGACCAACCAGCGTTATTGCTAACAACAGCCAGATGGAAAAGCAATCAACCAGCTCCACCATTCAGTTGCACATTAATAGAACACAGCGCTGCTATCCTTACCCATCAAAGAGCTGGCAGCTTGAATGTAGGCCAGGCCACTCGCCATGTACTCGAGAGGGGCACCGCTGCACGCTGCTTGAACAGAGAGAACCTGCATTAGGCAGATTGCACAGGTACTATGCAGCATGCTGGATCATGTTGCCAGGTGCAAGTCAACAACAATGGTTGCATGATGGAGCACCGGTGTGGCAGGGGGATCACAGTACCTGCTGTGACAGGGAGTTGTCAGCATAGGATGGGTCCACAGCTGCACTCAAGGACTCCAACACTGCCAGCTCCTCTCGATAGTGTGCCGCACTGAACACTGTCTGCAATGGTGTATACAAAGCAAGACGTTCCAACTTTGATGCTTGCGACATCAACATGTGGGTACACCGCCTGCCAAGCATTGCATGTGTCTCTGTAATCACCTGGCTCCTTCCCTTCCCATTGACAGGGTCCATGGCCACACGCAGCCTCTGCTGAATCTGAGATCGCTTTTCCTCAATATCCTGCTGCTGGGCACGGAGTGACCTGTCACCACAAAGTTAGAGACCACAGGCTTCTGCAGCAGTAGCTCTACACATGCCAAGGAGCAATGCTGGGTTGCATGCTCCACACACCTCAGCTGCGCTTCCAGCACCCTGACTTGCGAGGCAACTTGCTCTGCCTGCTGGGTGAGCAGGGCCTCTTCACGTTTGCAGCTTGCTAGAGTCTGGGCCCTGGTGGCATCTCCAGAGCTCTCACGGCTCTCCTCCACGCCACTGGCTGTCTGCACGACATGCCACTGTCACAGGCTGGACACCCTCCCACATGAGTTTTACACAGGACACATAGGAGCAGTCGCCCTGCCCAATTGGTGGTCATCATGTTTTAACTGACCGCTAGGTGACTTTTGACAACGTTGTGCAGCTCAGCAAGGCTCTTCAGCGCCCCTGCACTTGCTGCCGAAGTGTCCACAGTGGTGCAGGGGATGCTGCCAGGCTGCAATAAGTCGAACCGCTGCTGATACAAGCTATGTACAAGCTTTGTGATTGCTGCCTGCTCCCTGCATAGCAAGCAATGGCAAGCAGGAAAACAACATGATGTGGCACAGCACATGATTGATTAGGCACAGCACATGGTTAAGTACACTGATCTCTTACTTACTTGGAAACTGCTCCTCGGTTTGAAGTAGACAGCTTGTGTGCAAGGGCCTGTTGTTTTGTGATCTCCCTCTCAATCTGGGAAAGATGACCCAACCAAGATGACACCGCAGACCCCAGTGCGTCATTACTGGATGGCTGAGAGCTTGACTTCAGCGAGGAGACAATGCTGTACACTGCACGCTGAGCAGCACTGCGAGTGTCAATTGCTTCATTCTCAATTAGAACTGACAGCCGAATCTGCATGCACAAAGAGATGGATCAAGGGCAAGTACTGTTGATGTATGTATGTCTGCAGCTAGGATGGCACTGCAACTGCAAGATCAGCCTGCTAGCTGTTGTGCAGATCTGTGTGGAAGAGGTCCCTGCTCTTGCGCCCGCTTGTTGCCCACCAGTGCTGTGGACAAGCCCGTTTGCACGGCCGATGGCAAGAAAGTTGCAATCAACTGGCTCAGCGCCTCTTCACGCTCAGATGGAAACGCTGTCCCGACAGCTGCTTCCAGGGAGATCTCAAGTGCCCTGCTGCTAACTAGCGCCTGCATTGTCGAACAACGCCACTGCTCAGCACGCAAATAAGTGCAGAAGCAGGATCCGTGAAGACCTACCTCGCTGAAAGCAACTTCTCCGCCATCAGCATCGCGGTACTTCGGAGCTTTGCTGCTAGTGTCCTGTGCCTGCGGTGACGATAACTGCTCATTACCTGGCAATACGACAGCCCGCACCGCGAGCGGCACAAACCTGCCGGCACCACTCCTTCCACAGCTTGCACCGCTCTGACAGGCTGCGAGCTTCACGGGCTGTACGTTCGAACAGGGCGACAGCTTCCCCAACCCCCACGACCGCCTTGTCAGGAACTAAAGCTACCACATCAGCAGTTCCAGCTGTCTTCGCTGCAGGCTTGGCAGGCTTCTTTTTCTGCCGAAGCGCCGATTCGGCTCCGTTAAGTAGGTCAAACACGTTTGCTGTACTCGCCATGGCTGTGCGACCTTGCGTTCGAGGGATGCGAGACAAAACAACAGTACTTGATTTCGTTGACGGTTGAGAACAAAAGGTGTGAGCAAAAGATAGTGTTGCTTGCAGCTGGCTGAGAGTTGCTAAGAAGCACATCTCCTTCTCTGTTCCTAGATTAACAAACTAATGGGATGTACAGTTTGTCCTGGAAAGAGTTTGGGTATGGGAAAACTGCGCTGACAGTCAAGCATAGGTGCACACATGTTAATTCCGCTTTGTAGTCTACTGATCAATCTTAATACCGCAGACGCTACACACTGCGTGAAAGGTTGCCCTCAAACCCGGACTTGCTCCCATGCAGTTTTAGGGTGTTTACGTATCTGGCGGCTCGAGTGGCAACAATTTGTCTATTTCCTAGCCCGCTCACAATGGTGAAGAAGAAGTTCATCGACAAGAAGAAAGCCACAACATTCACGCTAACATTCCGGCAGTGGGACTCCGAAGGTGAAGATGATGGCGAGGCGAGAGAGCAAAGCACAGCCGAGGGCGGAGTTAGTGAGCGTATCTGGGAAACAAAGTAAGTCCATCGCAAGCTGAAGGGGCAGGCGCATGAAGCAGCACAGATTCTAGTTATTCGAGCCCTTTTGCTAGCCATGCACCCAGTCTTGCTTACCGTGGCCAGCCAGATGCCACAGCAGGAAAGCCAGGGGCACGGGGGATGCATGAGTTTAAGCGGCCTCACAGTCACAAGGACACAAGCACAGCCGGGCCCAGGCACAAGCTGCCGCCAGGCTTGCAGGCACGCTCTGCATGTCCCCTGCAGCTGTGAGGATGACCTGCAAGGTTACCACATGCCAGCTGACAAGCGCAAGGAGATCTTGGAGCTGGGCCTGCCTGACGATGGCTACGACTACCTGCAGCACCTTCAAGCATTGCCGGGGAGCACAGTCAAGGCGTCTGCACAGGCATGTGGTGCCCCTGCTCAGCTGCCCTCTCCCCTGACCTCATTGGGGTGTGTGTGGAATGCAAGATGGCGGGCAGTGAGCAGTCTTGTGGCATCGACAGTGTAGCCGGGTTCTTTGTAGTGGTATCAGAGGTGCCAGTGGGGTGTCTGGCTGCTGCTACTCAGGCTGCTGGTTGTGGACTTCTTCAAGCTGCTACTGCTCTCACTCCCATACAGCCAGAGAGCAACCGCTGTCTCTCACTTTTCCTGTCCTGCCTGTGCTTGCATGTTTTGGGCACCCATTGCGGGCAACACATGCCTTGATGTCTGCTGCTGGGCTTGTGCATGGCCTCAAAATCCTGTTGCGGGCATGTTGCTGGTGCCAGCAGGGTTAGAACACCGCACCTGCAGCCACACCTCCTGCCACCTAAACGATGTGCTGGTAGCGGTAATGGCGGTGCTGGTTGTGGAGGTAGCGGTGGTAGGGCTGATGGTGGTGCTTGTAATGGTGGTAGCAGTGATGGTAGTGGGAGTGATGTGATGTATTGTATCTCACACTGCAGGTCACACCATCTGGCCCCTCCAGCAGCCGATCAGTCCCTGTGACTGCAGCTACATCGCGAGGCCCAGGCCATGGGACTCAGCATGCGCCCCAACACCCAGCCCCTAGCTGTTCCTCTGCCCAGACCCACTTGAACGCCCCTGAACCGACAACCTTGCTCACTGCAGGTCAGCAGGCTCAGGCCAGGGATGTTGGGGCAGGGGCAGCAGCAGGGGCAGGGGCAGCAGCAGCAGCAGGGGCAGGGGCAGGCCTGCGTGAGGCCGCTCATGGTCCCTCAGTGCGGTTGGAGGCCCCTTCCTGGCAGCCCCCCCTCCCTGACGTGCGCCTGCTTGACGCTCGTCAGCTGCTGCTGCAGCCGGGCCACCCTGGTCAGCCGGGCCCCAGCAGGCAGGTGGCGACAGCCAGGGCAGGGCAGGGGGCTGGGCAGCAGGCTGGTGGCGGGGAGGAGCTGGAGGAGGAGGAGGAGGAGGAGGAGGTGCTGGTGCTGGCAGCTCTGGCGGCTAGCAGCCAGGTGGTTGAGCAGCCGGGTCAGCCCAGGGGGCAGCTGGCAGTGGAGCTCGCTGAGCTGGAGGCAGCCATGCGGCAGCTGGAGGAGGAGGAGGAGGAGGAGGAGGAGGGGGAGGAGCACAAGCAGGAGGAACAGGTGTGTTGTGTACGAATCGGGGTGGGGGGAGTGTCGTAGCTGGTATTTGGTAAGTGCTGATAAGGGCCTAAGGCAGCTAATGACCATAGCGCAGCAGCAGTCCTCAACTCTGCTGCCAACCTCTTAGTATGCATGCTTAGAGCAGGGAGCAGCATCTGGTGTCCTTTTTGCTCGTTGTTTCCCCACGCTGTCGTTAGTGCCGTTGCACACGCTGCAGCAGTGCTGCACGCTGCTGCTGCTGCATCTGCTCCCATGCCTTGTGTGAATGCGGGTCAACCGGCAGCATTAGCTCCTCCCCCTCCTACCCCTGCCACCTCAGCTACCTTGCTGCTAGCCATGCTTTTGCCTCCCCTTCTCCTGTCTGCCGTTGCTGCTGTTCCCAAACCTGCCGCCACCTGCTGCTGCCGCTGCTGCTGCTGCTGCTGCTGCTGCTGCTGCTGCTGTCTCACCCCTTTTTCCTTTGCAGCGCTCCAGGACGCTAGGGGAGGTGGCAGCAGCAGGGGACAGCGAAGGCAGCGAGGGCAGCGACCTAGGCGACTGGTTCGACAGCTTTGTGGCAGTAGCCTCCCAGCCCCCTGCCCCAGGCGCCACAGCCAGCCAGCATGACCCAGCAGCAGCCAAAGGTCACCCCAGACCCTGCACCACCCAAACCCACCACCAAGAGGGGGAGGGGGAGGAGGAGGAAGAGGAGGAGGAGGAGGAGGAGGAAGAGGAGGAAGGGGAGGGTGGGCGGGGAGGTTGTTTAGGGCGGCAGGAGGTGGGGAGTAGGGCCGCTGGGGCTGCCTCTGCGGATGCGGCCTCCCTTGCCACCACCTACTGGAGACCCGAGCGCCTGGACCGTCAGGAAGGGCTGCAGCAGCTGGACGACAAGTTTGAGTGGCTGGCGCTGCAGTATGAGGTGAGGCAGGGACTGGGCAGGGCGGGGTCTGGGGCCGGCTTTGCCTGGGGCTGGGGCTGGTGGGGCGGGGGCTGGGCAGGGCAGCAGGCGGGATTGGGCGGGATTGGGCGGGGCAGCAGGCAGCAAGCGGGATTGGGCGGGGTTGGGCGGGGCAGCAGCAGCTTTGCCTGGGGCTGGGGCTGGTGGCACAACACAATGGGGGCTGGGTGGGGCAGCAAGCAGCAGGCGGGCCTGGAGGTTGCTGGGCGAGGGTGGGGCTATGGGATGGAGGGCGCAAGGGTCAGTCTGGTTGGGTATGACGCATCACAGTGGGCTGCAATACATGAGGGCTGTAATTACAGTGGACTGCGTAATGGGCTAGCGAGCGTTTTGGGCAGATGCATGTTGGGCAGAGGCAGGAGCAGCAGCGGCTGTGGGGTACAGCACAGACGGGCTGGGGCAGGGTTATGGCAGCTGCTGGGCATTGGTAGGAGGAGTGGTCAGCTCTGGGTGAGCTCAGGGTTTGGCTCTGGGTGAGCTCAGAGTGAGCTGAGCTCTGGATCTGGGTCTCGGCAGCCGCTGGATCTCTGAAGGTTCAGCTTTTGATTGTGGGCTCTGGGTTACAACTGGCTCTGGGCCTCTGGGTCTCTGGGCCTTTCAAGGAGGGTGTGGTATGTAGGTATGTATGTAGGTTCTTGGCCCTGGTTCTTGGTTGTGGTATGTCGGAGGCGCTCCGGCTCCGACTCTGGCTCTACAGCCAGTCAGCAGTCTGGGAGGGCCTCCAGCATCCAGGGGAGCCTGCAGCCTCTAGCCCTGGGGGAGCCTCTAGCCGTCAGCGAAAGCCTAGGTCTTGTAGGTCGTTTAAGGAGGGTGTGGTATGTAGGAGGAGTCCTTAGCCCTTGGTGCACTAGGCTGCTTGTTTGGGCAGGCCAGCAGGACGGGAAGTCAGGAGCCAGGAAGGTTGGCTGCAGAGTGAGGAAGGGGCCTGGGTGCAGTTGAGCAGCCAGGCTGCACGTTTGGAGGTCAGCAAGCAGGTGGCCTGTGTGCCCAGGGATTGGGAAGAGTAGGTCAGCAAGCGGGTGGCCTGTGTGCCCAGGGATTGGGAAAAGTAGGTCAGCATGCAGGTGGCCTGAGTGCAGCCAGGCTGCAAGTATCGTGGCTGTAGGAGGAGGAGTTGGGGGAGCTGGAGGAGGATGACGATGCAGCTCGGGGCGCTGCGGACATCTCACACTTTGACGCCGTGCTGGACGAGTTCCTGGCTGGCCAGGTGGGCATTGCTCGCAGGCTGCATGGCTGTGGGCTGCTGCTGTGCACATGTGGGTGAGTATAGGTGGTGGGAGTAAAGGGGCTCAAGGAGGGAAAGCAGGTCAGTGGGAGGGAGGGAGGCAGGGAGGGAGGGGAGCAGAGAAGAGGTACAAGAAAAGGAAAGTTAGGAGGGAGTAGTAGTGAGCTCAGGGGCAGTCAGAGTCGGACCCTATCACATTGTAGCCATCTTATGTGTGATTAATCTGCACTCAACTAATCGTAGTCTTACTCAAAATCCCCAAGGCCTCGAAAACCAATATTCACTGCCAAGCTTACATTTGATAGCCATCCTCTCTCATTCCTACTCACCCACTTCCAAGGTAAATCACCCGCCCAAAACACGGTACTTGTCCAACAGACAAAAGGCCTATGCATCTTGCCATGGCGGCCATGCCCTGAATGTTACTCCTGGTTGCAGTATTGACAATGACTAAGCCAAATCAAGTGTTTTGGATAAGCAAGGTTGGCCTGTTTTGGCTGGCTCTGGCCAGCCCAGGGATAGGGAAGAAATAGAAGGGAAAGAAAGGAGACCTAGGTACGTTAAACCATACCTCTGTCACATCATACTCTGTTGCCTTTCATCCTGCACCTTTGGAGGCTTGGGCTGCTCCCCAGAAGCTAGATGTCTTGAACTCTTGGTGTAGGATGCATCAGAGGGGCGCCTGGCTGGACACCTGGCGGCTGATGCAGACAGTGGAGATGAGGCAGCAGGCAACGAGGAGGAAGGGCTCACTGGCGACAGCAGCAGACGGCAGGCAGCACAGCGCTTGCCTGGGGATGTGTCAGGTGAGAGCGCAAGGCGAGGGGGCCGTCAATGTGCAAGTCGCGGCTCCGACAGTCGCATCTGTGTTCTAAGTGACTTTTCGACATGCATTGTTCGTATGTGAGGCTAGCTAACATGGCGTCGTATGGTTTACTTGTGCTGATGCTGCATTGCTGTGCCTCTGGCACACACGGTAGCTCTGCCACCTCCGCTGCCCCTACTCTTGCTCCATATGCTGCCCCTGCTCCCACTCCTTTACTCCCTCCATTGCCCCTGGCCCCTGCCCTGGCCCTGGCCTTGCCCTTGCCCTAACCCCTGCCCTGGCCCCTGCCCTGGCCCCCCTGCCTTGCGGCCCACATCCACTGCCACTGCCACACTAGGCCTTTGGCACACACTATAGCTTACCGCCCCCCACACTGCCGCATCGGACACGCAGGTGCAGGAGCTGGTCGGCGCGTAGAGTGCTTTGACCAGTACGACCCGGCTGTAGTAGCGGCTACGAAAGCCAGGTTGCTGGCAGACGCGGAGAAGCGTGCTGCAGCGGCGGGTGGTGGTGATGGCACGGGCGAGGAAGGTGACATACTGGCGGATACGCTGATGTCGGTGGTGGTGGATCGCGGGGAAAGGTGGGACTGCGAGTCGGTGCTGTCCCTCCGCAGCAACATTTCAAACCATCCGGGCCGCATCCTGGAGCCACAGAAGCGCAGCGGGGCTAAGGGAGGAGCCGCCATTGTGCTGTCCGCGAAAACCGGCATCCCGCGTGTCTTTGGGCCGTCTGCGGCTGTGGCCGCAGCCGCCGATGCCGCAGCGGGACGCGCACAAGTACAGCGCGACGCGGGCCATTGGGAGCAGGGATTTAGCTACCCAACGATTGCGGAGGAGGACGAGACCACGCTGAAAGGGTCGGGCCATGCAGGCGTGGGTGTCCGAGGAGTTCCTAGTGAAAACGGATCTGACACGGATGGCGATGGCGGCAGCGAGCAGACGTCGGCCCCAATGCTGCTGGAGCGGCGCAAAGGGGAGACGGCCGAAGAAAAGAAAGCTCGCAAAGCAGCGGTAAAGGAGGTGAGAGCCGACAGGCACGAGACCACATGCGATGAACACGCTATCTGCGCATTATAGCTCAAGCCTTGGCTGCGCTGCATTGGTGCATCACCCACGTCGCACGAGCTACTCACATCGCACCACGCTGCCTGCAGGTGCGGCGAGCAAACCGTGCGTCCAAGAAGCAATTGAAAGCGATGTTCAAGGAAGAGTTCAGCAAACAGAAGAAGCAAGCGGCGGGCTCGTCAGGAACGTGCGGTGGTAGCACCTTCATCATCCCATGAGCTATGTTCAGAGTTCAGTATATCGTTGCCACCGCCGCCGCCACGCCGCACAAGGCGCAGCTGTGGGTACTGTCCAAAACACGGGTCGCTAGTCCGGCAGCCCAATAACAGGCCCGTTCATGATGAGGCGGTGTCGTCAGAACCATAGACAATTGCCTATGCGAAGAAGCCGTCCTCTACCGCCTGCCACATAGCGGCCCGTGCGTCCGGCTTGTCGGCGCCCGGGTCCGTGCTGTACAGCATCTCCAGATTCCAACATCCAACGCCGCGCAGCCCCAAGCGGCGCGCCAGCTGATAGTGCGGCAACAGGCTCTGGGGTGTGTCGAACCACACCTGCAGCCCAGGGTTGGGATTGCTATGCACACGCTAGTAGCAGCTGCGGCACACCACATCATTGACACTTTCTTTAACTGGGGTAAGCTGTCCATTACTGCGTTTCCCGTCATGCAGATGGCAGACGGAACAGGCAGCCTTGAATGTTGCATGTACCACAAGTAATGCTCAAATGCAAACCCTGTATTACGTGTGCATGCAATGTGTCGCATGGGGAATTTGACTGGTATGCTTTATGACCGTTACCTGGTGTGGTAGGTTATCCTGTTTGTTGAAGTAGGTGAAGGTGCTTGCGCTGCCCAGCTCGTCCCACATGACCTCTGTAACGCTGTCCTCCGTGTCGAGCACTGCACAGTCAGCCAGGGCAGGCCAGGTAGGCTGAGGCACAAGTACAAGCACAGCTTTCCCTCGCAGGCCCAGGCACATGTAGCAACATGCAGCCTGTTGAAGCCCTGGCTCCTGTGTGATGAGTAGCTCTGTGTTGTACAGGCTCATGTACTTGGCGCATGCAGCTCGGCCTGTCCTGCCATGCCATGCCTATCGTGCTGCTGGCTGTGCTACGATGCGTTTATTCATGTGCAGCAACACTTGCGAACGCCATGTAATGTTAATGCGGATGACTACTCTATTAAAGGATGCGAGGCAGGCGCCCGGTAGGCAGATGTTAGCGTGTGGAGTGCTGAAGGTCATCAATGGCGGGGGTGTCGTAAAGATTGCAGAACACACACGAGACACTGTCTAAAACCGTGGATGGTAAAGGAGGGCAGGGCAGGGCAGGGCAGTAGGGGCTGGCAGCCGGCTGGTCAGGTGGCAGGGCAGGGCAGGGCAGGGCTGGCAGGGCTCACGGTGGAGTAGGTCCATGAAGGGGTGCTGCCAGCCCGCTGCGTCGCTGCACAAGGCGCCCGTGAAGGGCACGGGGCGCAACAGGCAAACCGGGATCTGGGAGGAAGCTGCTGGGCCGCCATCTGCTCGCCACCCTCCCCTCGACTCCTGCTGCTGCTGCTGCTGCCAATGTCTTGGGGCCAGAGCTCCTGCAGTGCTCCTGACAGCTGTGTCTGCTGCTGCTGTGCCGTGTAGCTGTCTTGCTAATGCTGCGGCGGTTTGTGTGGGCACTGCTGCTGCTGCTGCTGCTGCTGCTGCTGCTGGAGCATGAGGAGGCTGCAAGAGGGACACGCAAGGGTAGTCATAGCCGTACCTGCAGCTCACCCAGATGAACAGGCAGACAATGAGGACCAGGGTAATGATGACTGGCTGGCTGGCTGGCTGGCTGGCTGGCTGGCTGGCTGGCTGGCTGGCTGGCTGGCTGGTTGACACATTACTGTTGTTGTTGATTGATCGTGTTGTCAGCTGTTGTGTGTTGTTGTTGGCAGACATGGGCAGAATGCAGCAGCTGACCCGACCAGCAGGCTGAAAAATGTGGGGTCATTATGGCTGGCTGAATGGCTGGCTGGCTGGCTGGCTGGTTGACTGGCATGGTTGACTGTTATGTTGACAGTGGCAAGTTACACAGTCTGGTGCAGTCACGACTCTGGTCCAGCTGTAAGCTGGTGAGGGTTGGTCCCCTGGATGGAGCTGAGTAGCTGTTAAACTAGTTGTTTTGTTGATTTTGTTTTGGGTATTGGGATTGGGGAAGGTATAGGGAACTGGGGGGTGAGTGTAGGGCTGGGCAGAAGGAAGGGGGCGTGTGGGGAGGGGAAGGGAAGGTAGGCAGGGGAAAGCAGGGGAGGGGAGGGAGGGGCAGGGGAGGGTGGTGAGGAGGGGCTTACCAGGGCAGGCCCAGGACCATCTTGCCAGGGGGCGTGCCCAGGTCCAGCCACTGCTGCAGGCCACGCGCTATGAGAGGGAGCGGGGAGTTGGCAGACGCCACGCAGCGGCCCCAAATCTGGCTCTGCAGCAGCAGCAGCAGCAGCAGTGGTCGCGGTGGCAGCAACAGCAGGAGCAGCAGCAGCAGCAGCAGCAGCAGTGGTCGCGGTGGCAGCAGCAGCAGCAGCAGCAGCAGCAGTGGTCGCGGTGGCAGCAGCAGTGGTCGCGGTGGCAGCAACAGCAGCAGCAGCAGCAGCAGTGGTCGCGGTGGCAGCAGCAGTGGTCGCGGTGGCAGCAACAGCAGCAGCAGCAGCAGCAGCAGTGGTCGCGGTGGCAGCAGCAGCAGCAGCAGCAGCAGCAGCAGCAGCAGCAGTGGTCGCGGTGGCAGCAACAGCAGCAGCAGCAGCAGCAGCAGCAGCAGCAGTGGTCGCGGTGGCAGCAGCAGCAGCAGCAGCAGCAGCAGCAGCAGCAGTGGTCGCGGTGGCAGCAACAGCAGCAGCAGCAGCAGCAGCAGTGGTCGCGGTGGCAGCAGCAGCAGCAGCAGCAGCAGCAGCAGCAGTGGTCGCGGTGGCAGCAACAGCAGCAGCAGCAGCAGCAGCAGCAGCAGCAGTGGTCGCGGTGGCAGCAGCAGCAGGAGCAGCAGCAGCAGCAGCAGCAGCAGCAGTGGTCGCGGTGGCAGCAACAGCAGCAGCAGGAGCAGCAGCAGCAGCAGCAGTGGTCGCGGTGGCAGCAGCGGCGGCTGCAGTAACAGCTGCAGCAGTGGCGGCAGCAGCAGCAACCTGCCCCCCTCCCTGTGCGCTTGACAGGTGTGGACCGCCTGCCTGGGTGTCGTAGGCCATGACGAACAGCAGGTCAGCAGCAGCGGTGAGCGCAGGCCAGTCGTAGTTGCGGCCGTCAACGTCAAAGGGGCTCCAGGGCACGTCCACTGACACCTGCAGGGCAGGGCAGGCAGGCCTGCAGCACAGGGCAGGCAGGGCAGGCAAGGCAAGCAGGGCAGCACAGGGCAAGCAGGGCAAGCAGGGCAAGCAGGGCAGGCAGGGAAGGCAGGGAAGGCAGGGCAGGCAGGGCCCCTGGCCCTGGGCAGGTAGGGCAGGCACACATTTTTCGCCCTGATGCATGGTCTATAGCTCAAAGCGACATGGCATAGATTCTTACCATTAAATTTATAGCTCGACCTTACTTTAAAAAAATCGCTCAGGCAAGAAATGTACCGAGAAATACGCTAAGATACGTAAAACCGCAGGTTAAAGGTGATGTTTTATACCGCAGTGCGAGGTAGTGCAGCTCGCAAAGCGACCATTTTATAACGAACGACTCCTAAAATATAGCATTTTATAGCGAACGCCTACAGGTCTAGTGCGGCAGGCAGGCAGGCAGGGCAGCAGCAGGCGATGGTGTGGGAGTAGCTCCCAACTACAGCACTCCTCATGCCCTTTTCCTGTGTGAGCAAAGTGCCGTGCCATCCTGCAGCCTAGCCCAGGGCCAGGGGCCAGGCAGCGGTTGCCACCATGTCACCCCCCATTTGGACGAGCCTCAGGATTGGTCCGCCCCACGTGCCATGATGCCCTTGGCTGACCCGACTGCTGCTGTGCTGGCCGCAGCTTTGTGTGTGACGCCAATGGCTGCAGCTGTGTGAAAGTAAAAAAGAAAACATGCTGTGGTTGGAATGTGGTCAGTGGTTGGGTGGCCCAGGGCCAGGGCCAAGGCCCAGGGGCATGCCCGCAGCAGTCACCATGTGTTTCTGACCGCCACCCACTCAACCCACCTGCGCTTCTTTTTCTTCTTCCTCCTCCCCTTCCATGCACCATGACAGTCTGCCTGCACCACCCACCCACCTGCGCCCCACGACCCCTGCAGGCCCCTACCTACCCCCTACCCCTGCAGCCTTGCCCCCCCACCCCCTCCCACCGTCCACTGGCCCCCGCCCCCCGCCCCCCGCCCCCCGCCCCCCGCCCCCCGCCCCCCGCCCCCCGCCCCCCGCCCCCCGCCCCCCGCCCCCCGTCCCCCGCCCCTCCTCCTCCTCCTCCTCCTCCTCCTCCTCCTCCTCCTCCTCCTCCTTCTCCTCCTCCTCCTCCCTCCACCCCCCCACCAGGCCCTACCTGCGCCCCCGGGCTGACGGCCTTGATGACCCGGGCGGTGAGGGCCACCAGGTGGGTGTATGCGCGCACGCTGCTGTCGCCCGGCCGCATGGGTGCCTCATGGTCAAAGTTGATGCCGTCAAGGCCCAAGTCCAGCACCCGCTGCACATGAGTGGCTACCTAGGGGCAGGGACAGCAGCTGGGGTAGGGGGGCGGACAGCAGTGGGGTAGGGCGGACAAACGGCAGCAGGGGTAGGGGGGCAGGCGGCAGCAGGGGTAGGGGGGGGGCAGGCGGGATCAGGGGTAGGGGGGGGGCAGGCGGCAGCAGGGGTAGGGGGGGGGCAGGCAGCAGCAGGGGTAGGGGGGGGGCAGGCGGCAGCAGGGGTAGGGGGGGGGCAGGCAGTAGCAAGTGTAGGGGGGAAGAGGGCAGCAGGGGTGGGGGTGGGGCAGCCGGTAGCAGGGGTAGGGGGGAAGACGGCAGCAGGGGCATGGGGGCAGATGGCAGCCGCTCCAGCTGCAAGGGGGGGGAAAGAAGGAGGTAGGGTTCGGTTGGGAGCTGAGACAGGGGGCGCAGGACAGGTGCTGTGTGGGGGGTCCATAGCCGCAGTCTGGTGCTGCGCAGAGTACCCACACCCACACCCACACCCACACCCACACCCACACCCACACCCACACCCACACCCACACCCACACCCACACCCACACCCACACCCACACCCACACCCACATCTAGGCCCACAGCCCCCCCGCCCACCCAGGGCATTGCGTACCCCCACCCCCCGCCCCTCTCTTCCCATACCTAGCAGCAGGGGCAAGGGGGGCAGGGACGGGGGGGCAGGCGAAGGGGGAGCAGACAGCAGCAGCTGCCCATCTTTTCCCCTTCTCCTCTGTTCAAGCCCCCCACCCCCACCCCACCCCCTGCCCCCTCTGCCCCAACCTCCTGCCGCCTCCCTACCTGCTCAAGCCCACGCCCCTGCCCCTGCTCCGTCCCACCGTCCCCCCCCTCCCCTCCCCGCACCCACCCAGGCAAGCCTCAGGGCGGCGGCCCCTGGATGCAGGCAGGCCTTCACGTCCCCTGAGTTCAGGATGACCCGGGCTGCATGCGAGTGCGCCAGGCACACCAGCTCAGGGTCCTCCTGCAGCCCTCAGGGGGGGGGTGGAGGGGGGTGGGCAACAGGCAGCAGGGGGGTGGAGGGGGGTGGGGAGCAGGGGGGGGGTGGAGGGGGGTGGGCAGCAGGCAGCAGGCAGCAGGGGGGGTGGAGGGCGGAAGCTTCCTGGCTGTGCTGCAGTGGTTGCCTGGCTGCCCTGTTGCGGGGGGGTCAGTCTGCTCTCATGGTGGGATCAGGCCACACCCCCTACAGGCGGTAGCTCCTCCCTTGATGCACGCTGGTGAGTACTTCTCTTCGTCTGCTGTGCTGGGTAGTGTGTTGCACTGCCTTGCAGGTGCCCCCACAGCAGCAGCACCCCCCTGCCCCTCACTGACCCCCCGCCATCCCCCCGACACCCCCCCACCTTGTCCCCCCCCCTCCACGTCTAATGCCCCCCCTTGGTAGACTACCTGGCCCGTTGACTGCTCCACTGCTGGCTGGTGTTTAACTTTTCTTACTAGTGTGAAGCATGAAGTAAGTCACACTTGAGTGATGAGGGGCAGTCACGCACCAGCCATGCTATTGAGCTGAGCCGTGTCCAGTTGAACTGCCGGAAGTTCTTGGAAGCTGGCCAGATGAAGCCAAAGAACTGCAGGCGGGCAGGCAAGCAGGCAAGCAGGCAGGCAGGTGTTGAATCCCGCATGCAACATGTCCCATGCTGCCTCATTGCATGTATAGCCAAGGATAGGTTGCAAATGTCCTCATGCCCTTCCTTCATCCCCTTCCTCTCATGTTCTCCTCCTTCATCATTAATTTCCTCCTTCAGCATACTAATTCCTCCTTCATCGTATCCATTAATGCCCTCCTTCATCATTAAGCATGCCCTTCCTTCTGACAATCCCTTGACCAGCCCTAGCAGCCTTTTCCTGGCCGCCTCTCTCCCTGATGTGCACATCTGCTTAATGACCGTCGGCTGCGGAACAGGGGCAGGGGCAGGTAGGGGAGGGGGAGGGAAGTGGAGGAGGGGGGGAGAGGGTGAGCCTTAGGCTGGCCAGAGGAACATCCAGGTATGGTTGGCTACAGCCTACCTCCTTGTCCCTCTCCCCAATCACTGGCTTGCAGTGTTCAGGGTCGGCGCAGGTGCAGTTTGTTGGCTGTGAGCAGGGGCGATCAGCGGGGTGTAGGTTCGGTGCGGGCGAGCGTGCCTATGCTGGGGCAATGCGCACTCGGCCGGAGACAACCAGCGTACTGATGATGCGACTGGCTTCCAGATCGAGTGCAAGCTCGGTGTGGACGTCAACCGGAAGGCGATGTAAAGGAAGGCAAGGAAAGGCAAGGAAATGAAGCGCGAGGAAAAGCAGGGCGACGGGCAGCAATGTGATGTACGATGCCATCCCTCGAGGACAGGCTCAACAAGCAATGCTACAGGACAGGTTGCTGACAAGGGTTTCCGGCCAGCGTAACTTTTCCCAGCGTTGTCATTTTTATGCTCGGACGACAGCCCTGTTGCTTGGCTGACGGCCGCTCAACAAGGACAAGTGTCATTGCAGGACGACGCAAGAGAACAGTCAACACCTGTCAGCGCAGCCGGTAACACCATCACGAATGCCGCGTGGTTTAGTATTCCCAGGCTAATGTTCAGTGCGGCCCTGAACGGTTGGGCACCCGTGCAAGACGGGCACCCGTGCAAGAGGGCACCCGTGCAAGACGAGCACCCGTGCAAGACTGGACAGGCCTGGCCGTCGCGGCAGCGGCACGCTGGACGGCGCGGCAGCGTCAAGCCCCAAAAGGGTCGCCCAGTTGCACTTCGGACAGCGGCGGGAAGGCGTCAGTCTTGGCCAGGACCACCACGCGTGCCTTGTACGCGATGTAGCCCTTGATGAACTTGCGGTATATGAGGTTGGCAACCAGGCACTGCAACTCCGCTGCACGCCGGATCGCAGCACAACCCGCGCGCACGCATGGGGCGGCGTGAGTACGTTGTGCAAGACGCTGCAAGTATGTGGTGCAAGACTGCCGCGAGGTGTGCCCGTGCGTCACGCGTGTGTCACGTGTGGGTGTGACCTCCGTGACATGCATGAGTCATAGGAAACAAGGGTTTTGCACTCAGTGCGCGTTTGCAACACTTTTGATTAGTGCGACTAGACAGCTATGCTGTGTGGTCGGCGTTGCAAAGGGGAGGGGGGTCTACCACGTCGTCACAGGCTGTACACAGCGGGGCACAGTAGCATACCCACCATCTTCCTTGACAACGCCCTGTGCCTCCAGTGCTGTGTGGAACAAGGCTAGCGGCATCTGTGTGGCCTTGGCTGGGTTAGCCGCAGCGTGGACCAGCGCACACCTGCAACAGCCCCACAGAAGCGCCAGTGACAAGACGTGAGCATGGCCTAATTGGGAACCCCCGTCAAATCTCACTCTTGTAGTTTTAGCCCTCAGTGTTAGTGCGGGATGAGGTGACTTGGCAGAGATGCGGAAGGAAGGATCTGACGGCCTTACCAGCCTGGTTGCCTGTTCAAGTTCAGCAGTCTAGTGCCATCATAGCCTATCCAGGCACCAGTGGGCAACAATGACATGGACATGGGCAGATGTAAGACACAGCAGGCAGACTTTAGGTGAGGAGAGAGAGAGGAGGGGGATGGCAAAGTGAGGGACAAGAGCGGTGGCAGTAGCAGTCAGGGCAGCTGCCGTCAGCAGGTCAATGGGGGGAGGGCTCGCAAAGGCTACGTCGTCACCCTCCATGTCATAACATGAGCTCACTTGACCTATTGGTGTTCCTGACATGGATCGCAAAAGAATGGAGTGCCACTGCCTAGGCTGTCTGAGTGGGACAAGAAAGGTTGGGCAGAGGGGGAGGGAAATGCAAGGGAAGGGGAGGACCACAGGAGTGGGAGTGGGAGTGGGAGGAACACGGGAGTGGAGACAAAGAAGTGAAGCAGAGATGAGAGGGGTGGAGATTGAAA
>JASKMD010000040.1:0-33382 GCA_030144725.1 Haematococcus lacustris
TCACCACCCCACCCTCCTCTTGACTACCCACCCACCTACACACCTGCCTTTCCTCCCCTTGACTACCCACCCACCTACTCACCACCCCACCCTCCTCTTGACTACCCACCCACCTACTCACCTGCCTACCCTCCCCCTGCCTACCCTCCCCCTGCCTACCCACCCACCTCACCTGCCTTTCCTCCCCTTGACTACCCATCCACCTACTCACCACCCCACCCTCCTCTTGACTACCCACCCACCTACTCACCTGCCTTTCCTCCCCTTGACTACCCACCCACCTACTCACCACCCCACCCTCCTCTTGACTACCCACCCACCTACTCACCTGCCTTTCCTCCCCTTGACTACCCACCCACCTACTCACCACCCCACCCTCCTCTTGACTACCCACCCACCTACTCACCTGCCTACCCTCCCCCTGCCTACCCTCCCCCTGCCTACCCACCCACCTCACCTGCCTTTCCTCCCCTTGACTACCCATCCACCTACTCACCACCCCACCCTCCTCTTGACTACCCACCCACCTACTCACCTGCCTTTCCTCCCCTTGACTACCCATCCACCTACTCACCACCCCACCCTCCTCTTGACTACCCACCCACCTACTCACCTGCCTTTCCTCCCCTTGACTACCCACCCACCTACTCACCACCCCACCCTCCTCTTGACAACCCACCCACCTACCCACCACCCTACCCTATGCCTGACTACCCACACACCTACCCACCACCCTACCCTATGCCTGACTACCCACCCACCTACTCACCACCCCACCCTCCTCTTGACTACCCACCCACCTACCCACCACCCTATCCTACCCCTGTCTACCCACCCACCTACCCACCGCCCTACCCTATGCCTGACTACCCACCCACCTACCCACCACCCTACCCTATGCCTGACTACCCACCCACCTACTCACCACCCCACCCTCCTCTTGACTACCCACCCACCTACCCACCACCCTATCCTACCCCTGTCTACCCACCCACCTACCCACCACCCTACCCTATGCCTGACTACCCACCCACCTACTCACCACCCCACCCTCCTCTTGACTACCCACCCACCTACCCACCACCCTACCCTATGCCTGACTACCCACCCACCTACTCACCACCCCACCCTCCTCTTGACTACCCACCCACCTACCCACCACCCTACCCTATGCCTGACTACCCACCCACCTACCCACCACCCTATCCTACCCCTGTCTACCCACCCACCTACCCACCACCCTACCCTACCCCTGACTACCCACCTCCAAGCCCTGACCCCCCACCTCCCTCCCCTGACCCCCCACCTCCGTCCCCTGGCCCCCCACCTCCCTCCCCTTACCCCCCTTTACCCCCACCTCCTTCCCCTGAACCCCCACCTCCCTCCCCTGACCCCCCTTACCCCCCACCTCCCTCCCCTGACCCCCCACCTCCCTCCCCTTACCCCCCTTACCCCCCACCTCCCTCCCCTGACTCCCCACCTCCCTCCCCTTACCCCCCTGACTCCCCACCTCCCTCCCCTGAACCGCCACCCCCCTCCCCTGAACCGCCACCTCCCTCCCCTGACCCCCCACCTCCCTCCCCTGAACCGCCACCTCCATCCCCTGACCCCCCACCTCCCTCCCCTGAACCGCCACCTCCATCCCCTGACCCCCCACCTCCCTCCCCTGACCCCCCACCTCCCTCCCCTGACCCCCCACCTCCCTCACCTGACCCCCCACCTCCCTCCCCTGAACCGCCACCTCCCTCCCCTGACCCCCCACCTCCCTCCCCTGAACCCCCACCTCCCTCCCCTGACCCCCCACCTCCCTCCCCTGACCCCCCACCTCCCTCCCCTGAACCGCCACCTCCCTCCCCTGAACCGCCACCTCCCTCCCCTGACCCCCCACCTCCCTCCCCTGACCCCCCACCTCCCTCCCCTGACCCCCCACCTCCCTCCCCTGAACCGCCACCTCCCTCCCCTGAACCGCCACCTCCCTCCCCTGACCCCCCACCTCCCTCCCCTGACCCCCCACCTCCCTCCCCTGAACCGCCACCTCCATCCCCTGACCCCCCACCTCCCTCCCCTGAACCGCCACCTCCCTCCCCTGACCCCCCACCTCCCTCCCCTGACCCCCCACCTCCCTCCCCTGACCCCCCACCTCCCTCCCCTGACCCCCCACCTCCCTCCCCTGACCCCCCACCTCCCTCCCCTGATCCACCACCTCCCTCCCCTGACCCCCCACCTCCCTCCCCTGACCCCCCACCTCCTTCCCCTGACCCCCCACCTCCCTCCCCTGATCCACCACCTCCCTCCCCTGACCCCCCACCTCCCTCCCCTGACCCCCCACCTCCCTCCCCTGACCCCCCACCTCCCTCCCCTGACCCCCCACCTCCCTCCCCTGACCCCCCACCTCCCTCCCCTGACCCCCCACCTCCCTCCCCTGACCCCCCACCTCCCTCCCCTGACCCCCCACCTCCCTCCCCTGATCCACCACCTCCCTCCCCTGACCCCCCACCTCCCTCCCCTGACCCCCCACCTCCCTCCCCTGAACCGCCACCTCCCTCCCCTGACCCCCCACCTCCCTCCCCTGACCCCCCACCTCCCTCCCCTGAACCGCCACCTCCCTCCCCTGACCCCCCACCTCCCTCCCCTGAACCCCCACCTCCCTCCCCTGACCCCCCACCTCCCTCCCCTGACCCCCCACCTCCCTCCCCTGACCCCCCACCTCCCTCCCCTGACCCCCCACCTCCCTCCCCTGACCCCCCACCTCCCTCCCCTGACCCCCCACCTCCCTCCCCTGATCCCCCACCTCCCTCCCCTGACCCCCCACCTCCCTCCCCTGACCCCCTACCTCCCTCCCCTGATCCACCACCTCCCTTCCCTGATTCACCACCACCCAGCCCTGACCCCCCACCTCCCTCCCCTGATCCACCACCTCCCTCCCCTGATCCACCACCACCCAGCCCTGACCCCCCTTACCCATTGCCTCCAAATCCATATCCTAGCCCGTCCCAGTTACGCCACCTCCTTACTGAAGAGTCATCAAACAACCATGATCTCGGGCTCGCACCCTATCCTCCCCCTGCCTCAACCAACCTTCCAGAAATTACTTCTACCGCAGCCCCTTCGTTCCCCCCTCTCACCCTGCCACCAAATCCATTCCCCTCACCCTCCCTAAGTCCCCCTCCAGGCCCCCCTCCAAGGCCTCCTTCTCCACGCCCTCCTCGCCCTCGCCCACCTTCACCTATCCGCCCGCCACCTCCTCCTTCACCCTTACCCCCTTCCCCTCCCCCTCCCCCTCTTCCTCCCTTTGACATGACTCAGTCTGTGCTAGCAGTCTATGTGACCGTGCGTGTCACTCCCTTGACATCCCAGCCCGACACTTCAGCTGGAGCTGGCACCTGGCTCCTTCTTCCACCACAAAGCAGCGAGCCCATCTTCCTGAGGTGGAATGCAACACGCAACGAAATCAGCAGCGCCTACTCAGCAGCCCTGGGCGGCGTCGGTGTGGCTGGCGTGGCCGTCTCCGGTCCCTCACGTGATGGAGCACTCATGTCCTTCACTTGGACTATAACAACCTCCTGGGCCGCTGGCAACGCCCTGCCTACGGTGGTGCCGATGTTGGGGCCTGACGCGCCTGCGGGTGCACGAGTATCCACCGCAGTGACCGCCACCGCCTCACCTGCCTTGGTGGGCACTTTCCGCGTTGCTATGGGACCTTGGTGTGATGAGGTGCGCCCAGCCGCTTCCCACAGGGCTGGCCGTATGGGCTCACTTATAGGCCCATGCACCCCAGCACCAGCTCCCTCACCACCAAAACACCCGCCACCTACCACCCACCACCGACACACACACACATGACCTGGCACCCACCACCTTAAGAATGTGTAGATCACCACCCTCCTCCTCATCATCTTTACTATGTATGTTCACCAGGACGAGCAGTAAACTGGGCTGTGCTCCCCACCTCCTGGGTCATTGTGCGGTGTGCAGGTTGAGGTTGATGTGAGCGACCCGCCCGACATGCTGAGCTCCAAGCTGTCCAAGCTTCCCTACATGGCAGGTAGGACATGAAAGGAGGCCCGGATTCTTAACCTTGCACCCCAACCTCTCCTCAAACATGGAGCCTCAGCTTGAGCACCTTGACCCTCACTAGGGCCCATCTTGAAGTAGACCACTAGGTGTGAACCATACAAAGCGGTGGGGAATTTCCCATGCACATGGCATGCACATGGCACACACATGGCATACACATGGGCCTGGGCGCCTACCACCTACACCATTGCCTGACCCCTATGACAATTGGCTACAGTCTAAGTTTGGCATGACAAACATACCCTGCTGGTAAGCTGATAACAGCTCGAACGGGGGCACACACTACTGTGCCACAGCAGGCTGCTCCTGCTGGGCCTTGGGAGGCTTGTCTCGCAGCCGCTTGTCACCCAGCCCAGGGTACTCCTTGCCCTTGGCTGGCAGCTTTCCCTGCTCTGGCCACCAGCACAGCTCCAGCGGGCGCCACCTGCTCTCCCCAGTGTGCTGCATGTTCAGCGCTGCATTGCAGTCCCGGTCTACGCACCTGCCTAGCTGTGGTGCTGGCTTTGCCTTGGTAGCCATGCCCTTGCCCTCGCCGTTGGTGAGCTGGGTGGGCTCAGCTGCCTGCTCAGTCGTGGTGCGCTTGCTGCGCTTGGCTGGCGAGGGAGTGCTGGGCCCTGGCTCTGAGGCTGCTGGCTGTGTGGCTTCCTGGCTGCTGCATGGGGCCTGTGGGGGCTTGCGCGGTGCCATTGTCGGGCTCCACATCGGGCCTCGCACTGGCAGGTCACGCTGCTGGCTCCAGGCTGGGCGCAGCAGCCAGTGTTCCACCTGCCCTGCTGGGGTCTTCCAGTCTGCAGGCCTGGTGGCCCTGCGCTTAATTAGCTGGCTCACATGGCTGCCGGCCATTCACTGCTGAGCTGACCCGGGTGGTGCGGTGCTCATCCACAAGCACAACCCTGCCCGCAGCTGGTCTTTGCCTTTGGGCCAGCATACCACCTTGCAGCAGGCTCGCTGCACCATATCAGCACCGCAGCCTCCCCGGGTGCCAATGCCAGCTGCTTGGCACGCTCATGGCGCTTCATGCACACCTCCACCAACTCCTTCTGCAGCTGCAGCCATGCACACAAGGCACACAAGCTCAAG
This sequence comes from Haematococcus lacustris, assembly GCA_030144725.1. Classification (NCBI taxonomy): domain Eukaryota; kingdom Viridiplantae; phylum Chlorophyta; class Chlorophyceae; order Chlamydomonadales; family Haematococcaceae; genus Haematococcus; species Haematococcus lacustris. The sequence goes on from JASKMD010000040.1 coordinate 5,158, forward strand.
CATGCTGCTTGACACAAGTCTCTGACCCTCCAAGCCCATGTGGCACACCGTCCTGCCTGCATCTGCTGCTTCACACCAGGCCCAGTGCTGATGATGCCTTTGTGAGCGCGCATGGCTGTTTGCAAAACACAGGACCAACTGCATTTTTTTCTTATTGCCTGTTGCGTAGTGTTGTAAAAGCATGCTGGCAGTTGTACCTTGCTAATGTCCAACACGCAGGCTCAAGACTCCGGGCTGTGACCGGCTTCTGGTACAGCGCAGAGTGGGGCTACAGTGCTACGCTGCAGTTTGACCCCGTCTCTACACCAGGTGAGGGCGCGGCAGACTGCTTTGCCGCACACCTACCACATCATGATCAGCTGCATGGCGGCACACAACATGGTTCAGGAGCCAGTGATTGCAGTGGGAAAGCAGCACAGCCTTTGCAATCAATCCCCCGCTGGTGCCTACTGGAGTCACGTCACCCCTCCACCCTTCCACCTAGCTGCAGGTCCAGCAGCACAGCCTATGCAGAAACCTCGCCTGATCCGCTGTAGGCCAACTCCCACTCGTGCAGCTCATGGGATGTCTCTCCTGCAAGACTGCTGGCCTGCTTCGGTGACTGTGCCCTGCTCCAGTGACACATGGCTATCTATGCTGCTTGGACTACCGAACTGCTCCCCATGCTTTTCAAAGAGTGACCTCGTCTTGCTGCTGTAAGATGACCATTTGAGTAATGCGGCCCTGCGCAGGGGACCTGCCTCCACTGCGCGTCACAGCCCAAAACCTCAATGGATGGGTGCCCACTGTGTAAGTCTAGCACTCTGTTGGCCTGCACCTCTCACTGCTTGAGGCAGCCCAGCCCTCCTGCGCTAGCCCAGCGTCATGTACACCACCCCTGTTGCTCAGGCTTGTGTGCGGTGTCAGCGCTTCCCAGGCTCACTCCATGTGCATGTTGCTTGCATTGTCACACATCACCATGACATGCAATATGGGCCTCAGCAACATCCGAGCAGTGCGATTGGTACTGGAGCCTTCATATGCTGCTGCACACAATATGGTCATATGGGCATATGGTCATACCACATGCTACACACCATCATGGTACCAGCTGGCTCACATGGTTGCAGTTCAGAGCTGCCAGCATGCCTGATGTAGCATTGCGCCACATGCTCCATGTGTGCAGAACCACGTTGGGCAATGGCAGCACCAACCTGCTGTTCAACAGCATCCCTGCCGAGATGCTGCAGCTCCCCGTCACCCAGCCCAACACACTGCGCGTGGTGATCAACGATGTGCCCGCCGCATGCACCAGCCAAAACTGCAGCTTCACCTACTCTGCTGCCGCCACCGCTATCATCACATCTGTCTCTCCCACCACGCTGATGTTTGGCACTGCCAGCAGCCTGTCACTCACCGTCCTGGGCACTGGCTTCCTGCCAGACGTTGCCTCCAACCTAGTCCAGGTTGGGCCAGCCAGCTGCTCGGTCTACTTGGCCACCGCCTCCCAGCTGTCCTGCAACGTCACAGCAGACAGCGCAGCGTCAGGCTCACAGCCCGTGTCCGTGCTGGTAGGCAACCTGGGCTACGCAACCGGCACTGTCAATGTCACGGTCAAGGCTCTGATGATCAGCAGCGTGCAGCCGGGCAGCGTGAACCCAGCCGGCATGACCATTCTGCGCGTGGAAGGGCGAGGGTTTGACGGGAAAGCCTGCGGTGCAAACATGGTGACCCTGGGTGGGGTGCCTGCGGGCGTGCTCACATGCTCGCCCTCCAGCCTGATCATCCTGTTCTACAGCCCGTCTGCGGCATCAGACACGCTGGTGGACCTTGGCGTCAGCACTGTCCCACCCTCCCAGCTGCGAGGTCGCAGCCTGCAGGTCTTGGACGCTGCCACTGTGCCGGCGGCAGTGGCGCTCAACACCTCTGCACCAGCCCTGCTCTCCATCGTGCAGCCGTCTCCTGGCAGCCTGCTTCCAGGGGCAAGAGGGAGCATAGTGAGTGGCTTAGCCAGGGTGGCTCTCTAGGACCTCCACCCAGGCTTGGCTGGCTGTGCTGGGGGCGCCCCTTTAGTGCTGGCCTTAGGAGAGCAGAGTTTTGTCAGCAGCAGCGCAAGCATTGTGTCATGGAGGTCACCTGGCAAAGGCAGATGCCGCCTGTTGCTGAAGCTATTACACATGTCGATGCTGCTAGGTGCTGACACTGCCATGTGACCTGCATGCTTTGTGCAGCTGCTGGAGACGTCGTCTGCCGCCACAGCAGCTGAGACCACGTCTGTGTGGCTGCTACCCTCCATCGTGACTGACTTTAGCGATGGGCCAGGTGCTGCTGCCAATCTGTCCTCTGCATGGAGTCGAGCATGGCCCTGCACAAATGTGACCCGGCCAGGAGGCCCACTCCTGGCTTGCTCTACCGGACCCTTGCCCAATGGCTGGTACACAGTGGCTGCAAACACCTCCGACGGGCTGACACTGCTGCTTCCAGGGCCTGCCATCCAGGTGCGACATTGGCACTCCTTGTATCACGCCTCTGCCTATGACCTTGTGCTGCCGTCGCGCTGCGGGTATCAACTGGCAGATGGCAGGCAGGCAGGCAGCCAGGCAGGCAGGGTAGCAGGCAGCCAGACAGGCAGGGTAGCAGGGAGGCAGGCAGGCAGGCAGGCAGGGTAGCAGGCAGGCAGGCAGGCAGGCAGGCAGGCAGGCAGGCAGGCAGGCAGGCAGGCAGGCAGGCAGGCAGGCAGGCAGGCAGGCAGGCAGGCAGGCAGGCAGGCAGGCAGGCAGGCAGGCAGGCAGGCAGGCAGGGTAGCAGGGAGGCAGGCAGGCAGGCAGGCAGGCAGGCAGGTGGATGCCACCGCCAAGATACCATGGGTTACATCACCATGGCACTTGCTGATGTGCTTACTGGCACTGCCACTGCTTCTGGGGTCAACAAGGCACCCTGAGCACGTGGTCATTGCAATACTGAAATACCCAGCATGAGTGTCGCGTGCATGCTGTGCCACACAGGCTGGAATTTATGTGTACAGCATGAGCCGTAACTCCGGCTCCATTGGAGGTTCAGCAACTGTGGTCATCACCGGCAATGGCTTCAGCCTTAACGCCAGTGCCAATGTAAAGTTCCACAGTTCTCAACGCCGTGCTCTTCCCTGTCAGCACCTTGACCCTCACTAGGGCCCACCTTGACGCAGGCCACTAGGTGTAGACCACTACAAAACGGTGTTGTCTGTGTGAAGTTTCCCATGCACATGGCATGTTGAAGCCATTGCGCCACTAGGCTCATACCAGCTACTAGCTCATACCTGCTCAAACCAGTGTGTAACTCCGCCACATCACTCTCGCACCTCCAGGATGCTTTGATAAGCTGCGACTTCTCCAAGCAAGTTAGGGTTACCACGTTCACTTTCGCGCATCGTTTTTGCAGGTGGTGCTTTTCCCTGTCAGCGTGAGCACAACCTTCCTGGTAAGGCGAGGTCATGTGCTAGTGCATCCTGGGTGGCCTGCTGACGCGCAGTGCTCACTCTTACTGCCTGTCGAGCCAGTGTCTGAGTTGTCTGCCAGCACCCTCACCAAGCTAGGGCAAGGGTGCTACACTCTCACCCTCACCACTGTCACCTTTACAAGCTGCCTGCCTCACCAACTCCTCGCAATCCCACGCCACACCTCTCTGCATCGCTGTCCATGCTTGCAGAACGGCGTCATTCTTTGCGATGTAGTCAATGCCACCCTCACCCAGCTGGTGTGCACAACCCGGCCGCTTCTAGCAGCCGATGCCTCTGCCACCGACCCCATGGCTATGAACGTGGTGCCCACCTCCTCCGTGCCTGGGCCCATCACAGTGGTGGGCTGTGAGCCAGGGTTGTCAGACATCCTGAAGGTGGCGTGCTGGTCTGCTGGGGCTGAGGCGGCCCGAGCCCAGAACACCAACCCAGCAGCCCTGACCTGGGAGTACTCCTGGGCAATGACACCGGTCTTGCTGAATCTGGCTAATCAGGTCGTGGAAGACAGGGCGCAGCTGGTCATCAACGGCATCACGCTGGAGCAGGTGGCCGCTGTGCTCCTGCAGCAGGTAAACAGGCGTCGTGGGCATGCTCACCTACAGTTCAGCGGTTCACCACAATGCTGGCACTCTTGAGTTCCATTCGCCCTTGCGTGCAATAAAAGTGACGGCTGGCATCATGGCATGCCTGCTTCCATGCAGAGCCGAGTGACCAGAGGTACCTGCACTGTCAGCTATGTCACGTCCAGCTTGGTCTGGTGCACTCTGCCTCCCGGCCTGCCTGCGGGCCCCTACTCCGTGGTACTCCAAACAGCGGCCGGAGAACTGGGTGTCGACCCTGACAAGAAGGGTGCCATTCTCGTTGTCCCTGCATTGACTGGTGAGCAGAGCTTCCCTTGCAGTCGCTGGTGCCTGTACCCACGCTTGCTGGTCAGTCCAGCACCTGACCTCGCATGTGTACAATCCTTGATGTTGCAGGCGTGCCAGCCTGGTCATCAGCTGGTTCCCTGATGGGCGGCAGCAACTTGACCGTAATAGCTAATGGCGTGGGCTTCAATGACACAGTCCTGTCCGCGAATTTAGTGACTGTGGGAGGGTTGCCCTGTGATGTCTCGTCGGCGACCCGCACTCGCCTGACCTGCATCACCAGGGCCATTGTGGTAGGTCCCCTCCCAACAGACGCCTTTCACGGTCACACAACCCCATGGACAGGCCGTGGCCCTGGTCCTCAACCTGGAGCCTCAACCTTTATCGCTGTTGGGTTGCACTTGCTGTTGTGAAGAAGGCTGTTGTGAGGTAGAGTGGCTGCTCTAAATGCAGTCGCTGCTGTGGGACAGGATGCTGGGCTGCAATGCAAGCATTCAACACCTGTTACAATGACAGCAACTCTGCCTCGCAGGGATTTGTTAAAGCCGAGTACTGGAACTCGCAACAAAGTGAGCGTGCTTGTGACTGCACGGGTCAAGCCACACACACAACCTTTGCCAGACTGGTTGCCATGACGTGACTGCATTGGCCATTGTTATCCTGACCCTGAGTTGACAAGCACTGGCAACGTAGCACACAAAGCAGGATGATGTGATTGTTGGCTGAGCCACGCAACTCCCATACTCATGCTGCCGTGTACGCACATGCGCTGCAGATTCCTATAACTTGCCAGCCGTCACATCCTTGTCAGAGCCAGACGTCACACGGCTGGAGGCAGGTCTGAGCCTGAACTGGGGGAATGGCTCCCCGGACCCCACCATTCAGGTGCGGCCACCCAGGTGGTCACCTTGCTGTGTGGTGTAGAAGCTGGGACACCTGGCCCTGATGGCCTGCAGCACTTGTGCACTGCACCGCCTGCAGGTGGACTGGTTTGTGGCTCGCTTCACCTTCTACCTCCGGATCCTGCGAGCTGGTACCTACGTCTTCAACATTGCAAGTGATGACGAGTCCGAGTGAGTGCTTACAGGCCATGCCAGCAGCAGGCCTGCCGGCTGTGGCCTGATCAGGCCATGCCGTGCTCTGCCTCCTTGCTTACTCACCAGCTGCCACAAGATGACAGCACCTTGGCCCTCAACCTTGAGCCTTCATTGCAGTCGAACACACTAATTGTGAATCACTACAAAACAGTGTTTTTCCTGTGTGGAGTTCCCATCGCATGGCATGCTCATGGCCTATACATGGCATACACATGGTCATGGTCGCCTACCACCTACAGCATTGCCTGACCCGTTGCCTACCACCTCCAAAGGACACTTCCAAAGGGCACCACCAAAGCTGCTAATCTCCCAGCTCATCACAAAGCTCATGCTGCATGATGCTGTGCAGGCTCTACATTGACTCTGTCTTGGTTGGCAGTAGGCGTACCGACCTTGCCAGGAACCTGACAGTGGGCCAACACCTCATCCAGGTGAGCTAGGTGCTTGCTGGGGTGCTTGCTGGGGTGCGGTGGGCTTCCACTGGAGGAACACATGGGCACCGGAGCTGTGCTTGCTACATTAGCTGTCATGTATTCGGACTTTGACTGTTGTAATACCCGCCTCACATCTCAAGACAAGGCAGCTCCATGCTGCTCACGTAGCGTCCCAACGCTGTGTGCATTGGGGGCACTGCGGTGCCTGTGCTTGCAGGTTATGTACATCGAGTACTGGGGCCTGGCTAACATCAACTTGCAGTATGCCACCCCTACATCCCCCATGGGCCCCATCCCTTGGTCTCTCATCTCCTCCTTTGAGACAGACGCACCTGCCGCCATTGCCGTCACAGTCAACAGGGCGCCGGCGCTGCAGGCTTGCACGCCAGCCAGTGCAGCAGCTGACCCCACATGCACCTTCACATACAGCTCTGCCCTCACGCCAACCTTGACACAGCCAGTGCGCAGCACCCCAGTGGTGCAGGCTCCAGGCTCCCCTCCCATCACCCTGTCCCTGGAGGGTTCCCTGCTGGCCGGCACTGCTTACCCCAGTGCCTACAATGTCACAGTGGGTGGGGCCAGCTGCCCTGTGTTGAACGTCACAGCTGTGGGGAATGGCTCCACTAGCCTGCAGCAGCTCGTGTGTGCCCTGCCGCAACTGCCTGCTGGAGCCTGGCCGCTGGTCCTGCGTGTGGAGGGTTATGGGAACGTACTCAGTTTGGTGGAGGTGGCACTGCAGATCCAGTGAGTGCTGCTCTGTGCTGGTTTGCCAGACGTGTCTCTTCCCTGCCACAAACATTCACAGCCTAAAAGTGTATTGTGGTTCTGCCATCATCAACGCACTTTTGCCTAGTGCCTTCCTTTCTCTGGCTCTACACACTAACTACTGTGGTCTCTAGCTCTTGCAAGCTTTGATCGGCTGCTGCTGGTGCAGGTATGCCGTGAGCATTGACAGCATCACCGCTGTTCCAGACAGTGTGACCCCTATGGCAGCCTGCTCCTTCTTGGGCGGGTGCATTCTGACCATCCGTGGGTCGGGCTTTGCGTCAAGCACAGACCTCGTGCAGGCAGCTGGCAGGGTCACCCTGGTGAAGGTGACGTCGGGCCTTCAGGCCAACCGTATCACGGCGGTCGTACTGTCAGCAAGCTACGATGGTCAGTACCTCATGTTGCCCAAGAGCCCTGCTACCGCTGCTGCTGCTGCTGCTGCTGCTGTGTGCAGCTACGAGAACCACTAAGCTGACATGCTGATGACAGGACTGCCAACCTGGTCTGCATGTCGCCTGCACAGGCCTGCGTGTGAAGCTCCCGCGCTTCCTGCAAACAGGCAACGCCGTGCCATTGCTGACTGCGGTGACCTTCACCAGCATCACGGTCACAGTCCAGAACGCCACAGCCCTGTCATCGTCTCAATGGCCCAGCAACACCAGCAGCTTCCGCTTCGCCGCCACCTTCACACCACGGGTGCAGCTGCTGACCAACCCCCTGCTGCCAGGCCCAATGACGGCAGGCATGACCCTCAGCCTGAACTGGACCTTAGCCCAGGGAAGCGCAGTGGGAGTGCCCTTGCCTAGCCTAGCCTCTGTGAGCAACGCTTTTGTAGAGCTGCAGTCAGGCCCTGACCTGTTCACCTGCTCAACACCCACAGTGGCTTCCCGTGCTATCACCAACAACAGCTACGCAGAGTCCGTCAGCTGCAGCCTGCCACCTAACCTACCAGCTACCAACTACACGGTGTGGGTGTGCCTGGAGCCGTTTGGGTGTGGCTACAGCAGTCAGACACTCACAGTGCCTCTGGTGCTGACCAGCCTGAGCCCAGTCAGTGGCTCAGCAGCAGGTGGCCGCAGCATCATCATCCAAGGCAGTGGTTTCGACAGCAACACGTCCAGCGTCCAGGTGTTCCTGGGCAATGCGCCTTGCAATGTTACAGAAGTAACACCAGCCAGCGTGACCTGCCTGACAACAGCACTGCCAGAAGGATTCCCTGCAGCTGACACAGCCCGGAACCTGTCAATGCAGCCCAGCCGTGGCGCGGCCCTCATCCTCAGCAACCTCACCTTCACCTACTCTGTAGCTCTGACACCCAGGATGACCAGTGTGACGCCCACGCGTGGCAGCTCGTGAGTGGGCAGCAGCAGCACATCGACCCCTGTGCTTCATGCCGTCTTTACCCGTCAAGGACGTGTATTGCATGCCAGCGCCTCTCCCTCTCTCTCTCTCTCTTCTCCTTCTAGGTCACCTGTTTCTCCACCACCCAACCCTACACCTGACTATCCACCCACCTACTCACCTGCCTTCCCTCCACCTGCACACCCACCACCCACTCACCTGCCTACCTTTCCTCCCCCCACCCATAGCCCAGCTTGCTGCCTCCCAGCGCTTAAACCAGCGAGGAGAGCAGCACAGCCTGCCCTAGCCCCAGCACGGTGGAGCAAAGCATAGCTCATCTGGTTCCTGAAAGCAAAGATTGCTGTTTCAGGATGTGCTGTACAGTGCAGGCTGCTGCACGCTGCAAGCTGTGCCTCTCACTGCTGGTGGCGTGCATGACCTGGTGTGTTGTGCAGTGCCGGAGGCACCCTGCTGAGTATCCGGGGCTCAGCTTTCCCCACCAACGCAACAGCTTCTGCGGTGTCTGTGTTCATTGGCCAGCTACCATGCACTTCTCCAGTTGTGGTGAATGCCAGCCTGGTGCGCTGCGTCACCAGTGCACCACCTGTACTCGGCAAGCCTTCCGGTGCCCTGCCACTCACTGTCAACTTTGCCGGGTGAGAGGGAGGGGAAGGGGGAGAGGGAGAGGGAGAGGGAGAGGGAGAGGGAGAGGGAGAGGGAGAGGGAGAGGGAGAGGGAGAGGGAGAGGGAGAGGGAGTGGCTGCAGACATAGTGCACAACAGGCACCTAGTGCAAGCAGGGCCATTGTCAGGTCGCACACAGCCAGCTTCAGCCAGCTTCAGCAACCAGCCAGTCCCCCTGGTTCCATTGTCTCCCTTGCTGGCCTCGCTGTGCTCATCAGCTGACTCACTCTGTACCTCTCAGTCACAGTGCTCTCATTCCTTGTCGTGCTGCTGGGCACAGATATGGAAACGCATGGAGTCAGGGGGCCGACAGCAGCGCAGTGCTGTACCAGTACGTGGACCTGTGGAGCCGGGCCACAACCTGGGGCGGCAATCCTCCACCCGTTGCAGGTCGGGGCACTCAGTCAAACATCTCTGCCCACTGCCACCTCTGTGCTGCTTGCCACGTGTTGCCTGTTGGTTCCTCCCATTAGCTGTGCCTACCATACCGTCCTGCTATGTCAAGCACATAACACCTAACCCATTCTCTGACACCCAAGGATGCTTGTTGAAATGCATCACGGGCCCAATACCTGTGGTGGTCAGTGGGCGCAATGTGTTCCATTGCAAGCCTGCCTACCTCGAAGCCTATAAAATAGCTTAGCAGGGCGGTACTAGACTTGAGCTGCCACCTGGCACAGTACAGCCAGGCTCAAACCTTGTTGTTGTGAGTGTATACCTCCAAGTCTATCCATGCACCGTGTTGTACGCAGGGGATTCGGTCTACATCCCACCCAACGTCACGGTCCTGTTGGATGGTAGGTTGTCTAGCGCTTTGGTCGTGACCAACCCCTTGCCACCTGCTTGTCAGGCAGCTAATGACAGTGTTGCAAAATCTATAAACTGTTGGCTCTGTGATGCCACATTCTTGTGTAGTGTCCACACCGGTGCTGGGCGCGGTGGTGCTGGACGGATCCTTGACATTTGACGATAACAACTCCACGGAGATCCAACTGCAAGCCAGCTACATCCTGGTGAAGGGCGGGAATCTCACCATAGGCACGCCTGCCTCGCCATACTTGGGCAGAGCTCGCATTACCTTGTGAGTGCGTGAAGCTGTGACTGCATGTGGCTACATCTACAATCTCAGGCGTGAGGAAGCAGAAGCAGCAAAGTCACAAATGTGTGATGTCACAACTCTTGGCAATGCTGGTGCAGTCACGCACTGTGTCTCCATCTGCATTCAATGCTGGCTCCTGCGTCCACCTACACCTACTTCCTCTATGCTGTCCACCTACACCTACTTCCTCACTGGCCATGCGTCATTTGATGTGATCTGTCACTGTCTGCCACACAGACACGGCCCACCCTACAGCCGTGAGCTGCCGCAGTATGGTGCCAAAACCATTGCTGTGCGGTACGGCAACGTGGTGATGTGCGGCGCGCCCAAGGTGCCCACATGGACGCAGCTGGCCGCCACAGCAGACGTTGGTGACACTCAGCTAGTCCTTGCCGGCAATGTGAACTGGGTGCCCGGGGACGCCATTGCTGTGGCCTCCTCCTCCTTCTATGCCACTCATACGGACGAGGCTATCATCACCTCAGTGAGTGGCATCGGCTCTAACACTGGCAGCTGGCATGGGAGCTCGCATTGGTGTGCTCCTTCTCTTGACCAGCAAAGACAAGAGGCCATCATGCTCCATGCACAGTGGTCAAAGCAGCTGTGGATATCCGGCTAATACTCTGATATGGCTGCTCCGGCTTCTCGCCAGGTTTCGTACGACCCCTCTACCGACACGTCGCTGCTGAAGCTGGACACAGCCATGCGCTACACTCACTTGGGCGTCATTGTGCCCCCAACGCCAGGCGACCCCTACAATCGCACAATTGACATGCGAGCTGAGGTGGCAGTGCTGAGCCGCAGGTATTGAACCACAACATGTTTATGCTATCATAGCTCTGATGAATTGGACGTTGTTAGCTAGGCTGTTCAGGGCTTGACACTGCATGCATCTATACATTCCACCCTCTCACTCCTGCTGATGATGCTCGAGTACAGTGTAGTTGTTGGTACGTCCCAGCCCCATGTCTTTGGTGATCCGTGCTTGCAGGATCGTGATTGAGGGTGATGACATTGACTCGGAGCGCTGGCTCTATGGAGGCCAAATCATGGTCGGTGTAAGGAGCACAACAACGTCAAGCTCTAATTGCATGCGGCCGTGGATAAGCTAGCTTCATGACCAGTGGTCAGCAAATGCTTGACTGCTTGTACCAGCAGCCTTTTTGACACCTCTTGCCTTTTGCCCATCTTTCATGGCATCACGTCCACATGTCCCTCTGCCTTCTGTTGCTTATTAGCCATGCCTGCCGGCTACTGCTAAGCAGTTGTTGTCGTTCATGACAGGTCAGCACACCAAGATCCTTCCCTGTGCGAGCGCAGCTACAGCTTGAACAGGTCGAGCTGCGGCGCATGGGCCAAGCCTTCCGCCTAGGACGATAGTGAGTCACCGTCATGTTGTGTTGCTGCTGTTCTGAAAGGCTACAATAAAAGCCCTGTTGCTTCAGCCTTGAGGCGCGTTGAACTAGTCCAGGCTGGTTAGACAAGATGGTGCCAAGTGTGGCAACACACATTCCTTGGTGGAACAGGCAACTGTGATTGTTATGCATTTGCTTTCATCTGTGCATGACCTCGTTGCTCCCAGTTCAATCCACTGGCATATGCACGGCAACGTGGCGTACAACTCCTGGTTGAAGGGAGTCTGCATCCACCACACCTACAACAGAGCGGCGACCATTCATGTAAGTGGAGATGCATGCATCTGACAATACATGAGGACATGCATGAGTCTGACAATGATGCTGACGTGTTTGAGCCTTGACACCTCGCTTGCTTCATCACCCCCATGAGGCCTAGCCTGCCTTTGCTTGGCGCACTTCAGGGAACACACAACGTCCTCACACAGAACTGTGTGGCCTACAACAACATGGGCCATGCCTTCTTCTTGGAGGACGGCATAGAGCAAGGCAACATCTACGAGGGCAACTTGGGTTTCCTGACACACCGCTCAGACTCCATGCTCGTCACGGATACGTGAGTGGCTGCCTTGGCTGCCACACTGAGTGTGCAACAAACACGCCCCCTGGAAGTAGTGCTGTTTTGACACGACAAAATTGAATGCTGCGTCCTTCAGCAACTACGCTACTACATCTGATACAGTGTCTTTTGACCCTGGTGGACCCTACACCGCCGCATGCACCTGCTCACCCCACATCCTACTCATCAGTCTAAGCCCTCATGTGGTTTGCCATTCTCAAGCAGCACTTGACTGCTAGAGACAGTCAAGCAGGCATGGCGTCACGATGATGTATGGATGGAGCACTCTTGACCTTGAGCAGTGTGACATAGGCATTGGCGCACGCTGTTCGCCTGGCTACAAGCGAGTCCCAAGGCATGTGCCAACATCATGACTGTGGCATTCCGGCAGTATGTGAGCTTGATGTAGTGATGTTACTGATGCTGTTGTGCGCTTTCCTCACAATGTGCAGCACTCCAGCCACCTTCTGGGTGACCCATCCGGCCAACACATACATCAACAACCATGCGGGCGGCTCCACCGATGGCTACGGGTTCTGGTACCGGTTCCTGCAGAACCCTGAAGGCCCAAGGTACAGTGATGACAGGGCATAGGGCTGTGGCACCCACCTGCCCAGCAACAGCTTGCATGGTTTGTTTTCATGCAATTTACTGTTTGCGTGTTTCCTGACAAAACTGTTGCTGCTGCTTCCTGCCCATGTCCCCGACACGCTTGCAGCGCAACCGGCAATGTCTGTCCAAAGTACACACCCATGGGAGCCTTCATCAACAACACAGCTCACAGCTCAATGTTCTATGGCTTGAGGTAAGCATGGGGCCTGGCTTCAACCTTTTGTCCCCCATTGCTGGTTTGCTTTGAAAGCGGACATGACAGATTACTGATGGGATTGTCTTGTTGGCCATGCAGGATCCACCCGGAGTATCAACCGGTGAGTGACACTTGCCCACCCATGCAGATCTTCGACCAACATCTATCCCAGAGCCCCAGCCATGCACGACTTGCCACTGCTCAATGGGAGGTCGGGGTCTGTAGCAACCAATGTTGCATGTGTTGTGAACGTGCCTGTGTAGATGTTGAACCCTTGTGGGTCCCAGCCAGACTCGGGCGGCCTCTTCCAGCAAGTCCCTGCCACCTTCAATGGCATGGTTAGCTACAAGAACGGCATGAAGGTGAGCCATGCCTGTATTAGCTTGCATGCTATACCCCTGATTTGGCAACTCAGCGTCACATTGTTGTTCTGCATGGTTTCCTGCTAGGGCGCTATAGGCACTCAGCTGGGTGCCGTACGCTTTGCCAACATGACGCTGGCAGATAATGGAGCAGGGCCACGCCAGCATGTCACAAATGGCAAGGACAACGGTAAGTTTAGCAAACATGTGAGTCACGCCAGTCTCATTGCCGCAATGTTTCCTCTCTATCCCTTAGATGGGCCAACATGGCTGGTTGAGCTGCTCGCTTGGCTGTATGTAGTGCCCTCAGCCTTGTAATGTTAGGTTTAGTTTTGTGAGTTCTACTCCACAGCCATGAAGCAAGGCCAAGTATGCCAACAATTCTGTCTACCATCCATGAACAAAGGTGCTGAGGGGTGGTTGTTGGCATACTGCAGGCGCCAACTGGGAGCTGACCTGGGTGGTGGATGACCGCTCTCGATACGAAACCAGGGTGGAAGACATGGCAGGCCTGTTCGACTCGCTTGTGGTCGCTCGCACCGTGGAAGGCCAGCGTGGCACTGCAGGCGTGTGGCCATCAGGCCGCAAAATCACAGGTGGGTGGTGGTAAAGGCTGACAGGCCAAGCAGCGGGAATGCAAGCGCATTGCTTACTTCGCTCGCAGGAGTCATTCTACACTCCATGGCTGAGTTTCACGTTAAGCACACAGCATTGGCAGCCATGGTCAACGTGACGTTTGTGGGATACAGGTACGTCATCTTCTGTTGCGCCTCGTCCTACACTAGCCTAGCCGGTGTAAGCTTGGCCTTCGAGTTCCGTTGCTGCACCCCATGACATGTTGATGGCCTTCCCGGGGCCCACCTATCACACACAACAACATCGCTTGACATTGGCCTTTGCTTTTGGCTGTGTGTGCGAGCTCTAGTTTGTTCCTTGTCACAAAAGCAGTATTGCATACGATTCTATCAATGCACAAGGCTCCACTGTATAGTCATGCCCTGCTGCACAGTATTGTTGTCGGGTGTCTAATTTTGCTGCAGTGCATACAATGGCCAATTCCAAGGCGCTCTGGAAGGTGTGTCTTGGTATCCAACCTATGACTGCTCTGTCGCGCACACGCCATGCCACAGAGTGCATGCATCATGCTTCCATGGGAGTCACACATTGGCATCCACGCTGCTGCTGTCACGTTGATGTGGGCCACATTTGCAGCGTGTGGGAAGTGCAAGACCTTCCAAGGTGGCGCCACCACCTTCACCAAGCAGCTCTTGTTCCTGCAACCTGGCAAACCTCTGCTGTCCACATGGAGCTGGGGTCACCAGGTAGGCTGACATGGCTTGGTTGGCTGGCACACTTCATGCAATCTAATCGGTTAGCTTGCATGGCACAAAGAGTGGCGTAGTAGTGGAAAGGGTGCAGTCGCACATCTGCCTCTGCTATGAGATGGAATTGTGGCACAGTATTGCAGGTCCTTGTATGATGCTTGCAATGGTGGCACTGCTGCTGACTGCCCATCTCAGGGGGTGTTCCAAGACCTGGATGAATCTCTTGTAAACGCTGCTAACCTACCCAGCGACCTGGTGGCAGCTGCTGGCTTCCCCCTTGGTGTACCCAACACCACATGGCACAGCGCTGTTGACTCCACCCTATTTGATCCTCAAGGTGGGTTCTTCATGACCGCCCAGCCAATGCTCGTGGCCATCTTTGTTGTCCCTGAGGGAATGTTGGGTGCTGATGCACCCCACGCCAGTCAGCTTGCATGCCACACTGGTCATGATTGCACATGTGCTTGCAGAGTGCGTGTATGTCAGCAATGCTGTCACATCCAACCGCGGCGCATTCTGCTCAGCTAACGTAACATTCAGGTAAGGTTTGTGTTGAAATCGCTCTGGCACAGAATCGCAGGCAACCAAGGTTGCAAAGCCAATGGTGATCCACACTGCTGCAGGAGAGTGATGTTGAATAACCATTTCCCTCCAGCAATCCACTTCCTCCCCTTGAGAGTGACAACAAATGCTGGGGGAGGGGCATTCAACAGCTCCCTGATGTCTTCCAACTACAATGGTGGGTTTATGATGAATGTTGGTGCCATGCATTGACACAACACTGAAGGCCTGAGGTGTCCGAGAAGGCCCGTGAAGCATGGCGTACCCAGGTGCCTGATAGTGGCCTGCTTTGAGCATGACGAGGTTGCTAGTGCCTGGCATGCATGTCTTCAAACGAGGTTGCCTTGGTTGCATCCTACTCAACAGGACCCTGTCTTGCCAATGCTGAAAGACACTGAGATAGTCAGCTTGGTTCTTGTGTGTTGAGGGAACAACCAGTTGGTGGTCATGTCCGTTGTGGCTGCAGGCACGAGCTTAGTTGGTTTCACGCATTACAACATTGATGGCTATCAGTTCACAGTCCCTGTGGGCCGGGACTACCTCATCCACTGGCAGATCGGCTACCGGGTGGACCCTGGCACACTGACCTACCACCGCGTGGATCCTGTGCTGCCTTCAGGGTCTGTGTTGACACCGACTCTGTCTACTAACACAGCACAGGCACCCTCAACCACGACGTCACCTTTGTCTACAACATCATCACATGGCATCCGCCTGTCATGGTTGCTGCAACACACAGACATAGACCACATCACCCCACAGTCACAGCATCCAGGGCTGTCATCATCGCCAGCAGAGCCGCTCCATGCACTATAGGCGGTAGAGCAGGCAGCATCAGCACTCATTGACAGTCTGCTGTGTGATAGCTCCGGACCCCAGCCTCAGTTCATTGTGCTGACCTTCACCCTTGATAGGCAGACCCTGACCAATGGGGCAGATGCAGAGGCAGGCCAGCGGCTAGGCAAGCAATGTGCCAGAATCATTGACCTCCAATACAAGTTCCAACCTGAATGAAGCTTTGTGTGTATGCACGCAGCGCCATCACGTTCACCACTCGCTATGTCCAGCAGTATGACCACTTCAAAGTGAATGGTTGGCAGCAGAACACCAGTGCGTTGCCAATGCTGGGCGCATCTCATGGCACAGGTAAGGCACCAAGCCAATATGTCCCATGCAAGCCCGTGGTGCGTAGTCGGTCAATGGTGTAGTGTGCTGCAGCTAAGAGGTGCTGAGTTCTTGGTGCTACACCTTATTGCCTGTGCAGCGTTCTACAACAAAACCTTGGCCCCGGACAATTGGTGGTATGGCAACCAGACATACAACTCCAGCGCATTCACTGGTGCGCTACTTGGCACAGCACCCCTGGGGTTCCTGGGTGCATTGTGGGGCAGCACTGGACTCCAGCCTCAACTCATCCTGCTGACTCCTACACCCTGATTGGCTGACTGAGTGACAAACAAGTCAGGTGTTCAGAGTCAGGCCAGCGGGTGGGCAAGCAATGTGTCAGCATTACAAACCACAAGGATAATGTTTAAACCAGTGTGATGCCTGACTGTGTGATGCTGATGGCTGCAGTCCTGGTGGCAGGGAGAATCCCGTCGAACAATGCCCTGAGCGTGGCTTCGTTTGTGTGCCCTGATGCGGGGTGCATCATGCCATCCCCTCCTCCTGTTGAGGTCAATGTGCGAGAGGGGTTGTTGATGTGGAGCGACAACGCCACTTGGTGAGACATGAAGCATGCATGCGTAGTGCAGCATGCCCTGATTGTCAGCAAAGCACCCTCTCACTCACCTGATTGAAATAACCAGGCCAGTCACATGGCCCTTCTCTGTCATTTCTGGTGCAGGGCCAACCGTGCTGGTGGCAAGCCTGCTGCTGGAGAGGTCAGAGGGTCATTTCTTGGCAATCTTCCACCTCTTCGACACCTCTGCCTGCTGCTTGCTTAAGAGTGGTCTCATATACTTTGCAGATGTGTAGAAGCAACCATCCTGCTGCCCATAACCAACATAGCTTGTGGCTTGCACCGCAGGATGTCACAATTCCCTTTGGCTGGAATGTGGTCATTGACGAGGACCCGCCCCCTTTGTAAGCAAACCTCAGTGTCCCCCTCTGATACATGCGTCCGACTGATTAGTGGCTTTGTCTGCTTTACTGGCTGCTAGCCATACCAGTGTACTAGGCCAAGCCTATGAACCTTTATCGTGTTTCGCTTGCTTGCATTACATGCCGTGGCCTGTGCCAAGCTTACGTGCAGAGTGAAGCCCAATTGACACTTTTTCATCTGAGCTGAGCTCAGAGTTGCTTGCATCACATGCTAGTGGCCTGTGCCCTGCAGGCTAACCCTGACCATCCAAGGCAACGTCACGTTTGCCAGCAAAGCCATCACGTTGCGCGCCATCTACATTCTGGTCACGGGCCGGGGGGTGCTGCAGGCTGGCACCCTTACCAGGCCCCACCCTGCACCCATCACCATCCTCCTGTCGGGCAGCCGCCAAACACGCGACATGCCAATAACAAATGTGAGTCCCTGCCGCCACTCCATGTCACGCTGCTGGCCCATCTGCGCCCAGACACTCTCGCACAGAGTGTGATCTTTCCTGGGTCCAAGTGGCACAGAGTGTTTAGAAACAACTTTCCAACTGTCAAGATAAAAAAGTGCCCACGGTGAATGCCGGTGCATGGTCCTGCATTTGTGGGTGCGCAGGACTTGAACCTGGGGTCTAAGGTGCTTGCTGCGGTCCTGGGCGGAAAGATTGAGCTGCACGGCCTGCCTGTAGCGCAGCGGTGGACCCGGCTCGCTGCTTCTGTGGACACCGGCGATGACACCATCACTCTAGCGCGCCCCGCCACTGGTTGGGCAGTCAACCATCCCATTCTCATTACCTCGTCCAGCTTCAACCCCCACCAAGCTGAGGTGCGATGCTGGTGCCTGGGCTGACCTGGTTACCTGGTGTGGTATGCTGCCTGGGCTTTAAACTGGCTGGCTGAGAACAGGCGCTGGATGACACCCTGGAAGGCTCTCTGCTCTGCTCTGCTCAGGTCCGCACCATCACTGCTATCTCCCCCGACAACCTTACACTCACTCTGGACCAGCCCCTGGCTTGGCCCCACTTTGCAAACGTGCTGGACATCCCCGGCGCTGCCAACGGGCCCATGGACATGCGTGCGGAAGTCGGGCTGCTGGGCGCATCCATCACCATAAGGGCAGCAGATGGCACTGTCCAGTATGGCCCTGGCGGCGAGAAGTTTGGCTGCCGTGTGGTGGGCAACGGGGCATCCATGCTCCTGCTCACAGACGTTGCCATCGTGCATGGTCAGTGACCCCCTTCTCCCCGTGGCCCTTGGACCTTTCGTGGTCAGACCTTTTTCCTATAACCCCACCCCTCCATCTCATTCACTTCTTGCCCTGCCATCTTTCTCTCCACGACCCTTGGCACAGAAGGCCCCTGCCCCTGGTTGGCCTTTGGCCATGTACGGCATGGCTACTCATGCTTGGCCAGTCTCTGTCCCTGCTTGTTCATTATTGTAGACACTTGCGTGGGTGGGAGGTGTGGGAGGGCGGAGGGTGCAAGGGAGTGGGTGGGTGGGAGGGATCCCAAACAGTATCCCGAACTGTCCATGTCTTAAATTGCCGTGCCAGGGGGTCAAGCGGGCCTTGAGCGTGCAGCCGTCCTGTTTGACCGACTGGCTCCCCTGGACGCCCTGGCCTTCAACCTCAGCGGCAATGGCACAGTGGCCAACCCCTCCGCGCTCATCAACTCTGCCCTCAGCTACAGCATGGACTCCGCAGTGGAGCTGGTGGGGTCTGGGGTCAAGGTCAGTGATGCTGGTCGCTGGTGGGGTCAGCTACCTCTGACTCTAACCTTGACCTTGATACCAACCCTAAGCTCAATACCGACCCTGATCTTAACTATGGATGCTGCTGTCGTTAAGACCTGGTGCTCCTGCCAAACTGGCAAATGCTGATTCAGTGAAGGCCTAACCATGTTGAAATTGCCTTCTGGCTGCGGCTAGTTGGACTTTGATGTTTGAGGAGTTTGATGTTTGAGGTGGAAATGTGCAATGGATATGAGCTGCAAACAATGCGAGCTGAGATGTCCACACAATCTGCGACTGTCGTCAACCGCAGGTTGCTGGCAACGTCATGTACCAAAGCTACCAGCGCTCCACAGTGCTGGTGTCAGGGAGCGGCCACTCTGTGACGGACAACCTGGCTGCATGCACCATTAAGGTGAGCTGAGCTGAGTTGAGGTGCAGCTACAGTGCATGTGAGCAGCAGCAGAGCCAGGCTAGTGCATGAGTGCATGCGGCATCTGGATGTGTCACCTTAGGAGGCTACAACTCAGCTGACACTGGCGTCTGGGTCCCTTATCTGCTGGTAAACAGCCGTGTGCTTGCGCCTGGTGGTGCACGTGCCTGGCAGGACATTACAAACGACTCAGCCTTCAACGACAACATGCCCGTCACATTTGACATCCCATCCTCTGCAAACAGAATCACGTGAGTGCTGCTGACCCTGCCGCACCCGTACTGCCCTGCCACGCCTTGCTTCCCACACAACACTTTGTGCTGGAGATCTACGACGACAAAAGTGAGGACCGCCATTACTCCCCTGTCATGTTCAACACCTCCAGCTCAGTGGACCTGGCGGTGGCGGCCATGGGCCGACCATGGTTCAGCTAAGAGTTGGGCAGTGACATGAGGCTACAGGGGAGGCTGGAAGTGGTATGCGGCTTTGGTTTCATGCTCCCTTGCTCTCTTGCTTGCTGGCACGCAGGGGCAATGTGGCTGCTGGCTCTGATCGAGCTGGATGGAAGTACTATGGACAACCCTGCTCAGGCAACCCAGCATCCTTTGCCAACAATGCAGTGTGAGTGGGCCCTAACAACCTACCTACATGCCGTGACCCACCCACTCCCTTGCACTCTCCCGCCCTCTTCATCATGGTGCCCACCCAAGCATGATGCCACACAAGTGCTGGCGGGAAGGTGGCTAAGTGTGAAAGATGTGAGGAACTGTTAGCAAATACTGACAACGAACAATCACAGAGTGAGACTCGGCCGCCGTTGAGATGTTGTCAGCACGTTTGCAGACGTTTTTCCTGGCTGCCTGACCGCAGGCACAGCAGCACAGTGGGCGCCTGGCTGAGGGCCTCCCCAGAATCGGCCGCAGCTGGCTGCACTGCCATGGTCAACTTCACTGCCTACCTCAACGTAAGGGGCAAAGCGGCAGGCGCCATCATCCCAACCATGCCATTATCACATGCTCAGTGCTGGGTACAGGGACGAGCTGATCATCAGGGCAGCCAACTGCCTGGCTGGACTCTGTCAGGGCAGCAGCTCTTCAGCATGTTCGGGTCAGCAACCTTCAAGGCCTACTGATGCTGGGACTGAACTGTGGCCGTATGCCTCCTGCCCTGTGCAGTGGGACTTTGGCATCATCAGCACTCGGGGCATTGACACAGATGTGCGCATGACAGGGGTCAGCGTGGCGGATACCAAGTTTGCTGGGATCCTGGTGTTGCGGCTGGCAGCTATGACGGAGACATCGGAGGTGAGATCTCTCCTTCCCTCCCCTGATCTTTCCCCCCCAACTCTTCTTCTGTGTCCCCCTTGGCTAGCCAGCCTCATGGGGCTTCCTGTAGCATTTCCTTCATCAGCCCAGCGGAGTTTTGTTGGCATCGCTAAACAGCAAGCAGTTCTTTGGGCTCATACGGTTCAAGTGTGGAAGTCCTGGGGCAGTGTGGCAGTCCTTCCCACCGTTGCTTGTCCCTTGGCCTGCGCAGGTCATCATGACCAACACCACGTTGGTGGGCCAGTCTGGGCCTCACCTGTGCTCCATGTGCAATTTCAGGCGGGGTAGTGGCGCCATGGACCCAACCGCCTCAGACCCTGGTTGCCACCCCAACGTCGCCCCCACCAGCTACAACCACAACTCCCCCTTCACACCCTCAAAAGGCTTCCTAGGCAGCGTGTTCGCCCTCAAGTGAGTGTGCAGCGCTAGACCCCTTTGACCTTCCACGCCCTTCACCTGCAATTTGCTTCATCGCGTGCCTTCCCATGCTGCTGTGGCACACGCCTGCGCTTGGTACTACCGGGCGTTTGACTGCCACATGGCTGCTGCTGGACTGCCGCCATGCTGCCCAGGTTTACCCCGGGCCCTGAAAAATATCCCTGGGACGGTCTGAAGGCGTACGAAACCATCTACGGCTTCACCCGCCTCACTGGCACCACGCTGGCAAACTTCTATGGCCCAGGCGGCTGCGACGGGGACTTCCACACGGCTGCGCTGGGCAACCACGCCAAGGCCCCTGAGGCCTTCCACCCCGTCTTCATGCAGGCCTCCAACGTGGTCGACGTCTCATCGTGAGCAGCATGGGTGTCGCCTACACACACCACCACCCACCTCATCAACCCTTAGGCCACTGATGCATGCCTGAGCGTGGTCGACGTCTCATCGTGAGCAGCGTGGGTGTTGCCTCCGCACTTACCCACCCTGCTCATCAACCCTGAGGTCACTGATGCATGCCTGAGCGTGGTCGACGTCTCATCGTGAGCAGCATGGGTGTTGCCTCCGCACTTACCCACCCTGCTCATCAACCCTGAGGTCACTGATGCCTTCCTAAGCAGTCAAAGCTCGTATCACACACACACATTGCGGGCTGTGAGTTGACGAGAGGGGTGGGCTCGGGAGAGGGCAGCTTTGCAAACGCGCAAGTCCAGTTGCCCTGTTGCCCTTCACTGCTGCAGGGATGGCTTGTTGAAGCTGACTGGTCCTGACCCTGCCTGGCGCAATGAAGCCGACTGTGACACCATCAACTGGAGCCGCGACCTGCAACGACTGTTGGACCGCGGCAAAACCGACGACAGCATGATTGAGCTCAACTGCGCTGGCCCTAACCACGTGAATATCCGCGACGTGGATGGCAGTCTGACTGGCGTTGTGGGCTCCATCCTAGGGCAGAACAACCAGGTGACTGCTGACCAGCTGCACACCACCCCTGACTTCCATCGCATCACACTGTCCTGCTCACTTCGTGCAACCCCTCGAGAAACCTCTTGGTCATGGTCAAGGCTGCATGAGCAGGCTGCACCAGGCTGCCAGTGACACCATGAGGTCCCCCTCAGGGGCCATGGCTAGCGTGAGGTGCTCACAGCCTGGTGTGCGTGTGCACTGATGCGCCATGCAGGCTCGCAGCTTCCCCTATGACCAAGGCACGCCTTTGACTCCAGGGTGAGGCGGTGGCCAGCACCTTGACCCTCACTAGGAGCTCGCAGCATAGCACAGTTGCAGCAGACCACACAAACCCAAAGGGGCGGGTGGACAGCAGCCCTCACCACCAATCTGCAGCAGCGTTTCATGGGCGGCCAGAGGGGCAGAGCATCAGCAGCCAGCCTGGCCACCACAGACAATCCGGGCATCCAGACATCCAGGAATTCAGACAATCCATACAATCCAGGCCGCTGACCTGCGCTGGGTACTCCCTCCTTCAGCAGCGGCTCGCCCCTTGTTTGGTGTGCTGCCCTGACCTTGCCCTTGCCCTGCCTTGGGCCAGCCCTTGACCTGCCCTCACCCTTGCTATGAGCCCCTGGCTGGTGGGCTGCGCCCTGTGCAGGCCCTGCCAGTTCAATGACGTGTGGTCTGGGTACCAGTGCGTGGTGAACAGCACGGACTTTGAGCTGGACACGGCTTTCATGCCACAGCCCATCCCCAGTGGCCGCTTTGGAGGCGTGTTTGGAGACCCACAGGTGCGCCCTGCGCCACCACCACCCACCTGGCCAGCCTGCTCTTCAACTTCCTTGCGCCGCCTTGCTCCCTGCCCTGCACCCCACCTAGCACCTCCTTGCTTTGCTGACCCTGCCCCACCCTGCTGCCCTGCCACGCCTTGCTTCTCATGCAGCACTTTGTGCTGGAGACACGAGACGGCGACAGTGAGGACCGCAACTTCTCCCCTGTCATGTTCAATACCTCCAGCTCAGTGGACCTGGCGGTAGCTGCCATGGACCACGGCTGGTGCTTTGCATACACTGTAAGGCTGGGGGCTGCAGCGGCTGAAGGTTGCAGGGGCTGGGGGCTGGAGCGGTTGGGGGCTGCAGCGGCTGGGGGCCTCATGCCATGCCATGGGAAGCGCCACATGAATTGCCACATGCAGCGCAGTTCAGCCTCAAGGTGTGTGCCAGCTGCAGCAGGTAGCTGGTGCTGGCGTCACGTGCTGCTTGCTGGTGCTTGCAGTGCCAAAAGAGGTTGTCAACATTCTGGACATACCTGCCTTGTGAGTCAAACAGCCACCATCTCCTGGCTCTGTACCTTGGCCTACAGCAATTACCCTGGCATTGGGTGCTTCGATGCTTGTACGGTGCTCTGCTGTCATCGCAACCTTACACTCGTGGCCTCACTGCCACCAACTGTCTGTCACACTAGGTCGTCATGGACCTCTTATCACCATAGGCCGACCATGCCACGGTTCGCTCTGGCATCGCTTTAGCTTGCAAAGAACACGGCCAGAATACGCTGTCCCTTACCACTATTCACTGTTCTCAGAAGTCAGTGTGTATGCTAAGCTGCAAGTCAGCATTGTGTTGTCCGTGCCCAAGCTGACAGACATCATGCACTGCCCCTCTGCCACCCCTGTGCCCTGCAGCCAACCAGCTCACCACCATCTCCTTCACTGGAACACCCAGCAAGGTATTGAGCTGCTGACAGCTGGCGCACAGCATGTGATGCACTGGCCCAGTGTCAGCAGCAACCCACTCAAGTGTCAAGTGACGGAACCCATGCATAACCTGCTGGCCTCTTCTGCCTGCCTGCCTGCCTGCCTGCCTGCCTGCCTGCCTGCCTGCCTGCCTGCCTGCCTGCCTGCCTGCCTGCCTGCCTGCCTGCCTGATTGCCTTCCTGCCTGCCTGCCTGCCTGCCTGCCTGCCTGCCTGCCTGCCTGCCTGCCTGCCTGCCTGATTGCCTTCCTGCCTGCCTGCCTGCCTGCCTGCCTGCCTGCCTGCCTGCCTGCCTGCCTGCCTGCCTGCCTGATTGCCTTCCTGCCTGCCTGCCTGCCTGCCTGCCTGCCTGCCTGCCTGCCTGCCTGCCTGATTGCCTGCCTGCCTGCCTGCCTGCCTGCCTGCCTGCCTGCCTGCCTGCCTGCCTGCCTGCCTGCCTGCCTGATTGCCTGCCTGATTGCCTGCCTGCCTGCCTGCCTGCCTGCCTGCCTGCCTGCCTGCCTGCCTGCCTGCCTGCCTGCCTGCCTGATTGCCTGCCTGCCTGCCTGCCTGCCTGCCTGCCTGCCTGCCTGCCTGCCTGCCTGCCTGCCTGCCTGCCTGCCTGCCTGCCTGATTGCCTGCCTGATTGCCTGCCTGCCTGCCTGCCTGCCTGCCTGCCTGCCTGCCTGCCTGCCTGCCTGCCTGCCTGATTGCCTGCCTGCCTGCCTGCCTGCCTGCCTGCCTGCCTGCCTGCCTGCCTGCCTGCCTGCCTGCCTGCCTGCCTGCCTGCCTGCCTGCCTGCCTGCCTGCCTGCCTGCCTGGCCCTTGGCTGCTGTTGCTCTGCTCCACTGCACCTTGGCCACCACTGCGCTCCTCACTCCCGCGAATGCTGTTACCCCTGCTGCTGCTGCAGGTCTATCGGCTGCATTGGCCCTACGCTGACCCAGATGCCCAGCTGCTGCTTCGGATTGACTTCCAGAGCATCCCTAACAGGTGCAGGACTGAATGCAGGGCACCTGGGCGAGACAGCGACAGCGAAAGCAACCACCCTCGACACACGTCTAGACACACCCTAATACCATGACATCACACATCAGTGATAGGGCTAATGTTGTTCCCACTGTTGTCGATGAAAGGGGGTTGTACTGAAGCAACGCCGACAAGTGCCTTGAGCCACACAGGGGCTGTGAGCTGCTCACCCAGGGGGCTGTGTGCCGGGACCTGACCCTGCTGCTGCTGCTGTCGCCCCTGGCGCTGCTGCTGCCTTTGTTGCTGCCGCAGGCGTTTCGTATGGTCCCCTGGTTTGGGCCGTGTCACGCCGCTGGCCTCTGGCCCACCCAACATGACGGACGGGACCCCCCACGGCTCCTTCTTCTGGGACCAGGGCGCCTCCCTGTTCACCGTCAAGGTGCTGCGCCTCCTGCGGCTGCACCTCCTCCTGCCACTCAGGCTCCCCACCTACTGCAGCGCCTGACCTGCTGCTGCAGCGCGTTGACAGTGTGTCTCTAACCTGTAGAAGCCGGGCGCCTGGCTGCTTCACTGCTGCTACTGCTGCACCTGCCCTGTACCTACACCTGGGAAGGGTTGTGCTGCTGTCGCTGTGCTGGGTATGCCTGGGCGCCAGAATGGATGTGGCAATGCACGCTGGGATCACCATTGCCTGGCCACAACCCCAGCCACCTCAACAACCTAGACCCCGTCACCTCAACCACCCCTGACTTCCCCAGTTGCCTCCCTCACCTGCTCCGCCTAACCCACACCTCCCTCGCCTGCCCTGCCCAGCCCACCCTGCTGCCAGGCGACCATCAACGGCATCAGGTCTCTGCACTGGCGCTCCAGTCGCGCTGTCCAGCCCTGGAGCCCATCTAGGGTGCTGCGTGGTGTGTGCAGATGAAGGGAGGGGGGGAGCCGCTGGAGGTGCGGTCTGAGAATGCTGTGCAGGTCAGCCAGTCCCTGGCCATCACCGTGGACCAGGTGCGCTGCGGGCAGGGCAGGGCGGGTTGGGCTGGGCGGGGTGGGGCGGGCGGGCGGGGCAGGGCAGCATACGCTGCTATGTAGCAGCACGTGGCTTGCTTAGGCATGCCTGGGCACGTCCAGGCTTGCGTGGGTGGGCCTGCAGCTGCTGGTTTGCCACACGGCGCCCTGCGCAGTTCTTTGACGTGAAGGAGCTGTTCTTGAAGAACCTGGCGTTCCTGCTGGGCATCCCGGTCTCCCGCATCCAGGTGACAGACCAGGGGGTGCCATCACAGGTGCTCCCCCCGCACACAAACTACCCATTCCAACCCACAGCTAACCCACCCCTGTGGTGGTCCCCAGTCGCCCCTAGTCGCCCCCACTCACCCTCAGCTGCCCATGTCATGCATTCTGGCTCGTCACTGGCTCATCCTCTGTGCGTGGTTTCCATGGCGGCACCCTCCCCGGCCCGTGCTTGCTGTAGTGCCCCAGGTGCTGTGTGCCCTGTGCCGGGATGACAGGTAGTGCTCCTCGGAGCCCTTGGCCAGTCCTTGACCTGCCCTGTGACTGTGCAGATTGTGAGCGTGGTGCCGGGCTCCACCAACGTGGTCACCATGGTGTACGACGACCCCGCAAAGTCCGTGGACCCCATCCCCGAGCCCGCCTTCAACACCTCCCGCAACCTTGATGCTGGCACCGCGGCACAGATTGCCGCAAACCCCACCCTGGGTGAAAGCTTCCTGTCAGACATGCAGCAGGCGGAGACAGCAGCCGGAACACCACCCCCCTCTCCCCCTCCCCCCCCACCCCCCTTTTCACCACCCCCCTTTCCACCCCTCACACTGCCAGACTTCCCTCCCTTCCCTCCCAGCCCACCCCCCTCGCCTCCCTCCCCTCCCAGCCCTCCTCCTTCACCCAGGCCTCCGTCACCCTCCCCACCTCGCCCACCACCGCGGCCACCCTCTCCTCCCAGCCCTCCGCCGCCAAGGCCACCTCTGCCCCCAGCGCCCAGCCCTCCACCACCATCACCCCCACCACCCAGCCCTCCACCGCCATCACCACCACCACCTGCACCTCCCAGCCCTCCACCACCACTGCCACCCCTACCTCCACCCCCAAGCCCTCCACCACCAGCACCCCCACCACCCTCACCACCCAGCCCTCCACCACCCTCACCTCCACCCCCCTCACCTCCCAGCCCCCCACCCCCTGAGCCACCATCACCTCCACCTCCCAGCCCTCTACCACCATTGCCACCACTACCCCCACCCCCTGGCCCACCACCACCTGAGCCACCACCACCCACACCTCCAAACCCACCGCCATCACCACCGCCCTCACCCCCACCCCCACCTCCACCCTCACCTCCACCGCTGCCACCCAGTCCCCCATCCCCCCCACCTGACCCCCCTACACCTCCCTCACCACCAAGTCCTCCACCAGCACCACCACCACCGTCACCGCCACCACCAGCTCCTCCACCACCCTCCCCCCCTCCCCCTGATCCCCCACCACCATCGCCCCCTCCACCCAACCCCCCTCTACCCCCCCCACCCTCACCCCCTCCTCCTGAACCCCCGCCACCATCACCCCCTCCTCCTGAACCCCCACCGCCCACACCCCCTCCCCCTGATCCCCCGCCACCATCGCCCCCTCCTCCCACCCCCCCTCTACCCCCGCCACCCTCACCCCCTCCTCCTGAACCCCCGCCACCATCCCCACCCTCACCCCCACCACCCCTTCCTCCACCTCCACAACCTCCTCCGCCAGAGCCTCCATCACCCCTACCCCCCCCCGCCTGACCCTCCACCTCCCTCACCCTCCCCCTCCCCCTTCCCCCCTCCCTCACCCAATCCCCCTCCCTCCCCCTCCCCACCGCCACCTTCACCATCGCCACCACCCCCGCCGCCCAGCCCTCCCAGACCACCCCTGCCGCCCTCCCCTTCGCCTCGCCCACCCCCACCCCCACCCCCACCCTCACCACCCTTGCCACCCTCACCGTTCCCCCCCATGCCGCCCAGCAGCCCAAATGCATTGCTCATCGCCCTCAATGGTGGCAGGTTGGTGCAGCCTGGTGCCAAGAGCATCCTTACTCTGGCCCATGCACAAGTCCAGCCTGCCCAGCTTCCTGCCACCCAAACCCTGCATAGGCCCCTCTCACCAACAGTACTGCAGCTGACTGCTGCACTGATTGTGTTGTTGCAGATTGAGCGATTGGTGCAGTTACCGCCTCTGCCTGGCCCTGACCGTAGGATGACGATTTTTGTGATCTGCAACTTGAGTCCCTGCAGCTTGTGGTTCAATGGCGCCAAGCTCACCATCCTGTCCAGCAATGACACCACCGCCGCCCCCACCACACGCCGCAGGCTGCAGCAGACCATCGTCTCCATGGTGGTGCAGTTGCCCAGTGAGTGCGAGGGGGGGGCTAGCACACAGCTGCTGGCCTGCAGGAGGAGGGGCACAGCAGGGCATCAAACACGAGCCCATGGCAGTGGCCCACAAGCTCACTCTCAGCTGCACGGTCTCACAATGCTGCCGACCTCCTCAGCATGTGGCCAACACTGCCTTGCTGCCCTTTGCTGCTCTATGGCTCTCAGCTGCACGGTGGGGCAGTGACCGCACATGCTGAGTGATGGAGCTGGCGGCCATGCCCTGTGCCTGGCCCTGTGTGGCGCAGGCATGCCTGAGGGCAACTACAACCTGATGGTGCTGGGAGCGGACAACAGCATGCAGTGGGGCCAATCCCTCACTTACTCCACCCGCCTCCCTGCCGTGGTCAACACCCTGTA
>JASKMD010000364.1:0-82797 GCA_030144725.1 Haematococcus lacustris
ATTGTCCTGGGTGGCGAGGCCTGGTTGTGCTTCATGGGCAACGAATTCGGCCACCCGGAGTGGATTGACTTTCCACGTGAGGGAAACGACTGGAGCCACAAGTGAGGCCAGAGGCCAGGCTGTCTAGAGCAGGGGGGCAGGCTGTCTAGAGCAGGGGGCCAGGCCGCCCAGGGCAGCAGGCCAGCGCTGCAGCTCACCCGTTCCTGGCCCGCAGGGTGTGGGGCAGACCAGGCTCCTAGTTCAGCCCCCCTGGGACGGTGGGGTAGGCGCATGCACACTGGTGGCAGGTGTGGCGCCAGGCCTCTGACCAGCAGGGCAGGCTGCGGTGCCAGGTGTTGGGCCATGGAGGGAACTAGGGGATGGGAGGGCAAGGACATGGGCGGCGGAAGGGAGCAGTGAGGGGAAGGGGGGGGACCTGGTGCCTGGTTCAGCACTTTGAGGTTTGGGGAGGGGCCAGGTCGACCTTGAAAGCTGTACCTTGGACCTAAACCTGGAACCTTCAATCCTTTACCTTGGCCCTGGCCCTCACCCCTGACCCTGACCCAGCTCCTGGTCCTGGCTGTGTGCAGCTGGCTGCTGCCGTGGCCTGCTGCAGATATTGCCGGCGGCAGTGGTCCCTCGCCACCCAGGACCACCTGCGCTACCGCCAGCTGGGAGATTTTGACCGTGCTCTCATGGAGCTGGATGACAAGTGAGGGCAATGCATGCTTGCATGGCATCTAACGCACAGGTGGCATGCCAGGTCCCCGTGGCCAGCGTGGCAGCGTAGTAAAGCAGCCCTCGTCACACCCTGTCACACCCTGCCACACCTCCGGCACCTAGCTATCACACATGTGACCTACCGGTGACCTCACACAGCCTTCCTACCTGGGACCTTTCTAGGTTAGGTGGTGGGAGCAGGCCGGGCACGTGGTTCCCTAAATGCATGTGGCTCTGCAAAGTAGTCTTATTTTTCACTTCAATTGGGGCCGCACTTACTTGTCGCTTGTCAGGAAGTTTTGACCCGCAGGGTAGTGGTTAGCCCTAAGGCTTGGCCGACTGACTGCTGCAGGTTCGATTTCCTGACCTCAGCGCACCAGTGGGTGACGCACATGGACGAGGAGGAGCAGGTGAGGTGGTGCACCCTGGCTAGGCCTGCCGTGCAGCTGCTGTGCTGCTGGTAATGTAGGCCGCCGCAGTCGAGGCTTGCGGTGTACCCTGCTGCACTGTGTGTGCTGCAGCGGGGGGTTGAGCTGAGCAGGCTGCATGTGGTGAGGTGAGGTTTGGGGCCCTCTGCTGCAGGCCATTGTTGCCCCATGTAAAGTATGGAGTGCCCACAACTGGTCAGGCAGCTGCCTCTGTGCAGCTCATACCTCCACTCACGCCACTCACGCCGCTCATGCCACTCTCTTGCCTCGCTCATACTGCTAATGGTTGTGTAAGTTGATTTGTTGAGGACCTGGCCCGGTCAATGTGCTGACGTGCTCCTCGTGCCACAGGTGCTGGTTGCAGAGCGTGGGCCCCTGCTGTTCGTGTTCAACTTTTCTCCCTTCAACACCTATGAGGGCTACAGGTGGGCAGCAACTGCCTGCCTGTCCAGTGCCGCTACCCCTTGCGACCAGGCCCTGAAGGGGGTACTGGCTCTAGAGGGAGGGAGGGCTGAAGCACAGCCGCTGCCCTGGCCAGCAAAGCTGCTTCTGGCCACCTGCCAACACACTTCCTGCTTACATGGGCCATCGAAGTGAACACTGCTACAGCAAGTTGTTGATGGCCAGCGCTCTGCCCCTGGCCTGTAAGCATTGTGGCTGCTGCTGTATATCCTTTTCCTGTGACAGCGTTTGCAACCTGGTGGAATCCTGAATGTGAGGCATGCATTGAGCGTGTGAGGCAGCAGGTGCAGGCCTCGAATCCTTGCTGTCACATCTGCAGGGTGGCTGCTCCTGCTCCTGGCAAGTGGCGTGTGGCTCTAGACAGTGACGGCTTCCGCTATGGTGGCAAGGGGCGCGTCAGCTGGGACGCTGACCATTTCTCAGCGCCGGAACCGCGCCGCTACCATGACCGGTGAGAGCAGGACTAGGGCAGAGAGCTGGTCAGCAACAGGGCAGGGCAGGGCAGGGCAGGGCAGGGCAGGGCAGGGCAGGGCAGGGCAGGGCAGGGCAGGGCAGGGCAGGGCAGGGCAGGGCAGGGCAGGGCAGGGCAGGGCGAGGTAGGGCGAGGTAGGGCGAGGTAGGGCGGGGCAGGGCAGGGCAGGGTGAGGTAGGGTTGGTGGCAGCTGGACCAGGGCAGGCCTGGGCCACACCTGACACCAGTCAGCTGTAGGCCATGGTCGTGGGTGGTTGGGTGGAATACTACGTTTTACGAGCCAGCGGCGCCTGCTGACACTGGCCTGAGAACAAGCATATAATATGTAGGCGGCCTTCAATAGCCAGCGTGGCCTAGCGCATCCATCAGTCTTGCCGTGACTGGCTGATGTAAGGTGAACCCAGGAGAGCTAGTAAGGCGCCTCCCTTCTGGTTTCTGCGCTCATTCTGCATCCCTCTAAGGCACACCCTGCTGTATATGGAGTGGTCGAGTTCACGGAGTGGTATAGTTGCTGGATGACAGGCTGCTGCTGACACACAGAGCTGCTGCATCAGGGCCTGCTGGCTTGTGCGCTGCAGGGATCAGTCCATGCTGGTGTTGAGCCCCACCAGGTCTGTGGTGGCCTACTATCGCACTGAGGTGAGCGACAGCCAGCAGGGCAGCCAGCTCACCCTCTGCGCACCTTTGCTGGGTAGAAGGGGTGAGGGTAGGGTGTCACATCTCACTCCTATGACACAGAAAATGTGACAGTGGCTAGCATTACAACTAGTTCTGTGGGGGGCCCTGTGTGCCATGACACCTTTTGCCTCACACTGTCAGTGCCAGCAACACGGTGAATGATTTATCGCACGCCATCTTATTCCCAGCTGTGGGAGAAGGCAGCCGGCCAAAGGGTTGTGAGAAGGCAGCAACACATGTGACGCTATGGGTGCATCCATAGCACCTACCTGGCCCCTGTCATTCTCCTCTGTCCTGCTGTGCAACACATCCTGGCATGGTTGCAGGACTATCCCGAGATGGCCGCGGCACAAGACCTGGAGAGGGCAGAGCGTGAGCTGGCGTGGCGACGCCAGCAGGATGCGGAGCGTCGCTCAGCCTCACCCGCCCCCAGCAGCGCAGTCGCCGTCCGCAGCAGCGCAGCCGCAGTGCAACGAGCAAGCGATTTGCTCAAAGCCAGGCGCAGCCAAAGCAGAGAGGCTGCCTGATGATAGCAGGTGGTGATGCGCTGTGGCAGGTGTTGTTACGCAGTTGTGGTGGGTTCCTTGCATGATCTGCTGTGAGGTGCATTGTGCCAGCTTCCTCCCTCCCCTCCTCTTCCCGCAGAGGGCGCCAGGGTGCGTTTCAGGAAGGAGGAGGGGTATGAAAAATGCAAGGTGTTGACTTTGATGCATGGCGTTGTGTTCGGGCTTCACGCCAGATGTGAAAGAAACCTTTTGCACTGTCACTGATGATGTCGGCTCCCACTGAACATAAGTAAGCCCCTCAATGGAAAACGCAACCCAAAGATGTGTTTGTGGGAGTGCTATAGGAGCTTGAGCATGTAATGGAGGCATAAGTAGGCGGAGCTGGAGCGCACCAGCACCAGTGGCTGAGCACCCCCTCCCCCTGCCCAGGAGCCCCCTCCCCTTGCCCAGGAGCCCCCTCCCCCTGCCCAGGACCCACCTGGCCCAGTCCCACGACCCCAGGCCCCCCCATGGGGCAGGTGGCTGGACCGGGACACCAACCCCTGCCTTATCTTATGAGTGGTTGGAGGCTCGGCCCCCCGTTGGGAAGGAGTACCAGCAGGGCTACAAGCGGGTCAATGATCGGCTGCCCCAGGGCAGGCAGCGGTTGCACCGGGCTGCAGAGTACCGGCGGGGCATTGATGGCCGGGCCCGCAACAATGCATGATCCCTAGTAGTTTGTACAGGTTGTTAGACTTACAAAGCATTAAGCTGTTAGTTTTGATGAGGTGCCCAGTGGTCTCCAATTGGCTGAAACGAACGTGCCACCGGTGTGGGTTGGTAGTCATCAAGGGTGCGACCGAGGATGCCTCAACTTGATTGGAGTAGCTGAATGAGGTTACCCACAGTCAGACATGTTGTTCCTTGTTGAATGAGTTTTGTTTGACTGTCGTTGATGATGTATTGATTGATTGATTGATGTATGTATGTATGTATGTATGTATGTATGTATGTATGTATGTATGTATGTATGTATGTATGTATGTATGTATGTATGTATGTATGTATGTATGTATGTATGTATGTATGTATGTATGTATGTATGTATGTATGTATGTATTGCCACGGACCCACAAACCCTCAAAGGCGCCAATGGATGTAGGCTATGTTTATACCTGCTAATGACACCAAGCGTGACGTTTACATCACGATGAGGAGGAAGAGAACCGCGCATGTAATTTGCATGCGCATTGTGGAGACAGGCCGAAGATAGTTTGTTGCCATTCAATGAGTGGCTGCAAGCCATGGACATCGTGCAAGAGCTGGAACTGTACTTGAAGAAAACCCAGTTAGATGCCGTGGTGCGGGAGCTCATGGTTGACGCCTTGAGTTCTCGCTCGGAGGACCCCTTGCAGTTCCTCTTGCGATGGATCCTAGAAAAGAATGCCGGGTTGTCATCTCCCAAGGTTGCTGTAGCCAGCGATGCGTCAGTGCACGTTGCTATCTCGCACCCCGATCCATCCACACAGAAGGTCCGTGACATGTGGGCAGGGCAGCATGTGAAACCCTGCCAAACTTTGCAGCCCTAGTGCCTCGACGCCTTGCAGTTTATGACCGACAATAAGCTGCACAATATCTTCCTAGAGCTGGCAAAGCAGGTCCGTCACGGCTGGTTAGTGCAGTTGGGCAAGATTGTGCCACCTGCTCTCCATTGCCCTCCAGGGCCACTTTGGCAGCACCATGAGAGCCCCTGCAATTGAGCACAGGACCCTACATGCGCACAGTGGTTACACTGGTGTCCTGCCTGTGACGCTGCAGGTAGCTGAGCAGAAGCCAGACAATGTCCTCTCGTTCCTGGCAGTTCAAGCTCATAACTTGCACAAGTCACCCCCAGCTTCACTCACTGGGCCATGAACAGCATGTAAGACAGCATGTATGCCGCACAGGCTTTTAGTATAGTCTAGCGCAGCACCAACAGGCTACTGCAGCCAGGTTGTCAATGTCAATGAAGGGGTGTGAAGGAGGGAGCGAAGGAGGTTATGGCAGCATGGCAATGATTGGGCATCAGAGACCACCATGCTCCCCCTACCCCTGCTGCTGCTGGCACATGGCCCTGTTTCCTGCATTGGTGTCGGTTCCGGAGGACGACTGGTGTTTGCATTGTTGACCTGCGCCCCCCTCCCCCCTACAGCTCCCCCCTTCGGGATTTGTTGAGCTGTGAGCAGCTGCTGTGGTGCGAGACTTGTCCACGTGTCTTGGAGGTCTGCCATACGCCATGCAACCACTGGGTAGGGTGACAGGCAGCGGTTGCACCGGGCTGCAGAGTACCGGCGGGGCATTGATGGCCGCAACAAGCGTTAGCGTTTTAAGCATGAAGCTGTTGGTTTTGGTGAGGTGCCCAGTGTTCTAGGGGGAAAGTGCCACCGGTGTGGGGTTTGTAGTCATCAAGGGTGCGACCGAGGGTGCTTCAATCTGATAGTAGCGGAGCGAGCTTACCCGCAGGTGAACATGCTCCATGTTGAATGAGTTATGTTTGTCCCGGACACTGTCCCGGACACCGGCGAACAGTTAGGAAACAAAGATGACATGGTGATTATGTTGCAACTAGTAAGATGTATGGTGTACAGTACGAAGGTAAGGTGTACCATATAGACTGAGAAACGTAGTAGGCACTCCAGCTCAACTAGCATCTGTTGAATACACCGTTGTCGGGTGTGGCCAGTTTAGAGTGTCCAAGTGTAAGGTAAGGTGCTGCTGCCTTGCTTGCCTTCCTAAATGTCGCTTTCCGTAGACATAGACTCTGCGCTGAGCTGCTGTGCGTCCCCTGCCTTTGCGGAGCGACTGGCCGCGAGCGGACCGCATCCCAATTTCGCTGCCTTGGTTGCGGCGGCTAGAAGTATCTGGTGGAACGAGGTCGGCATCCCAGAATGGCTGGCTGCGTTTGCCGCTCACCCTAAAATCGGTGACAATCGCGCTGCAAGCGCCAAGCCAGCGGCATTTGGAGTGTGGAGCCGCACTGAGCAGGCTGCAGCAGCCTCATCTTCCACTGAGGATGTGGCAGCCGAGCTAGCCACATGGAACCAGAAGTACCTGGACAAGTTTGGCTTCATCTTCATAATCTTCGCCAAAGGCCGGTTGGCACCTGAGATCCTGGCAGCCCTGAAAGCACGCTACCAACGGCAACCATACGAAGAGCTCAGAACGGCAGCTCAAGAGCAGATGAAAATCACTGAGCTGCGCCTGGGCAACCTGTTTGGCAAGTCTGCAGAACAAGAGCTGCTGGCAACCATGCAGCGGCGTGCAGACAAGGTGTGTTCTGCTCTACCACACTCCAGGCTCTGCATCATTGCTGGAGGGTTATGTTCCACTTGGCCTGCCCCTTGCTTGCATCCTTGGCCTGCAGCAGATCCTGAGTCAGATGGTGCCCCAAGCCAGCAGCGGGCCGCTGAGGTCCCCCATCACCACGCATGTGTTGGACGCTGCCTTGGGAGTGCCTGCCAAGGGGCTGGCCGTAGCTCTAATGAAGCGGGAGGACAGCAGCCAGCAATGGGAGACAGTTGCTGAGGGAATTACAAATGACGACGGTCGGGTGGGAGCCCTGATGGCCCCCAGCAACTACATGCCACCAGGGCGGTAAGTCCCACAGCCCAGGGCACATAGCTAACACCTGATGGGGCCATGCACAGCCGCAGCCAACATGACTGACATGCTGCCCAAACAAGCACTTGAACAAGAGTACGTTTAAAACATCCAAAGCCTATGGCCCAAGCGGCTAATGACTCCAGCCATTGCTTCCCTGCCATGCATGCAGGTACCGCATGCTGTTCCATACTGGCAGCTACCTCATGGCCTGCAAGGCAGCACACCCTTCCTTCTACAGCAACGTGCCGTTCTACCCTGAGGTGTCAGTTGACTTCGAGATTGATCCAGAGAAGACCACAGACCACTACCATGTCCCGCTGCTGCTTAGCCCGTATGGCTACAGCACATACAAGGGCTCGTAAGCACATACCGGATGGTGTGGCAGCTTCAACTCAAGTACCAGTGCTATGATGGAGGCAGGGGTAGCGCACAATGCCAAGTTGTCGACACGGCTTGGTGCGCCAGTGGCGGCTGAAGGCTCCTGCTAGGCTCCGCACGCGGATGTACCCTTTGCATGAAGCCTAGTTTTACTTGTTTACACGCTCATTATCATAGGCTGATCATCATCGCCAGTTTGAAGTGTTTGTAAGGTCTTCCGTACATGTATGTCTTGTAACGAGCAAGAGTAAGGCAGGGCATGACTGCAGTTGCAGGAGGAGTTGGCTGAGGTGGCCAAGCAGCTGGTGGTCTTCTTTGGTGCAGCTACCATTGGCACCAGGTGAGGCTGGGGTGAGGATGTGGTGCTGCGTGCCTGCTGCAAGGTGGTGTGCAGGTCCAGGGGCATAGACCAGCGGCGGGGCAGGGTTGTGCTAGTGGATGAGCACTGCGCCACCCGGGTCAGCTTAGCAGGCAATGGCCAGCAGCCCTGTGAGAGCTGAACAAACGCAGGGCCACCAGGCTTGCGGACTGGAAGCCCTCAAAAGGGCAGGTAGAACAGCGCTTGCTGCGCCCAGCCTGGAGCCAGCAGCGTGGCCAGCCAGTGCAGGGCATGATGTGGAGTCCGGTAGTGGCACCACGAAAGCCCCTACAGGCCCTATGTAGCAGCCAGGCAGCCACACAGCTAGCAGCCTCAGAGCCAGTGCCCAGCACTCCCCAGGCAGCCAAGCGCAGCAAGCGCACCAATGTTGAGCAGGCAGCTGAGCCCACCCAGCCCACCAAGGGCAAAGGCAAGGCCCAGGGCATGGCTTCTTAAGCCAAGTCAGCACCACAGCCAGGCAGGTGGGTAAACCGGGACTGCAATGCAGCTCTGAACATGCAGCGCATTGGGGAGAGCAGGTGGCGCCTGCTGGAGCTGTGCTACTGGCCAGACCAGGGAGCTCTGCCAGCCAAGGGCAAGGAGTACCCTGGCCTGGGCTACAAGCGGCTGCGAGACAAGCCCCCCAAGGCCCAGGAGCAGCAGCAGCAGCCTGCTGAGGCACAGTAATGTGTGCCCCCTTCGTTGAGCTGTCACCAGCTTACAATTAGTGCATGTTCGCCATGCCAACTCTACATCATAGCCCTCTGGGTCAGGCAATAGTGTAGGTGGCAGGAGACCATGCCCATGTGTATGCCATGTGCATGGGAACTCCACACAGACAACAATACCGTTTGATACCACGCCAATGAAGGCCCCAGTGAGGGTCAAGGTGCTCGTCGGAAAGTTTCGGACCTCTTATGACCCGCAACTTAGCACCTTTTCAGAGCGCTGTAATTGTGCGTTGTTTCAGCGGCCGCTGATATGCGGCGAATTAGAGGTGTTTCAGAGCAGTCAGTTCAGTACTGATTAAGCACTGATTCATGGGGCTTTGAATGTGGGGTATATTAGAGGTCCACCAGGGCTGAAACAGAGCTAAATCAGAGCGATTTTAGAGGTTTACAGGGCGATGTTAAAGGCCTGTAAATTAGAGGCCAATATGTAGTGAATCAGAGGCTAGTTAGGACTGAAACATCGCTAATTAGCACAGTATTGTACCATCAGCGCATAACGTCAATAAAAATTGCTAAGTACACCAAGCCGCTCCGTGCCGCGATGGTGTCTCTTTACAGGTATCGCTCAAACTACGTACTTGTGGAGTGCTGCGCTGATGCCAGAAGAACGGCCATAGGACATCTGAGGCGGGCGAACATCATCGTTGTGCGACCCTGCAAATTTCTCTAGTTTTATAGAATACTTGCATCAACATTTGGCATTTCGCCCTCAGTTTTCTGCCTGGCCTGCATGGCCACCTCCCATCGCCACTGATTCGCTGGTCTCGATGAGCATCGATGGCGGCGGCGTGATCGAACTGGGCGCGGCGATACAGGGCCAGGACTGTGGATAGATGTTGACATGTAGAACCACCTGACGTCGCGTCGCATTTCCATCGCGCAGGTCAGGAGTCACTGACAAGCAGCCCTTTAGCCGCAGTGGCAGCTGTGGGTGCGGCCGGAGTGTTTGTGGATAGATGTTGACATGTGGACACGCCTGAAGTTGCGTCCATTTCCTTCGAGTCACTGACAAGCGGCCCTTGGGCCACAACAATGGCGACCGTAGCAGTGGCAGCCGGCGGAGTGCAAGTGACCACAGGCGTAGCCAGAGCATAGCCGTGACCGCCGGCGCAGCCGCAGCAATGACCACAGCAGGAGGCAGCAACGCGGCCCCGACATCCACTCAGCCACATTGAAGCCCACTACTGTGGTGAGTGTTGGTGTTAAGGCATGTGCTCTGACAGTCTGTGGGTCGGTGTTGAGCTACATTGCATTAAAATGTGCAATGTTGTATGTTTGCATTACAATGTTATATGTTTGCATCATTGCAGGCTGCCATGAAGGAGTGACAAGCTCTGTTGCCATTGTCAAGTGTGCATGCTTCAAGGTTGGTTCGTGGAGGAGGAGGAGCAGGGAGGGCACTAGATGGCAGGAGTTGATAGGCAGGTGGACAGATAGGCAGATGGGTGCATGGGCAAGTGGGTTGCCTTACCAGTACAAGCGCAGCTAGTAGAGTGC
Source organism: Haematococcus lacustris (assembly GCA_030144725.1). NCBI lineage: Eukaryota > Viridiplantae > Chlorophyta > Chlorophyceae > Chlamydomonadales > Haematococcaceae > Haematococcus > Haematococcus lacustris. The sequence continues at coordinate 9,831 of JASKMD010000364.1, forward strand.
CCGAAGGGTAAGCGGCCAACAAATAGGCAGGTAGGTGGGTGGGTTGGTAGGTGGGTGGGTAAGATGTTTGTGTTTGTGTTTGTGTGTAATCTGTGTGTATGGCCTGTCTGGGCTGAGCGGGCAGGGGAGTTGTTGTGTATAGGGGGCTTCGGTGGGGCCCGGGGGGGGCACGCAGGCAGCAATCTGGTGTGCGGGTGAGTGTGCTTGGATTTCTCCCTTGCATTCAGGATTGAGGAGCCGCACACTCCTGACGCCTGCCCCTGATGGCAGCCAGCGTGCAGCCCATCTTTGGCGCAAACCTTAGCCATGACGCAGCCCCGCAGCACAGTGGTGTGCCCCTTCAGTTATGGCGCAGCGCGTGCATAATTTGTTAGGCTTACCACAACTCACAACTGTGGGAGGAGATGCAATGCCAATGTATATCAGATGCTAGGCTAGAATACGAGAATATGAACATGGGCATGATGTAGTTGTAAGTAGAGGTTGCAGTTGTAGGTAGAGGTGTGTGCCCTTGTCGAGATCAAGATGCAATGAGTAAGGTGACCCACCAGCTGACCCTTTATAAAAGTGTAAAAAGCACTTGATCATGGATGAGCCACCTCTGATTCGCCAATGACTCATTGATGATTCACAACGGGTCGCCTCTAATTCACCAAACATTCACAGCTGTGCAGCCTCTATGTACCCACTGAGTCACAGTTTAGTCACCTCTAAGTTACAGCAAAACCACAGCTGGGTCACCTCTAATTTACCGCTTTTGAAAGGGGATTTAGAGCCCTATGAATCAGCTATGAATCTACACAGATACATAGCTTTCTAGGCTCACATTCAGCACTAATTTAGACCCCTCTAAACTACCTATGAATTAGAGCGAAATCCCACCTCACATTCAGAGCACAGTTACAAGTCCTGATCAGTCGCGAATGAGAGGTTCGGAAGAGGTCCGAAACTTTCCGACGCTGTCAGAGCAGTGCTGGCGGCCTAGCGTAAGAACTAGTAGTGCTTCAGAAAAGTGTAAGAACCAGTAGTAGCTGGTGGCCATCCACAAGCTGAGCTGACTGGCTGGTGCATACCCCATCCATTAGCACCACCATGCCCCTCAGCTGGGCACGACCCCTGGTCAGGCGTTCCCAACATGGGGTTGGCAATCTTCATGCAACTGCAGCCCACCTACTCAATCTTTTGATGTAACGTTTGTTGCGTCTGCTGCGATGTGATATTGCGCGTTTAATGTAAGACTGGAATTGCCATCGGAGTCTTTCGATGCGGGCAGCCACATGTGACCCCGGATGTGTCCCAATCGCAGACCGTGGTTAGCTACACCGGTAAGCTACGTCCTTGGCTATCCGTTAGCGATGCACGATATGTCGGTGGCGCACACCACTGAAGTCCGGCAAACATGGCTGCGCGAGGTTCCTGATGGTGCAGGCCGCTTGGCGAGGATGTGAAGGAACTCGAAACTGTGTGTGGCAGCGCTGTATCTCTGTAATGGTGAGCGGCACAGTAGGGATTTGGCACCCCCTCCAGCTATAATCCGCTTTATGTTTTCAACCATTGCTCAAACAGCCTGACCTCACACAGGTTTTTTACAGCATACTCAATAACGCGTCCATGGCACTATGCAACTCAATCATTGGGTTTGTATGTGACAAGTTATACCGCTTACAAGGTACACATGCTGATGGCTACAGGTGCACGAGGAGCCGACCGAGCTTGGCTTACCATTCCGCCACGTGGCCACCACCAACACAGCTTGACCCACCATCTCCCAACCTCGTCTTCACCGCCCAGCTCCCAATAGCCCCTCCTCCCAGCAGCCCAGCCTCCCCCCTACCTCTCCTTCTCCTCGCCGCCTCCCCCCTACCTCTCCTTCACCCATCTCCTTATCCTTCACCTCCCATCACCCCAAGCCAAGCCCGTAGCCCCACTCAGCCACTCACCCCACCCCTCTCAGTCCCTAACCATGAAGAAGAAGAGATTAAGCAAGGCGCATAGTGCCCATCTCAATGCACTAAACAACTCGCCAAGCGCTGGCTATCTGCATTGCCCTAACAACATCAAGGCTGCAGTTTGTACGGCACAAACGACAAACCGTGACCTGCAGGCTGAGGTGCAGCGGCTGCGGGATGTGGAGCAGTCTCTCATGGGCACCGTGGATGGGTTGCAGGGCGACCTAGACGACCTGCAGGCAGCACACCAACGCCTGCAGGGTGAGCACACGGCTTTGCAGCAGGTGGCATGCAGAGCGGCAGCTACCAATCACTCCCTACGGACTGCTCGACACCGCCTCCAGGGTCAGGTGCATATCTACCGGAACAAACACCGCCCCCACCGCTCCCCACTCACCTTCAAGCAGAGGCAGCAGCTGCTGGTTTTGGAGCAGCACCCCGTCTCAGTGGAGGTGTTGAGGCGGTGTGCAGAGGCTGGCTACGGAAGGCTGAATAGCCATGGCCGGCCCATGGGCAGCATGGCAGAGCAGCTCAGCCCAGCCGGCCTCGCACCCTCACCCTCACCAACAGACATCTTCATTCCAACTCAAGAGGGCCCTGTGGGGAGGCCAGCAGCCAGGACTGCACCCTACAATGCTCACCACTGCTTGAGCACCGTCAGGTTGCATCTAGAGACTGGTGTCAGCCGCCGTGCCCTCTCCAAGTGCCGGCAATTCTTCGTCTCAAAGAAGCAGCAGCTTGCGACCTATTTGCAGGAGCACTGTGGTGCTATGTGGACTTACTACCAGCATCATGTGCAGGCTCAAATGGCCTTGCCCCACCTATTCGCTGCTCTCGGCAGCTCAGACCAAGCTACGCGCATGGAAGTGGCGATTGATGTGGTGTACCATGCCGAGCTACGGCTGCCGCCGCCTGAGGATGAGCAGCAGCAGCAGCAGCAGCGGATGCAGCAGCAGCAGCAGCAGCAGCAGCAGCAAGAGGACCCTTATGGCACTTGGCGTCAATATGCATCTGACATTCGTGCCATGGCTGTGAACGGCGACCCTGGCAGCCCCGCATTGCGCCTTCACCTCGAACAGTACTACCTTGCCTGCCCCATCTCCAATGCCCCAGTGGAGTCCTTGTTGCAGCTGTTGAAGCATGGTGGTGGCAGGTACATGGAGCTGCCAGCTCTGCTGCAGTTGATGTCCCTGCGCACATGCAAGGAGGCCATGAAGACTGTGGATGTTCATGATTTGCAGCAGCATATGGGTCAGCTCCGTGCTGAAGTGCGGCGTAAGGAGGATGCCACAGCTGCAGCACAGCGGTCAGCAAAGGCAGAGCGCCAGATCACAGATGCAGCGCACAAGGTCGGGAGGGTTGTGATTAATGTGGGTGACCATGCGTGCCAACAGCGGCTTGCAGCGGCCCATGCCCTTGCCTTTGGGGGGCATGATTATGGCCACACAACTGCCGAGGAGGCAATGAAGATGACAGGAAAGCAGCTTCAGTCATACCTCCAGTTTCACAAGCAGGAGGTACACACGAGCTGGAGGGTACCCAAGCTACAGAGCCACGTGTGCACCCACATCCGTGGGAAGCTTGCCGCAGCTGCGCCCCCTCAGCAGCAGCTGACACCTGCAGGCACCACCCCTGAGCTGGCTGTGCCTGCTGGTGCACCCCCTCAGCAGCAGCAACAGCTGGCAGCGGCAAGCACGTCCCGTAAGCGTGGGGCACCTGCAGCTAACAAGTCGAGGGCAGCAAAGCAAGGTGAGACAACAACACGTACTGCACCTAGCACCTTGTTTAAGCGTAGTAGAGCAGCCGGCAGCAGCAGCTCCAAAAGCTCATAGTGGTATCCAGTCGTCACGACTGCCGTCGTCGCGTCCACATGCCAAAAGCAAAACATGTTCCGACTGCTGCTGCGTGTTGCAGGTGCCACTCACAACAGCGTGGCGAAGCGTGCTAGTGCGGCGCGCCTCGCATGTGGCGAAACCGCATGAATTCAAATGTGTATCTTTGGACAGGCACTGAGCACCGCTGAGAGCGAGATAGTTTTTGCTGCGTCTGCCACTTCGTAGATATGACTCTCCTCTGTTCAAAGCACTGTTTACATATATTTTTGACTGAGTGGCTGCGGAGATACGGGCTTCGTATCACAGGGGGGTGGTTTTCAGGTAGTTGGGAACGCCTGACCCCTGGGCCTCTCCATCACCTTCCGACAGGCCTGCAGCCCTGCCTTGGCCCCTCACCCACCCCTTGTGCCAATGTCAGCGTTGTCGGTAAAGATCACCATCTGCTCGACACGGCCATGGCAGGACTGGGCCTCAGCCTGTTGCTGGTTCTGCGTAACACATACATGACACACAATGTCATGTCACAGCGGGACACAAAAAGAGGTGGGCTCTAGGCGCTCCCACTGAACATAAGTAAGCCCCTTAATAGAAACCGCAATCCAACGCCCAGGAAATGTGTTTGTGGGAGAGCTATAGAAGCTTCAGCAAGTAATGGAGGCATAAGTATGCGGAGTTGGAGCGCACCAGCACCAGTGGCTGAGCACCCCCTCCCCCTGCCTAGGAGCCCCCTCCCCCTGCCCAGGAGCCCCTCCCCCCTGCCCAGGACCCACCTGGCCCAGTCCCACGACCCCAGGCCCCCCCATGGGGCAGGTGGCTGGACCGGGACACCAACCCCTGCCTCAACTTCCAGCGCATCGGGGAGAGCATGCAGCACCCTCTGGAGCTGTGCAGCTATAAGGGCTTGGAGACTCTGCCCACCATTGGCACGGAGTACCAGCAGGGCTTCAAGCGGGTCAATGATTGGCTGCCCAAGGTCATGCAGAGGTTGCACCGGGCTGCAGAGTAGATGGCCGGGCCTACATCAATGCACAACCCCTAGTAATTTGAGCAGGCTGTTAGCCTTACAACGCATCAAGCTGTTAGTCTTGATGGGATGCCCAGTGGTCTCCAGTTGGCTGGAACGAACGTGCCACCGGTGTGGGTTGGTAGTCATCTAGGGTGCGACCGAGGATGCCTCAAATGGATTGGAGTAGTTGAATGAGATTACCCACAGTCAGACATGTTGTTCCTTGCTGAATGAGTTTGTTTGACTGAAGCCACGCATTGACTGTAGATCCTCTAGTGCGAGCTACTGAAGCTACAGAACGGGATTTACACTTGAAGCCACGCAGCTCAACATTTGAGTGCCGCCGCGTCACACCTGGTAGTGACGGCAGTGACTCTGGGCGTTACGACCTATTAAGAGTCGATACTGAGAGAAGAGCGTGCAGAGGGATTGAAGTATTGTCGCGACAGAGAAATGCAGGGTCAGAAACTACCCAGCCCAGCGCCTGGTGGACAGAGGGCGCGTGGAGTTGCGGCCCAGATTGCAGTTCAGCCAGTCGTGTCTACGCCTGGGAAGAGCGTTAAGAAGGCTTTGAACGGAAGTTGTGTTGTGTCCTTGGCCGCCACACACAGGCACGCCAATGCAGCAGTGATGCTCGATAGTCAGCTTTGTAGCACACGCATTGCGGCAACTGACTCCGCAGCTGCCTTGACTATTTAGGTTTGACACCATGGTCAGGACCTTGCCGAACGCTCCATTACACGTCTTCATGCTGGATACGCCCCGCTTGTTTACGTCAATTCAGCTGCCTCTTGGTGGTGTCCTACACCTTTTGGATGCAACATCTGGGCTGGTAAGCCATGCGGGCTTGCATGACAAACAGGGTTTCTGGTCCATCCAGCCAGGAGCTGTGCGCCTTTGTGAGCTGTGCAGTATGAGATACAAGTGCCAAGGATGGCATTGTTTGACTTGTGGCTAGCCCCACGTGCCCAAGCCACCGTGAGGTGGGTGTTCATCCACTGCTATGCAATCGAGCTTTGCTATTGAAGTCCTGGTGATGAAGCTGATATGTAGTTGTGGGCTTGCCTGCCTTGGGTGCTTTGACATTGATTACACATGCCTGCCTCTGGCTGCAGCTTGGAAGAGCTGCAGAATAATGGCAGCCCCAGTTCACGTATTACTATCCAGGGTCAGGACTGCGTGCTGCATGGTTCATCCCATGTGGAGCAGGTGGGGCTGAGGATGAGCACACCTTGGCAAGCAGGCAAAACCCTCAGACCAATCTACAGGCATGGTCAGCCAACCAGGCAGCCACAGAGTCCAGCCACAGAGTCCAGACACAGAGTTCAAACACCAAATGGTTGATATCTTTGTGCTGCTGCCAGGCTGGTGCTGCTGCTGCACGCAGTTTTCTTTGAACGACCGGTTCAATTTGGATGTGAACATCAGTTTTCAATCGGAGCAAGCAGCAAACAGCCAGACAGCCAGGCTCACCACTGACGGTCGCATTGGGATCCAGGTGCGCGTCTGGCATCTGCACCTCCTGTCTTCTATCCGGCAATGTCATCCAGCGTCATGACCGCACTGTATGAGGCAGCTGTTAATAAACCGTCTTGTGTAGACAACAATGCAACTGCGTCTTGTTGTTTTTTGTTGCATGCAGATTGACATCCCACCTCCCTTCAGCATGATGCCCAAGCCCGTGCTGGAGGGTGCCGGCAACACAGCGCTGCAAAGCACCCTAGGCCTGCTCCTGGTATGTGGCCTACCCAGGCCCTGCATGTCCATGTCCCTGACTGCAGATGCCTGGCTTAAGGCATGTGGTTGTCACTTCACACCCCGTCCTGGGATGAGCGGTAGCTGTTGCCTGTCACAAGCTGCTGTACCCATCGCACCTGCCACCTTCTGTCACCCTGCTAACCCTGCTAACCCTGCCGTGCCTGTCGTGCGAGCCCTGCCCACTGTAGCTGTCCTGGCTGTCATTGCCTGTCCTGCCTACTCCTTGCCACAGGGCGCGGTGGTGAAGTCCATGACAAGCGACTACCCCAAGTGGGCTCAAACAGCCAGCCAAGGCCAGGGCCAGCATCCCAAGCAAATTATGTGAGCACTTGCTGCACAGCAGGAGCAGCAGCTACAGCAAGTTGTCCTGCCAGCAACAGCTCTGCACACCAGGAGAACACTGTACAGTGAGTCCATTGTGCTACATGCGTGGCATATAAGCTGCATGGCAGCAGCCATGCCCACGCCAGTATGGCAGTGCATGCTGCGCAGCATGTGCAACACATCAGCCAGCAGCTGGTGCAGATGAAGGCTTAGCTGGATTGTTCCAGGATTGCTTCTGTTGTACTGGGTCTTGGGCTGTGAGCTCTTGGGGCGACAAAAGGCAATACACGGTTGTGCCAGCGACCTCCTTGCCTTGCCACCTACTCCCAAGAACCCGGCCTCAACTGCTATTGCGGCACAGCAGCAACGGGTGCATTGCAGCAAGCAGCCTGGCAGTACTAAGGGCTGGCCTGGCCTGGCAGTACTGAGGGCTGGCGGGCTGGCCTGCTGGCTGGCCTGAAATGTGTGCTGGCCCAAAAATGTGAGCTGTGTTGGGTTGGTGGTGCGCCACAGGCACAGTTGGCCCCTGGGTGGGTCCATCATGTGTGAGTATTGTGTTCACTGCTGGGAGTGAAGATGCATTGGCTCATGTGGCAATTGGTCATGAGTGAGAATGTACATGCGGTGTGACGTTTGCATCATGCTGGTGTTTAACTCGTGCGCTCCAGATAGTGATGCATGTAGGTCACATGTCCCATACCCTGATCACGCGTGAAACATATTATTTCTTCTTGTATTAGAGGGGTGTAGACTGTGCAATAGCAAACATCCACATGATCAGATGTGTGAAGAACATGAGTGTCTCTGGTGAGTTTGCTGTAAACCACCGAAACGGCAAGGACGCAGGGGCCTGAACCTACTAACATGTAAACCTGCCGGTCGCTGTGTAACCAATCGGCGTAAGAATGAAGCAACTAAGGGTACGTTGCCCGGAATCTGGGCGTTACACGGAGCTTCCGCCTGTTATTGCTTAACAAGTTTTAAATCCCTACAGCCCTCATGCAACACCAAAATAAAGCATGAGTTGCAATTAAACACAGGCTGCAAGATCGTTGTAGTAACGGCTTCTGACAGTGTGCCTCATGCCCACTCCAGCTCAGCCTTCTGGTGTGTGTGCCTCCAGGCTACTACTAGCTCGAGCTCTACCCTGCTCTATAGCTCTTACTCACTCACATCTCCTTTGTGGGGGGTTTGCTGGCAGCTTCCCCTGCTCTAGCCACCAGCACAGCTCCAGCAGGCGCCACCTGGCCTCCCCAATGCGCTGCATGTTCAGAGCTGCATTGCAGTCCCTGTCCAGCCACCTGCCTGGCTGTGGTGCTGGCTTTGCTTAAGAAGCCTTGCCCTGGGCCTTGCCTTTGCCCTTGGTGGGCTGGGTGGGCTCAGCTGCCTGCTCAACATTGATGCGCTTGCTGCGCTTGGCTGCCTGGGGAGTGCTGGGCACTGGCTCTGAGGCTGCTAGCTGTGTGGCTGCCTGGCTGCTACATAGGGCCTGTAGGGGCTTTCGTGGTGCCACTACCAGACTCCACATCATGCCCCCCATTATTGCTTAACAGCTAGCTACTCACACTCGCTCACACCCTATCCTATTCACCCACTCTCACACACCGCTGCTGCTGCTGCCTGCCTGCCTGCCGGCTCGTGGTGCTGCCTGGCCCTGGCCCTGCCCCTAGCCCTGTGCTAGCTCGTTAGCCTCAATGCCTCGGTCCTGCCTCTCCTGCTGCTGCTGCTACTGCTGCTGCTATGGCTGCTGTACTGGCTGGTTGGCCTCAATGCCCTTAACTGCTTGTTTGATGCAGGCACAGTACTACCCTGATTGGCCAAGGCTCCATTGCAGGCCAGTCCACCACTGCTACCACAATGCTACCACAATGCTGTCCACCACAATGCTAGCCTATTGTGTTTCCATCCGCGATGATGGCTAGGACATGAGGTACCAAGTGATACCTGCAGGGCATCAAGCTGCTGCATCAAACCGCCTGATCCCAAGCTGTTGCTCGATAGAATGTGCCCAATAGGCCGGCGAGGCGTCATCGGGGAAGTGAGGGTGGAGGGTGGATAACTGAGCACCACGGGCAACCTCATAGCGCTGATGCTGCAGTGAGGGAGCCGGGCTGCTGCAGTGGGGTCGGGGCCCGGGCAAGTGGACTGCTCCATGGCAACAATTTAAACAGGTTTAAACTGAAACCGCCGCCCGGCAACGAACTTCTCGAAGCTATCCGCCTACTTCAAATTGAGCAGACTCACTGCTAGGGCCGCCTTCACATCACCAGAAGCAAGTAACCTTAGCTAAAATGGCAACTGCAGAGGCTCCAGCCAGCACTGAGACTTACGCGTTTCAGGTATGGAGAGCGCCGCAAACTTGGAGTAGCCTGTCAAGTCGTCAAGCCTTGAGCCTATTGACTTAGTTCGTTGCCGGGTCGCGCGCGCTTACAGGCTGAGATCAATCAGCTACTTTCCCTCATCATCAACACCTTCTATAGGTAGGGTGGCGTGAATAGCAAACGCGGCAAGCTCCACTCAACCTTCGAGACATCCAGAAGCTTAGCGAAAATTCTGCGCTCACCGTCTGGTCTGCTCGGTTATGCAGCAACAAGGAGATCTTCCTCAGGGAGTTGATCAGCAATGCGAGCGACGCGCTCGACAAAATCAGGTACCCGCGGCGGCTTGAGATCGAGAACACTTGAAATCTACATTGCAGTTGTGGTTCTTAACACCACAGAGCAGATACGCAAGGCTGGAACCTACCTCCACCCCGCACTGCCCGCAGGTTTACCAGTCTCACAGACAAGAGCGTGCTGGACTCTCAGCCAGAGCTGTTCATCAGGTCCGCGTCGAGCGATTCCGGCTTGCACCTCAAAACAAGCGAAGCCTCCCAAGACGTTAGTACAAGTCAAGCGCCCCCCTGCCTGGCTGTTCCTGCAGGCTGATTGCGAACAAGGCTAACAACACGCTTACCATCCTTGACTCGGGCATTGGCATGACCAAGGCTGATCTGGTGAACAACCTGGGCACCATTGCCAAGTGAGCATGCTACACAGCTGTGTGCATACCTGTGCTGAATAGCAATTGACTATGAACAGTTAGCAGCAAGTGGAATTGAGTGGCGCATTCTCCTGTTCTGCAGGTCCGGTACAAAGTCATTCATGGAGGCTCTGTCTGCTGGTGCGGATGTCAGCATGATTGGCCAGTTTGGTGTGGGTTTCTACTCTGCCTACCTTGTGGCTGATCGGGTGAGTTGAATTCGGCGGCATTCACAGCATTCTGGTCAGTCAAATGTTGTCGCATGCAGCCCTGGCAATGTGGGCCAGTCATGTTGTATAGCCTACTCGACGTTCATGCCTCCCTGGCCCCCTGCAGGTCACTGTTGTGACCAAGCACAACGATGATGAGCAGTACATCTGGGAGAGCCAGGCTGGTGGCTCTTTCACCGTGACCCGGGATACCAGCGGGGAGCCCCTGGGCCGCGGCACCAAGATTGTGCTGCACCTCAAGGTGGGTGATGCACAGCTGTGGTTTGTGCTTCTGTCAGCCCTCACCTGCTGCGAGATGGAGCAGTGTCTGGGTGCAGACACACTGACAGTGGCTGCTGTGACAGCTGCTCTGATGTGCTTGTGGACACAGGAGGACCAGCAGGATTACCTGGAGGAGCGCAAGATCAAGGACCTGGTGAGAGGAAGGACCAGGTCGCAATGCAACACATGGGTCCTGCACAGTAGAGAATTAGCTCATTGCTCAGTCACTATGCTGTATCTCCAGAGTGTTCATGCTAAGCTGGAGGATCCCACGAGCATGGATACAGCTGAAGAGTCCTAGCAGTATGTTGGGGACTAGGCGCTGGCTGGGTCTAGGCATGGAGGCCAGCTGCCTGTGTCAACACGCGCTGACCTCCTTTGTTGGGTGTTGGGCTGCAGGTGAAGAAGCACAGCGAGTTCATCAGCTATCCCATCCAACTGTGGACGGAGAAGACTGTGGACAAGGAAGTGTCCGATGATGATGAGGAGGAGAAGAAGGAGGGAGGTGAGATGGAATGACTGTGGGTGGCAGTACTAAAACCAACATCGCTGCTGCATGGGTACTGCATGGGTAGCCATACTACAAGCTCAGTCTGGTGTTCAGTCTGCTGCTGTGGAGTTGTGGCCAAGCTGTGAAGCTAAGCTGATCCTGCTGCCTGATTGCAGAGGAGGAGGAGGGTAAAGTTGAGGATGCTGAGGACAAGAAGAAGAAGACCAAGAAGGTCAAGGAGGTGCAGCACGAATGGAACCTGCTGAACAAGCAGAAGCCCATCTGGTGAGCTCATGCGAAGTTGAGAAGCGACACAAGACATGGTACAACTGTGCTGCTGACTGCTTGTGATGAGTACAAGCTTGGCTTGCAGTGCAGCTGGCCTCTGTCTTTGCTGCTGGCCAGCTTACATGCATGCATTCACTGACAGTTTTGTGGCACACTCTGGTATCGGTGCTGTGGCTGCTGTCCTGCCTGCTGCTGCTCCTGATGACGGCAATGTCGTGGCGTGCTCTCAGGATGCGCAACCCTGAGGAGGTGACCAAGGAGGAGTACGCCGCCTTCTACAAGAGCCTGAGCAATGACTGGGAGGAGCACCTGGCGTGCAAGCACTTCTCAGTGGAGGGTCAGCTTGAGTTCAAGTCAGTGTGGCCATAGTCCCAACCATCCCACCACCCTACCCCGCTCCATGTTGGCAGCAGTGACAATAACAGTTACACAATGGTTCTAGCAGTTTCATGAAGGGGTGATGTGCGGAGATGTCTCGCACAGCCAGGCGAAAGTCCTGCTCTGAGTGAAATGGTCCTTACCTAACCCCACGTGCATTTGTCCAACCTGTCATGTCTGTGCGCTGTCTGCAGGTCCATCCTGTTTGTGCCACGCCGCGCCCCCTTTGACATGTTCGACTCTTCAAAGAAGGCAAACAACATCAAGCTGTATGTGCGCCGAGTGTTCATCATGGACAACTGCGAGGACATCATCCCTGAGTACCTCAACTTCATCAAGGTGTGTGCCACCTACGGCCTGTAGCCTATGAGCCTGATACCGTGTGCTATGGTGTATGGTGACTTGGGTCAAAACAGGCTGCATTGTTCAACCTGTGGACTGCACTAAGGAATTGTTATGGCCATGGATAGGTCAACTGCAGTCGTACGCCATGGTGCGTCATGGAGTGTGCCATCACTGCTGCATGTCCTGCTGCTTGATACAGGGCATTGTTGACAGCGAGGACCTGCCTCTGAACATTTCACGTGAGACGCTCCAGCAGAACAAGATCCTGAAGGTGAGACAGCAGATGGCTCGTGGCATGTGCTTCATGGCAGTGGTCCAACAACTGCAGCATACTTGCTCTTTTGTATGATAGTGTGAAAGCTAAATTGTGATGTCACGCACCATGACAAAGCTGACATGTTGTTGGTACTGTGCTGTGTAGGTCATCAAGAAGAACATTGTCAAGAAGTGCCTGGAGCTGATCACTGAGGTCAGTGAGAACAAGGACGACTACGCCAAGTTCTACGAGGCGTTTGGCAAGAACCTGAAGCTGGGCGTACACAGTGACAGCCAGGTGTGAGGCTTGGTGCGGTGCAGCCAACCTGCAGTGGCACTTGCACTGTACTCCTGGCTAGTACACTTCCAGCAGCATCTGAGCTCCTTGTCAAGGCAAACTATGCTCACCACTCCTGTTATCCCTGTCTAATCATGCAGTGCATATCTGGCTGCAGAACCGCAACAAGCTGGCTGACTTGCTGCGCTACCACTCTACCAAGAGTGGTGATGACATGACCAGCCTGAAGGACTATGTGACTCGCATGAAGGAGGGCCAGCAGTCCATCTACTACATCACAGGTGAGCAAGGGAAGGCTGCCCTCCACACTTGTACTACGTACTTCTCTATTGTTCAGCGGCAAAGCTTGCCTGCTGCCTTGCACTGGTGGTGACCGAACGGACATGCTCTCAGGTCACAACCATCCTTCGGCATTAAGCTGTGGCGCTGCCGTAACACACAGCTGCCATGATCATTGCTAGGTTTGCTCCCCAGGTTGTGTCAGGATAGCACCTACATGTCTTGGTGATTGACACCCAGGGTGGCCTGGTGGGATGATGGGTGTGTGCAGGTGAGAGCCGCAAGGCCGTGGAGAACAGCCCCTTCTTGGAGAAGCTGCGACGCAAGGGCCTGGAGGTGCTGTACATGGTGGACCCCATTGACGAGTACGCCGTGCAGCAGCTGAAAGAGTATGATGGTGAGTGCTGGGCAGCGCTACCCCGGGTGCAGCCAAACGATGACAGGGGCCATCAGCCAGTTTGTTAGCATGGCAGTTTGCTTACATGTATGGGAATATCACAGCTGCATTGTTGGCTGGCAGGGGCAATGCACCCTGGTCAATGCAACTGGTCAATGCACCTGGTAAAGCCTGCACCATGACACTAGCTGTTAGCTTGCCTTGCAGCTGGAAACATGCCTTTGCCGCCTGCTGCGTTGCAGGCAAGAAGCTGGTGTGCTGCACCAAGGAGGGCCTGAAGTTTGATGAGAGCGAGGAGGAGAAAAAGGCTCGCGAGGAGCTGGCCAGCAGCTTTGAGCCGTTGTGCCGTGTCATCAAGGATATCTTGGGAGACAAGGTGGGAGGTCTTGGCGTTGGATTGAGAGGGTGCACTGCCAGCAGCATGATGACCTTAGCTTTGGTGTATGATGCTGACTGCTTGGTTGCACTGCTGGTGCCGACGTGTACCCTTCAGGTGGAGAAGGTGTTGGTGTCAGATCGCATTGTGGACTCTCCCTGCGTGCTTGTAACTGGGGAGTACGGCTGGAGCGCCAACATGGAGCGCATCATGAAGGCACAGGCATTGAGAGACAACAGCATGGCAGCATACATGACCTCCAAGAAGTCCCTGGAGATCAACCCATCAAACCCTATCATGCAGGTGGGTGCAAGGGCAGGGGCGTCTCTCCAACACCACTGTCCATCGTAAAAGTAGCAACAGAACATGCGGCAGGGGCAGGGCTGAGTTGCACCTTTTATGTGTATGCTGGTAAGGATCTGCGGTGGCTCTCTGCAACCATATGCTATTTAAGGATTGGTAAGGTCTGCGGTGACTGTCTGCACCCATTTGTTATCAAAAGATGTGTTGGTCAGCATCCAGGTGCTCAGGGCTGCATGCGCTGCGTGCCTTGCATCTTGTGCAGGAGCTGAAGAGCCGCAGCGATGCGGACAAGAGTGACAAGACAGTGAAGGACCTGGTGATGCTGCTGTTTGAGACGGCGTTGCTCAGCAGTGGCTTCAGCCTGGACGAGCCAAACACATTCGCTGGCCGCATCCACCGTATGATCAAGGTGAGCCCTCGACTGCCAACAAGCATACTAGGGGTCCTGTATGTGACGGGAGCAGTGTGTGCTGCACTGGTCAGAGTGAGCTTGTTGCCTGCCTGTCTGGACTACTAAGGATGGTGTGGGTAGCTGAAGTCTGGCAAGGAGTGGTTGACGTGTAGCTTTGCACTGACCTACAGTGTGTGACACTGATGATTCATGTGGCTCATGCACAGCATGCTGCCTGGTGCCCGTGCAGTTGGGGCTGAGCATTGATGAGGATGCCGAGGCGGGTGAGGAGGATGACCTGCCCCCCTTGGAGGCTGATGTGCCCGGTCAAGACGAGGGCAGCCGCATGGAGGATGTGGATTAAGCAGCAATGCCTACTGGGCTGACATTTTCCTGCTTGCACAAAGTCCTAGGCTTGGGCTTTGTCAATAGTAGGATAGGATTCAGCCCTTTTAGCTGGTCTTCAGCAGGCTGAGTTAGTGATGCTGGTTTCTGGGGGGGTCGGAAGGTGGACATGCGTGTTGTGTGATGGAGAGTGTCCGCTTCACAGCATGGCCTACACTGAACTTTCGTATGGGTGCTTAGAGTGAGGGGATGTGATGACGGCTGCCATCGTCAATGGTCGGGGCTTACCTAGCCAACCTGAAAGGGTAAAGGAGTTGGGCTTGGTTGCAAGGGAGAGGAATGTAGGAGAGGACCCAACTAGCAGGATGGAATGGAGTAGATCATGTCAGTGATCGTTGCTCTCAATGGTGTAAAAGCTTCAAATGCTTGCTACGTGACACTGTTGAGTCTCAGGACGTCTTTATTCAATTGGATTGGCACATGGATTGGTTCAGCTTGAGCAAGTATGGGGCGCCCATTGGTCTAGGGGGGTGATGTGATGCGCAGGCCTGGCACAGATTGGGCCAACGGCCGGGGTGACCCTGATCACGTAAATCAAATGTACGTGATCCAAGTGTGTGCAAAGTTGCAGTCCAGTTGTCCCAGGGGCATGTGCAATTGAGGTGGGAACACTGTTTACCTGTCACGGGAAACCCAAGTTGTTTGAAAAGGCCACCGCCCGTCTTAATGCGCATCGCGTGATGACTAACAAGAAGCAGAAGAAGGACCCGGGAAAGAAACAGAAAGGTGCGTGCCCCCAGCAGACTGTGGGCTACGTGAGTTACCCGCTGTGTGATAACCCGTCGCTCCTGTCGGTTCCATCGCAGCGTCTCGTTCCGCCCAAGGCAAGCAACGACAGGAGCGTCGGGATGGCTGGACCACGCGCAGACGTCAGGTGACGGCCCCGCCTTATGTGTCCCCACACTGTTTGTGTCCCCGCCTGTCAAAGTGGCCTATCAAAATGTCAATTGTGCTTGGCTGCAGGTTATCAAGGTCCCCGAGGGCGCAGTGCTGCGCGGCTGCAAGAAGGGAGCACCTCCGGCTGCGGGCTGAAATCCACTCCCAGCTCCGCATGATCGCTTCATTGTTTGTACTGCGCATTTTTCTCACCTGCCTGGTGGGCTACCCTACCCCGGGCTTCCCCAGCGCCCCTCAGCCTCCAGCCGTGCAGCCCCCCCAACCCCCTGATGCTCCCCCCCTACCCCCCCTACCCCCACGGGCCCCTGCCCAGCCTGCCCCTGCCCAGCCTGCCAGCATGGAGTTTGACACTGACTCTGACTCCGAGTCAGACTGTGACTCAGAGCCAGAGCCACAGTCTGACTCGGAGTCAGAGTCAGAACCCGAGCCAGTCACGCAACCCCCCCAAAGGCGCTGCAGCGCCCGCCTGGCAGCCCTTGCACCCGCAGCACCCACTGGCCCTCCCTTGCCCCTTGATTGCGAGGACCCCCTGATGCTCAGGCAGCTGAAAGAGTTCTGCAAGCTCTTCGCCAACCCAAACTTCAAGACATGCTACAAGCGCAGCAAGCCGGCAGCTGAGCCCACCAAGGGCAAGGGCAAGGGCAAGGCTGCCAAAGCCAAGCCAGCACCACAGCCAGGCAGGTGGCTGGACAGGGACTGCAATGCAGCATTGAACATGCAGCGCATTGGGGAGAGCAGGTGGCGGCCGCTGGAGCTGTGCTACTGGCCAGACCAGGGAGCTCTGCCAGCCAAGGGCAAGGAGTACCCTGGCCTGGGCTACAAGCGGGTGCGAGACAAGCCCCCCAAGGCCCAGGAGCAGCAGCAGCAGCCTGCTGAGGCACAGTAATGTGTGCCCCCTTTGTTGAGCTGTCATCAGCTTACAATTAGTGCATGTTTTGTCATGCCAACTCTACATCATAGCCCTCGGGTCAGGCAATAGTGTAGGTGGTAGGCGGCTCATGTGCCATGTGCACTGGGTTTACTCCACACAGCCCAATAACACTGTTTGAGTCGGGTCTAGTTAGTGGCTGCTAGTGGCTGCTAGTGGCTGCTAGTAGGTACTTCTGATCCGGCTCAAATGGAGGCCCTAGTGAGGGACAAGAGGGCTGGTGCATACTTGTTAAAACTGTTGTCGATGTATTTGTTGCCAATGTAAGTCGAGAGTAGAGAGTTGAGATCCGGCTGAGTTGGCTTCTGATCCGGCTCAAATGGAGGCCCTAGTGAGGGACAAGAGGGCTGAAGTGGGCCTGCGTTTTGTGCCACCCACGTGAGCTACCCACGTGCGTGTAGGGTTTCTCTCATTCCATTACTACATACTGTGCGACATACGTTAAGTGGTATTCATCAGATTCGCCAGCTTCGCCAGGTTCGTCAGCTCTTCCAGTATCACGCAAGTGGTGTGAAGGTGGCTAAGAGTGGGAGGGCAAGTTCCGTAGGGTGATCAGAATCGTATAGGAGATTGAGAGCTGCGCAGGGGAGTCGCGTCTCAGTCGCGTACTCAGCCGCTGCCAGGTCGTTCCAGGTCCTTGACAGGCTGGTCTAACAGTGCGCTGTGTCTTCTCTAGAGCGTCGAGGACGTTGATAAAGCTGCCTTCTTAAACTTCGACAGCTTCGACAAATCGGCGGAATGGTCGAGGCCCACGACGCAACGTCTAAAAGAGGAAGCAGCAAGAAGAGCAGGATGCGGGAAGTGCAGTACTTACTAAAAGGAACGCCGTATGTGGCGCACGCCATCCTGGGGGAAGGCGCATTCGGCCTCGTGGTGCTAGCCAGGTGCGCGCAGCAGGCGTCGAGCATTCAGCAATGTGCAGGGATTGACCGTGCTCTGCTTCGGGCACAAGCAAGCACGACTGAGAACCAGGCGGGTAGCTGCGTGATGTGCGCGGCGCTGGTGGCGCTGCACCTGAGCAGGGACACGCGTATCAACACCTTCCGCGCCGTGAAGCTGGTCGCGCGCAACAGGCAATACGTGCATCAGCTGCGGCGAGAGGTCAAGCTGCACTGGTGCGCCACACCAAGCACGGCAGCTGCAGCACACAGGGCCACATGCCGCCTGCCCTCATCTGACAGGCGCAGGCGCAGGCTGCGTGTATGCGAGGGCAGGGCAGGGCAGGGTGGGTGACATGTGGTGCTGACGCCTGCGTGCACAGGAGCATGAACCACCCCCACATCGTGCGGCTGCGGGAGGTGTTCCGAGCCGGCTCCTCCCATGTGGGGATTGCCATGGACGTCTGCACAGGTGCAGCCAGGCCTGACACTCCAGCAGCAGCAGAGTGCACAGCTCCTCAGCCCGGCCTTCTTTACTTTGCATGCTGCTGCTCCTGCCCCAGGTGGTTCGCTGCTGAGCTACCTGGAGGCACATGGCGGTTCACACGCTTGCAGCTCAGCCCAGCAGGGCCCAGGTGCGGGCGCCCGGCCCACCAGCCTGACCACCACAACACATGCAAGTCCGCTGCCCCGGCACCGTAGGCTGCCATGGGCGATGGGGCGCAGGGGCATGCAGGGTGAAGGGCCCCCCACTGGCCTGCACCGCGCCCCTGGCCACCACAGCTTGCACCCCTCTTTCACCCAGCAGCTGCCGCCTGCCACTGCTGGCGCATGTGTGTGCAGGAGCAGGTGGTGGAGGGCTGAGGGAGGCTGTGGCGCGCTGGTTCTTCCAGCAGCTGGTGCTCACCCTGGACTACTGCCACGCCAAGGAGGTGGTGCACAGGTGGGCCAAGCCTGGCTGCAGCCTTCAGCCTCCCTGCTCCCACCTGGCCTTGCCTCACAGCACTCACTGCACTCCCCCGCCAGCCCTGCTCTGCCCTGCCCTCCCTTGCACCTCTCCCTCCTGTACTTCTGGCACCTGAACCTCATCTCACCCACTGTGTTGCCCCTCACCCTTCCCTCCCCATCAGGGACATCAAGCTGGAGAACGTGCTGCTGGACCTGGTGCCGGGTGCGCCGCTGCCCCTGGTGCGCCTGGCTGACTTTGGCCTGAGCCGCCGCCACAACGCCGCCACCCCCTGTGAGACGTATGTGGGCACCCCAGCCTACTTGGCGCCTGAGCTGCTGCAGCTCTGGATGGAGCATGGCAGCCTGGCACTGGCTGAGCAGGGGGCTGTGCACTACGATGGCACCAAGGTGAGAGGCGGAGAAGGGCGGCCATGAGGCCCTGTGGCGCATGCCTCAGCCTGCGGCCGCACCTGCATCTTGCCCCGCCCTTCATCCCCTCCACCTCCCCAGCCTGCCCACCTACCTGTTTGCCTGCCTGCATGCCCTACTGCCCGCTGCAATGCTCGCACCCTGGCCCACCTGCTAGCTGGCCTGCCTGCTGGCCTGTGCCTCCAGGTGGATGTGTGGGCGCTGGGCGTGCTGCTCTACACGCTGCTGTTCAAGTGCTACCCCTTTGGCTGCCTGTCCAGCGGGGACCTGGAGCAGGCAGCCCTCGGGGCCCCAGGGGCAGGCGACCAGGGCAGCAGCACCCAGCAGGCCAGCGTGCGGTGAGCCACCCCACTGCATACCCACACATAACACACCATCTGAGTCCAGCTGCTGCCAGGCAGGCTGCTGCCGCCTCCTCATCCTGCTCATCAGCCCAGTCTGCTGCCACCTGCTTGCCTGCTGCAGCACCAGTGCGCCTGCCTGGCAGCTACCGGCCCGGCCCCCTGCCCTGCCCTGCTGCGCCAGAGTTGTGCTCCTTCAAGGCCTGAGTCTCACCTCTCAGGGCAGTGGCTGTTGGTGCGCTGCAGGCGGCTGCTGGCGGCGCAGGTGGAGTACCCCAGCCCGCCCATTGCAGGCGGCCACCCAGTGAGTGGTCCAGCGGGGATTCACCCAGACCTGACCACCTGCTCGCAGCTCTGTCTGGCCCCTTGCCCTAAACATCGCCCTGCCCCTGCTGGCTGTAAGGCCTGGGTGCGGGCGGGTGCTGTGCAGGTGTCTGCGGAGTGCATGGCGGTGCTGGGCTGCATGCTGCAGAGGGACCCTGACAGCCGGCCCAGCCTTGCCGACATCATGACGACACCGTGGTTCAGGGAAGCGCTGCCAGAAGGTGTGAATGGCCGACGCAGCAAACTGATATGAATCTTACCTTCCCATACCTACAAGGAGGCCATGAGGAGGGAGCTGCATGAGCCACTCACCCTGTTGCATTGCATCCTATTTTCCATTGGTTAGCTGAGCAAGCATTAGAACACATGTGGCCGTAGTACATATGTTGCCAGAGTGTCTGGCCATCCATTCATGCCGTACCATTTGGAAGCTTACCTGGCAGCTGCAGCTCATGTGTAATTGCTGTGCTGCGATGCAGGGGCCCTTACGATGACACACACGCAGCTGCAGCATGAGTCATGCAGGACGGTCCCTCGACAGCCACTTGATGAGGTTAGTGTGACGTGCAGTTCGAGCTGGCTAGGTCAAGGTAGGGCACACTGTCCATGTACAGGTGCTAGGCGCCAGGGAAGCAGCTCCAGGCAATGCAGCTGGGTTGGATGTTGGTTACACAATCAGGCGTGCTTGGTCACATAGCCTAGAAGAAGCTGCCGAATTGTGGTGAGAGGGCATTTGGCCGCGGTTCGACAGCCCGCAGGACGTTGCTTGTGTGTGTAGGAGTGCTGCACTAGATGAGCCGTGTGGTGGTGGTGGTGGTGGTGGTGGTGGTGGTGTAATGAATTTCCAAATGAGATGCAACTCACGGGGGACAACACCAAAGTCAGCTGCCATTGTACAGGCCTGGTGGTGTTGCCGGTGGTGGTTTGCCAAGCAAAGCATAGGGTGTGCAGGCACAGTGCATCCTCTGGCGGCAGTGTGTGAGCCCAGTGGCCCAGTGCTGTGCAGGTGGTTGACGTCATCATCAACCCTGTGGCAGACCACGCTTGAGGCATGACGTCCTGAGCACACTTGTCACTGGCATCACCTCTGCTGAGCGTTGAAGAGGGACGCTGCAGGAATGAGGGGCTGAGAGAAGCATTTGTGTTGTTCGTGCATGGTGCATGGTGCTATCGTCTCATGCTTAGCTGAGCCACGATCACGTAATCAAGACTTGAGTTGTTGTTGCACGGTGCATGATGGCATTAGCTAGGCTTGTGCCGGAACCGTGAGGCAGGGCGTGCACGCACAGGTTACATATGAACGTGGGCAGCTGAGTCTTTGATCTCACGTGTTGGGGCTCCTCCATCACCAAGCTACTCCAACCAAGCTGATCAGCTTCATTGGAGTAGCTGAGTGAGATTGCCCACAGTCAAATATGTTGTTCCTTGTTGAATGGGTTTTGTTTGGCTGACTACAGGTAGGTGCAGGGTGTGAAAAAAGCAGCTGGCTGCTTCAGCCAGTAGCTTTAAGGTAGCCGCAGGGCGCTCAAGAACACGTTGTGTAAGTCAGGTGGCCGTTGCAGGGTGTGTGCCAGAATGGTGCAAGGCCACGGCATGCAACGACCCACCATGCCCGCCCCCCTCTGATCTACGGCACATGTATCAGCTGGCTCTAGCTGCATTGGCCACCCAGGGGCAGGCTGCTCTGGCTAAAACCCGGGCGGTCGCGGCGATGACTGCATGCTCCGCAACGGCTCAAATTTGAATAACTAACTTTGATGTTTTGCTGTGCACGGCCTACCGAGTGCATATTTATCCTGGATTTGTGGAAGGTAGCTGGCTGGCTTGGCTACATTCTGAATCATCTAGCACAATATTTTGCGCAGTGAGTGCAGAGTTACAGCCGTCCTACTACCAGGGGTCGATTTCCTGTCATTTTTTGACAGTTGGGAGCGCCTGACTGAGTGGCTGTATGGTAGCCACAGGGCGCTCAAGAACACGCTGTGTAAGGATGTAACCGTTGAAGAGCGTATACAAAAAGAAAGAAGAAAGTAGACCAACTCCTGAACCCCACACTGTAGGCTACAGCCCTCATGCTACACCAAAATAAAGCATGAGTTGCAATTAAACACAGGCTGCGAGCTCATCATTGTAAAGGCTACTAACAGTGTGCCTAATGCCCACTTCAGCTCAGCCTTCTGGTGTGTGTGCCTGTTGCAAGAGCCCAAAACCACACACATCCCCTTTGCGAGGGGTTAATGTTTTGTTGTTGTTGTCTTGAGCTGTACGCTTCTTGTACGCTCAGTCGAACAGCTCAGTGGGGCGTTGCCCTCGGCCGACAGCACAGCGGCAGAAAGCACAGCGGCAGAAAGTAGACCAACCGCTGTACTAACTGCCTGGTGCTCCCTGCTGCCAGTACAACGTCAAAAGACACAGACGGCACCACAGCGAGTGCGGCCCGGGTCTGGAACGCAGCTACGCCATGAGTTCCGAAGCCCTCCGCGTGCTGCGAGAGCTGCAGTCTAAACCTGACAACAAGGTTGGCAGCTAGCGTAGCAAGCTATTGGGCAACTAGAAAACTAAAGGACAGCTGAGCAAAATGTACAATTGCGTTTGCCACTCGCAGGTTTGCGTCGATTGCGATACCAAGAACCCACAGGTAAGGTAAACTCACAAGCTGCTCAACAGTTGCAATTGGCTCAGCTGCTGCCATTGATGTTGCAGTGGGCCAGCGTGTCCTATGGCATCTTCATGTGCCTGGAGTGCAGCGGGCGGCATCGCGGGCTGGGAGTGCATATCAGCTTCGTGCGGTGAGGGTTGTAGGCAAGACCTGGCAGTCACATGCATTGCTGATTAGCCAGTCATTGTGCCGCATCGTGCTCCCACACCGTGTTCCTGTCACTTCCATCATCATTATCATGTCCTTGCAACCCTGCAACCGCTTGTCTGCAGGTCAGTGACCATGGACTCGTGGTCAGCTGACCAGCTTCGGAAGATGCAGGCTGGTGGTAACGGCAAACTGAATGCGTTCCTGCAGCAGTATGGCATTGATAAGTACACAGACATCAACGAGAAGTATAACACGAAAGCAGCAGAGGTGAGGCATACAACATGCTGCCCGTCAAGCATTCAAATCATTCCCTGCATTGCTATCCTGTTGCTGCCACTGCTGCCTTGCTCCAGCCTCTTGATTAGCTTTCAGCACTGCTTCCAGTACTTGGGCCCAGTGTACCACTGTGCTTCTACATGCAGTATTTTAAGGAGATGGTGAAGGCAGAGGCTGAGGACAGAGCTTACACGCCTCCTCCCCCTTCCGCATCAGTCAGCTCACCAGCCAGGACTACCAATGCTCGAGGAATTGCCATGACCAAGTCTGGCAGCAGGACGGGTGGGAATGATGGCTGGGATGACTGGGGCGAAACTAGTGGAAACCCCTCAACTACTGGCAGCCAGCAACCTGCACTTGGGGGCCAGGTGCGTGACACAGTGATAGTGTGAGATACGGTATCTGTAGATGTAGCTGCAGCCACCGTCATCAAGTGTTTGCCTTGCTTTATCATGACACATACTGCATGTACTGCACAGACTGCACATTCAAATCCAAGCCTAGTGGTCAACATGTGAGGATGTTTGACATCTTGTGCTGTGAACTGTCATCTAGAGTCTGAACAAAGCTAAACTCAAGAGCACTGAGCATGGTGGCTTGCCCTGCAGGGTATGGCTCGTGCTGCTTCTGGCAATGAACTCACTCGTGCTCAGCTGGAAGCTTCTGCAGCCAACAAGGAGTCTTACTTTGCAAGGAAGATGCAGGTGGGCACCCTGCTCATGCCAGCCTTGCTGCTCCTGCCTGCCTGTAGAGCCTTCCCTTTTGCAACCAGGCAATGGTGATGTGAAGTGCAGGAGAACGCCAACAAGCCAGACAACCTGCCACCCAGCCAGGGAGGCAAGTTTGTCGGGTTTGGGTCCACTCCTGCTCCGGCGCCACGGGCAACCCAGGGGACTGCAGCCGGGTTGGCAAGCGTGGAGGATGTGACTCACATGCTGTCCAAGGGGCTGACGTCATTGACCTATGTGGGTGGCACATACCCTGTTTAAGCAGGGGCCTACACCTATCAACAGCCCACTAAACAACACAGGTGGTGAGTAGATTGTGCCTTGCTGTTTCTGCTCTGTAGGCCTGCAGACCCATCTTAAGCCTAGTTGCATGCCTTAATGACCATGTCGACAGCGATCATCAGCATGATATCAAGCACACTGCCATTGTTATGGTTATTTGAGTGGCTGCAGGTGGCAGAGGCCGCTGTAAACACAGCGGCAGGAGCTGTGCGCCAAGGCACCAGCGTGGTGAACCAAACACTGGCTGACAAGCGCGTAGGGGCTGTTGTGTCCCAAACCACCCAGGTGGTGGGGCAGCGAGCGGCTGAGGCAGCCAAGGTGGGGCCTAGTACACAGCAGTGTTTTTTTCGTTTTGCCTTGATGCACCTTTTTTCACAGCGCGATACGGGACAGCGTAGGTTGGAAAGTGACGATTGCATCGTACAAAACGAGCTCTAAAACATGGCATGTCATAGCGATCGCTATATACAGTGCAAAAAGAATCCTGGCGCAGAGTGGTGCGTACACCTCAGTAAGTAACCTTACTTGAATTCAAGCCAAACCTACTGGCAAAGGCAGAGCTTTCCGGGTGTTCAGTCCTAGCAGCTTGCACTCGGTCTGCCTGTGCAGGGAGGTGTACAGGTAGCTTGCTTACAGGTGCCGGCAATGTGTGCCTCACATGCAGACTGGCTGGAGCGGGCTCCGCAGCCTATATGCCACTGTGGCCTCCACAGTGGAGACGGCTGCCAAGACGCAGGGCTACCACATTGACCTGGGAGCCAAGGCAGCTGCTGCAGCCGCCAGCGCAGGCAGTGCGCCTGGCAACAGCAGTCATGGCTATGGCAGCCCACACACAGCCCCAGGGCGTGGTGGGAACAGTGATTGGTATGGCGGGATTGAGGGCAGCAGGGAGACACAGCATCAGGGGTATGGTGGGGGAGTAGAGGGAAGGTCGGCTCAAGGGGGCAGCTCAGCTGGAGCTGGGGCCGCCAGGGGTGCGGCTGGCAGCAAGCAGGCTGACTTCATCGGCTTTGATGATGGCGCAGACAGCGGTGGGTCTGGGCTATGGCACACATGATCAGATCTGCTGTTGAGCATGCCACCAGAGCACATGGCAGCAGCACAGCAGGCCAGCAGCGCACTACATGCCACTTGCGGTCATACCGACGCACAGGCCATGCCACTAGAGATCGGAAGCCCAGCTACCAGCTTGTACAGCAAGCTGTAGAAACATCTTGTCACGGTTGCTCAGCTCCTGCTTACAATGCCATGTCGAGACCGGCTGTTGTTCTCTCCAGCTACTGCAAGAGCGCAACGGGCCTGTTGCCTGGAGTGCTGCTGCAGGATGGGGCAAGGACTGGGACTCTGGCAAGGAGTGGAGCACTCCCAACGCAAACGGCACATCTGGCAGCATGAGCAGCAAGGCTCAGGCAGCTGGTGGCATAGCAGCAGGGGTCCCAGCTAGCGCCACTGCTCGGGGGAAGGGTCCTGCAAGTTCCACCAAGAAAGATGATGACGAGCAAGAGTGGGGCAAGTGGTAATGCAGTTGGCTCATTGGCACTGCTTTCTTACAGTAGACAGCACACCAGTGCATACCAGCTGGGGTGGTGCAAGACCATATGAAGGTCTTGAGAACCATGGTGTGTGTGCGTGAGTGAAGGTCGGCATGCAGCCTTGTGTGCACACAACGTTGTGCAAGTAACCCTGCAACATACACACCTGTAGTGTCATGGCATGTCCAATGTGGATTGTTAGCTTCAACTAGTACACACCTGGCTTTGTCCATGCTTGCCACTGTTCCCCAGCACACACCCTGTGGCAGCCACCTGGTTGGCAGGCCATCTGTGCATCTCGGGCCTACTTGTCAACCACAGATGAGTAGCGAGTGCAGGACAATGCTTAGACCCCAGCTGGAGGGGCGGAGGGGGAAGGCTGACTCTTTTGCACATGTATGATATGTTCCATTACATATGCTTGGCTGGCTATATACACGGGTGTTAACACGTCAATATCGTCAGTCACCCTCCACCCTCCACCAGGCTCCATTTGCGATTTGGACGCTGCTGGGCATGTCCGGGAAACCAACTTTAAACGCCAACCCAGCAAGGCCAGCAAATTAGTCGCTGAGCTGCGCCATAGCGTCCATACAGGTGCCTGAAGCAGGTGCGCTATTCAAATGCACATTTTATGCCCATATAGAGTGACTATTCTAGTCGAGACGAGACGACTAGGCTAGTCGGGTTGCGCTCCTTACTGCCATGTGCACAATTTTAGCATTCAATTGAGCGGAAACTGTTTACAGTTTACAGGTTGTGCATGAATTCTCGCACTTTGACGATAGGAGCCTTGCTGTGCATCCTTCGCAGGCACATCACACACAGGCACCGGGACAGGGAGGACCCGGACAGTGACATTGAGGACACGAGGCACGAGGACACGAGGCACTGCAGCCGGACCTCACCGAAGCGGAGCGAAATAAAAAGGCACCATCAGCTTGTTTTAGACTAGCTGAGCGTCAGCATCGCAAGGCGCTCACATAATTCAAATGCTCAGGCTGCTTAGTGAAACAAAGCTCATCCCATCAACATCCATGGAACAACATGTTCGACTGTGGGTAATCTCACTCAGCTACAATCACGTTGAAGCATCCTCGGTCGCACCCTTGATGACTGCCAACCCCACACCGATAGCACGTTCCCCCTAGACCACTGGGCACCTCATCAAAACCTACAGCTTGACGCTTAAAAGGCTAACTGCCCGGTGAAAACTGCCCGGTGAATTGTGGTGAGCTAATAACTAGCAAACAGTCCTAGAGTTCGCCATGGCTCTAGGGATGGGTCACAGTGAAAAGCTGTGAAGCTCCACTGGGTACTTTCCTGCTTGCACGATCCCTTTTTGCACTTTGAGGCTACGTGCTCAAACAAAGGTGCACCCATTGCCTAAGCAACCGGCCTGTCAGCCGTCAGCTGAACAGTGGGACTGGCTGCTTGCATGTGGGGCAGGCGATGTCCTCTGCCTTGGTGCTGACCAGCTTCTCCCAGCAGGCGTTGTGCAGGGTGTGCAGGCAGGCCAGCATGATCAGCTCCTTGTCATGGGAGCGGGTCACCTCCTACAGCAGGCAGGGCAGGGCAGGGCAGGCATATAGACATGTGCGCCACACAAGCAGCATGCACATTGGTGTACTAGAACAAAGCATGGCTGCACAAAGTTACAACTGCACTGACACGTACATGCACTGCACACAAGGAGCTGGACGCGGCATGAGGGAGCGATTGCAATGGCTTAGCCATGCCAAATGTGGCTTTGAACAGCAAAGGATGGTTGCCATGGGGCCTATGGTAGCTTGGGAGAAGAACAGGCAGACCGGGTGGTGCACATGACTGTATGTGGCTAGTCCATGACTTGCACTCATGGTGGTGAAGGCAGCAGTGCATGTTTAGGGCCTTGCTAGCAATGACTTGCTGGTGGACATGCAAGTAGTGTGGGGCATCACGTGCTGGCATATGGCTAGCTTGCACATGGGTGCTCAAGATTCACACTCATGTCACACGACCAGGCTGGAATCATGCTGTTGTTGGTGATCTAGATGGAGATGAGATGGAGGCGCCACATGCCAGAGCGCTGTCTAGCCAGCATGATGTCACCAGCTGAAGCAACGAGTTCCTTGCACTCCTGCAGCTGCTGCTAACGATGATGATGCCATAGCCAGCTGCTGCTGTGCCTGTGGAATCCGCACACAAGAACCAGGTGCATCTCAGCGTATCTCAGTCGTGAATGTGTGTTTAGGTTGCCGTTGGCTGGGGATTGGTTAACCCTGGAAGACTCCACAACCGCCCTTCAAATATGTCCTAGTGCGATGTGCGGTGCAGCAGGGTAAGCAGTAGGGCGTGCGGTGCAGCAGGGTAGCAGGGTATGCCCAGGGGTTACTGCCCCACTCTCAGCGGCGCTCACCTGCACAGCCATGGGCTCCAGGCAGATGCTGCACTGGCTGTCCATGCGGCGCACGCCATGCTCTTGCAAGAATGCCAGCAGCCGCTTGCGGTACTCAGCTGCCTCCTTGTAAGCCTGGGGGGAGGACACCTACGCCAGGCAAGACCCACCCCAGGTGAACCCAACCCACAGCTCCACAGCGGTGCACGACTGAAAGCAGCCCTACAACCCTGGTTTGCTTGCGTACAACACTCACATAAGCTGCTGTACTAGTTTAGGGCGCCCCGCCCCGCCCCGCCCCGCCCCGCCCCGCCCCGCCCCGCCCCGCCCCGCCCCGCCCCGCCCCGCCCCGCCCCGCCCCGCCCCGCCCCGCCCCGCCCCGCCCCGCCCCGCCCCGCCCCGCCCCGCCCCGCCCCGCCCCGCCCCGCCCCGCCCCGCCCCGCCCTGCTTGGCAGCTGTATCCAGGCCTTTACAGCACACATATACACAATGAGTGTGGTCTTGGGCACAGGCCAGGGTGGCCAGGGCCTACTAGCCTGATGACCTTGGCCCTGGGCTAGCCTCAGTGGCAGCTCACATGGATCTCCGCCATGTTGGCCAGGTTGATCAGCACTTTGGCCACCTTATCCACGTCCTCCAGAACCTCAAACACCTCCAGCGCGCGCTCAAAGCACACCTGGAAAGGCGGCCATGGCCACACTGTCAGCGGTGCTGGCGATGGCTCCAACTGTTCAAGCAGTCAGCCTACTGCCTGCTTCGTCTCTGTTAGTGCTGGCCCAATCACACATGAGCATATGGATTGGATGCTCATGATGATTCTACACCGTCACAACCGGCGTGCTTGGCCTTGCCCAATAGCGACTTGGGCATGACAACTACAGTGGACAATGCTAGGTGACCCACAGCGCATCCCTCAGGCTGCACGAAGAGGTTTGGGCGACCGGGGTGGCTTGGTAGGGTGCTAAAGGAGGGTGCTTGATAGGAAGGTGGGAGGCGGAGGTGCAGCCGGTGCAATGTTTTGAGGCAAGCAGGGCCGGGCGGCCTGATACTGCAGAGTCCAAGGCGATGACACCAAGCCGCGCGCATACTCTGCACTGCAGGACGCTGTGTGCCATCCTCAGGGTGCAGGTCTGGCTCTGCAGCTCCCTGGCCTTACCTTGGCCTGGGCATGGCGCTTGGTGACAAACAGGGCGGACGCCAGGTTGACCAGTGCGTTGGCGTGCTCCATCACTGCAGTTGCCAGCCCGTCCCGCTGTCCAGCTGCCGTCAACCGGTCCAGCTGCGGGTGCAACCGGCATCAACAGGGTGCCATCCGCCAACATCCGCTGCCATGCCAGGCTGAGTGGATCATGGATGATTGTAGGCAGGTGACAGCAGTGGCTGGAGAGGAGCAAGAAGCCAACTGCATAAGCTCAGCATCTGGAAGCATGAACTCGGAAGCTGGAGTGAAAGGGAGGCTGCAGCAAGCTCTGAGACGCAAGCTGGAATTGTCAGCACTGACAAGCCAGCATGACGAAGTTCCATGTGCAGGCAGGTGTCGTCGAAGGCTAGAGAGGAGCAAGCATTGAAACACACAATTCCCATATAGAAGATGCTGTGAAGATAACTGCACTTGCTCGTGCGATGGTGGCCGGAGTAAACAACACTGACGCCGCAATGCAGGGACGGCCACTACAAGCGACTACACAGCGCTGTAGGGTATGGCCGATTGAGCCGTGGCCATTTGGCCATTGAGCAGTGCAGGCCAGAGCAACCAACACTAGCGCCGTGTGGCCATCACCCACCGCTTGCTCCCTGATGTCGACAGCCTGGTTCAAATGGTTCAGCGCCTTCACTTGGTCAACCTGCAGCATAAGTAGAGGTTCAGGCGAGTGGGCAGGCAGGCAGGCAGGCAGGCAGGCAGGCAGGCAGGCAGGCAGGCAGGCAGGCAGGCAGGCAGGCAGGCAGGCAGGCAGGCAGGCAGGCAGGCAGGCAGCTTGTGTCATCATTACAACAACAACCACTGTCAGCCAAGCAGTTGTCCAAAGAAACGCCTGAAAACACGACATATGGGACCATCCACACTGCTGCTGCTGCCAGACCTGCTTGTGCTGTGCGCATGTGTCAGCTGCGCATAGTGGTGGCATTCAGGCAGGCCGTATGTATGGCCTCTTCCCAACATCACATCTGCCAGGACTGATGTCAGCAGTGATGCACTAGGGAGACACAGGGCCAGGGCCACAGCGCTGACACGGCCCTACCCGCCCGCCCCTACCTGCATCATGGCGGCTCCCAGGTTGCAAAGTGTGGATGCCTTGCTGTCCATGTCCTCACTCTTTTCACACAATGCCAGTGCAGTTTCCAGCAGCTCCACCGCCTTGGCCGCTTGGTTCTGGTTCCTGTGTGCACACGAGTCAGTCTAGGTTCAGCTCGCCCTCCCTTACATGAGTGGGAGCAGCAGCAGCAGCCCTGAGTCAGGGTTAGGGTCAGGGTCAGGGTCAGGGTCACGGTCAGGGTTCGGGTCAGGGTCAGGGTCAGGGTCAGGGTCAGGGTCAAGGTCAGGGTCAGGGTCAGGGTCAGGGTCAGGGTTCGGGTCAGGGTCAGGGTCAGGGTCAGGGTCAGGGTCAGGGTCAGGGTCAGAGTCTGGGCCAGGGTCAGGGTCAAGAACATTGGGCAGGGTGTTAGGTTCAGCTCCCCATCACTGTTCAATCCTAGGGTTCCACTGCGGGTAGCTAGGTTCCATGTGA
This sequence comes from Haematococcus lacustris, assembly GCA_030144725.1. Taxonomy (NCBI): domain Eukaryota; kingdom Viridiplantae; phylum Chlorophyta; class Chlorophyceae; order Chlamydomonadales; family Haematococcaceae; genus Haematococcus; species Haematococcus lacustris. Next base: position 39,895 of record JASKMD010000364.1, read on the forward strand.
GCAGGCGCACAGGCACATGCCCGCTGCTGCACCTGCCCAGTCCCGTGTGGCCAGGTGGAGGCCCTGCCCACCGTCAACCATCGGTCATGAGCCATGACGGGCGCTTCACTGCTGAGGGGAGGCAGGGCATCACCTGTACATGACCCCTAGGCCACCCAGGCAGTCAATCTCCAGCCGGGCCTGATTGTGCTGGCGAGCAAACTCCGCGCCCTGCTCAAAGAATGCCTGGGCCTTGGCAGTGTCAGACAGCCTGCGAGCGCACCGGCAGGACCCCGGGTGTGGCCAGGTCAACAGACGGCCGCTGGAGGGATGGGCTGACTCACACCTCCTGACCACCCTCTGTCACACCTTCTGCTGGCAGGACTGCGGATACCTAGGCAAAAGGGTATTGAGGGGCGCCAGCCTGGCCCCGCCAGCCGCCAGCATACCTGCCTAACCCTCTGACTCATACACCCCTGACTCATGACCCCGAAGTTGCCTCTGGGCTCACACTTGTTGGCACGACCCTCGGGCTTGGAACCCCTTGACCCATGACTCCCGTAACCAACCTCCGGGGCTCCAGACCTGCCTACCGCCCAACATGCTCTGCCCTGCCCTGCCCTGCCCTGCCCTGCCCTGCCCTGCCCTGCCCTGCCCTGCCCTGCCCTGCCCTGCCCTGCCCTGCCCTGCCCTGCCCTGCCCTGCCCTGCCCTGCCCTGCCCTGCCCTGCCCTGCCCTGCCCTGCCCTGCCCTGCCCTGCCCTGCCCTGCCCTGCCCTGCCCTGCCCTGCTCGGCCCTCTTATCCTGAGCAAGCCATGCCTGAGGGCTCGGGGACTAGGTAAGCCAGGTGACTGCACACCTGTTGTGTGCGTGGCCCAACCACTTGAACACCTCCCCCTGCACCCCCACATCGCCGCGCTCCACAGCCAGCGCCTGAAGCCAGGCAGCACCACCATGCACACACACACCCATAAAGCCATACACACACATCCTCACACACCCCCATACAGCACACACACACCCATACAGCCAGGCCCCCTGTACATCAACAGACCTAGGCGTCCAATGACAACCCAACAGAGCGAACTCTGCTCCCACCCCAGCAGCCCCAAGACCAGCACCTCACACAAGTCTCCCATGCACTGTGACGCTATTGGCACCAGACCCATCTCCAGGGTTCACCTTACTGCCTCCTTGAGGTCCTCATCTCCCTGCTTGCAGCCCTAGCCCACCCACAGCCCACCCGCTGCCCCTAGCCTCCCTGCAGCCTCCTCTGCCCCTCTGGCCCTGACTGACCCTGGCCCCTCAGCGCTGTGGCTCTGACCTGCGCCCTCTCCAAGGACGTGATGGCCGCCCGATACTCGCCCTTGACGAACAGCATCACGCTCCTCTCAAACGCTGCCTCCAGCTGGTCCGTCTTGCTGGCAGCAGCCTCCTCCAGGTAATGGGCCAGAGCTGAGTGGAAGCTGCTGGGCTCAGCCTCTGAGAACAAGGCAGGCAGGCAGGCAGGCAGGCAGCTATGGTCAGGCAGGCAGGCAGGCAGGCAGCAGCTATGGTCAGTCAGGCAGGAAGGATTGATGCCAGGGTCATGCTGGCAAGCATACCATAACCCAGGTGGGTGTGCAGGGAGTCAAGGGACCACACATGCAGCCCAACACGGGCTGGCGGGCAAGCAGGCCGACTGAGCGTCAGCTGTGGGTGGTGGGCAGGCCTGGCGGGTCCCAACCAATGCTGAGTTGGCATACACATGCTGCACACCAGCAAACTCAGGCTGCCCTTGTGCCTGTAGTGGCCCCCCGGAAGCCCCCACAGGCCCCACGCAGCAGCCAGCAGCCTCAGAGCCAGGGCCCAGCACTCCCCCTCCAGCCAAGCGCAGCAAGCCGGCAGCTGAGCCCACCAAGGGCAAGGGCAAGGGCAAGGCTGCCAAAGCCAAGCCAGCACCACAGCCAGGCAGGTGGCTGGACAGGGACTGCAATGCAGCATTGAACATGCAGCGCATTGGGGAGAGCAGGTGGCGGCCGCTGGAGCTGTGCTACTGGCCAGACCAGGGAGCTCTGCCAGCCAAGGGCAAGGAGTACCCTGGCCTGGGCTACAAGCGGGTGCGAGACAAGCCCCCCAAGGCCCAGGAGCAGCAGCAGCAGCCTGCTGAGGCACAGTAGTGTGTGTGCCCCCTTTGTTGAGCTGTCATCAGCTTACAATTAGTGCATGTTTTGTCATGCCAACTCTACATCATAGCCCTCGGGTCAGGCAATAGTGTAGGTGGTAGGCGGCTCATGTGCCATGTGCACTGGGTTTACTCCACACAGCCCAGTAACAATGTTTGAGTCGGGTCTAGTTAGTGGCTGCTAGTGGCTGCTAGTGGCTGCTAGTGGCTGCTAGTAGGTACTTCTGATCCGGCTCAAATGGGGCCCTAGTGAGGGACAAGAGGGCTGCCCTTGTGCCATCCCATCTGCTTTAAGTTGATTCCCCTCAGCTTCAGGCTGACTTACCCTGGCTTCCCCATGGCTTTTTGCCACCCACCCCAAACTGTCACTGACAATCTGCTGGCAAATATCTCGCTGCACTGTCACTGACAACCTGCTGGCAGATCGCTTCAAGGCCTACCTGCAGCACTGCCGTCACTCCCATTACTCTGAAGTCCTGGAGCCTTGGTGGAAGCAGGCTCTTGACCAGCAGGCTCATCAGGCGTTGAGGGGCCCACCGCTGCTGTTTTGCTGGAGCTGGTTGGTGACACCGTGGCACCGTTGGCAGCGCTGGTGCTGGCAGTGTTGGGCCCAGTCCCTGGTGGTGAGGTGCTGGCCTTGCACTGCTCCTTGTGCTCTGGCCACGCCTTCTTCTGGCAGGCTTGGGTGCAGTAATACACTTGCTTGCACCCAGAGCAGCGTAGTGGCAGCCCAGAGGTGGGCTTCGCACACTGGGCACATGTCTTCCCAGCCTTGCTGTTTGCAGCCCCAGCTGCTGGCCCCTTGCTACCAGCAGCTGGCTTGCTGCTTGGCGGCTTGCTGCTTGATGGCTTGCTGCTGACAACTGGCTTATTCACGCCTTTGGAGGAGGTGGCAGGGGTGCGGCGCACTGCAACGCCAGCGGGAGGCTTCATGGCTTGCATCTGGATGCCACGGGCCACACGCAAGCGTGCAGCTTGCGCCTCAGCCTCTGCACGTACCTGCTCTTCCTACAATGCAAGGGCCAAATCAACAACACCGCATGCGCGGACCCGTTGCAGCCGCATGTGGGTGTGTTGCTAAGCGCTGTGAAGTTGCGTTGCTGTTGGCGCGCGGCCCAGAAAAGCTCTGCCGGCCATGTCTCCACACACACGGCAAGCGGATCGTACCTCATCGCCCTGATCGTCCTGGAGGTAAGTGTATAGCAAATAGCCGACGCCCGCGGCTAGGACGGTCGCGGTCGTGCCTATCACTGCGTACGCTACCCAGCTTGAGCTGGCCGGCGCAGCTGCAACACCCTCTACCATAGCGCTTGCTGTCGTCCTTGGGTTCCCGTGTCGTCCTTGGGTTGCATGCATTGTGGGACACATGGATCAAAAGTTGTTGGGCACGAACCCTTTACTCAAAGATGTATGCTGGATGGGTGCTGGATGGGTTCCCGCCATGTTCTACCAAGCCCAGCCACTGTGGCAGCCCTTGCACCACCTCCAGCCGCCACCACCCCCCTCCTTCCCCTGGTGTCAGGTGACGAGGCTGAGTAGGAAGCAGCATCACCCAGTGTAGGCAAGATATTAATATGCATGATGTATAACCCTCCCTCACCGTTGTCTTGGCCGGACAAACAAAACTAAGTCAACATGAAACAACATGTTCGACTGTGGGTAATTTCACTCAGATATTCCAATCAAGTTTAAGCATCCTCGTTCGCACCCTTGATGATTGCCAACCCCACTCCGGTGGCATGTTCCGTGGGCCGACCCCACGACCACTGGGCACCTCCTCAAAACTAGCAGCTTCATGCTGTCGTTGTGTCCATGCCTACCCTACTAAAGGGGTGCACCTTCCACTGGCTGGCCTTCCACTCCTCCCAATGATCCACATCAGCTGCATCAGCTGCTCCTGGTGCTTCAAGGCCCGGATGTTGAAGTACACATAGGCCATTGCCCACATGCTGCCCATGAGCAGACAGCTGCGGCGAATGCTCCAGATAGACTTGAAAACTGAGAAGAGGCGCTGAACGCCAGCCGAAGTGGCAGGAATGCTAAGCACCCGCTGTGCCACCTGCTGTAGCACAGGGGTCTCCATGCCATACCACTCTTACTGGCCCACAGTTCCAATGGAAGCCAGATCATGCTGCTCGGTATGTGGGTGCTCTTATTGACTTGGAAGAGGAGGTCATGGCTGTCAAGCAGGCTGTTGAGCAAGGCACACACCCTGACTCCATCAACCGCTTTGTGCATGACATCATATCACGGGCTGCGGGCAGTGCGGGGATGCTTAAGCCAAGGCTCTGCCCACTAGCACGTGTTGACAAGCACACCACAGTTAAGCCTGCCTGGTTTGACCGGTCATGCAAGGAGGCTAAAGCCGCACTCTGGCAGGCTCTGCGTAGCGGGGAGGCCTTGCACCTTTACAGGGCTAGAAAGCAGGCCTATAGGAGGCTGGTTGCTAGAGCTAAGTCTGCGTGGTCCAAGCATAGAGCTGCCAAGCTTCTAGACATGCTCAAGCACAACCCTGGGGATGCACTCAAGATGCTCCGAGTCAAGCACGCACGCCAGCAGTCCATGGTTCCCATCGACAAGTGGCATCAGCATCTGCAGGCCTATTTCACAACCACCAATACGACACGTGAAGCACTCGATGTGATCCCTGAGCCAGCTAGGACCAGGCAAGCTGTGCCTGCCCATTTGCAAGGCGTCCCTCTTGGGAGAGGCAGACTTCACTCTGTCCCTGCCCCTGCCCCTGTCACAACACATCCACCTGCCTATGAGCTGCCCCATCTTGACAACATCACATCTATTGTTCAAGCACAACTACGTGAGCTCAACAATGACACATCACCTGGCCTAGATGGGCTCCCAGCCCCCTTTATCAAGCACGCACGCACAGTTGAGGAGGGTGTTACCACATACTTGTTGCTCCCTCTGCTTGCCACATGGTTTCACAGCATGATGCGCACTGGAAGGTAGCTAGAATCAGCCCCCTCTTCAAGGACACAGACCCCACAGACCCCAACAAGTACAGAATGCTTGCTGTGAGTAGTGTGTTCTACCGCCTGTATGCTAACGTCTTGCGGCACGTGCTGACTGCCTGGTGCATGACACACAAAGTGCTGCCAGCTGAGCAGTTTGGGTTCATCCCGGGACGCAGCACCATGCAACCCATGTTCATTCTGCGCCATCTTGTCCACGCTCAAAAGGCTAGCGCAGATGCCAAGCACCGCAAGCTTTTCACTGCCTTCATTGACTTCAAACAGGCCTATGACCACATACCTCGACAACAATTGTGGGAGCACTTGCGGGTTGGGATCAAGCTGCCACAGCCCTTGCTTGCCTGCCTGGAGGGTCTGTATAGGGATGATAGATGGCCCCCACCGCACCCCCCCAGTGACTCCTAACCAAGGTGTCAAGCAAGGCTGCCCCATCAGCCCACTCCTGTTTGCTCTCTATGTTCACGACATTAGCAAGGAGTTCCTAGGCCCTGTTGATGCTGTGAGGGTGCAAGGCACACCTGTCACCCACTTCATGTATGCTGATGACCTGACCCTAGTGAGCACCTCGCCCCACGGGCTGCAGCGGCTTACAAGGCTTTGCAGATAGGAAACACCTTACAGTCAATGTGGGCAAGTCAAAGGTGATGGTCTTCAATGGCAACTCACAAACTGCTGCACGCACGCAAGCATGAGATCCTGCCTGTGGTGAGAGTGTTCAAGTACTTAGGCATGCATTTTAATCCCAGCGCCACCCCCGCCTTTGCTGCCACTCATATGAGGGCTGGCATGTTCCTCGCCATGCGCCAAGCATGCAACCGTGCTAGAGAGTATGGGGTGCTGCAGGATCCTTATGCCCTGTGTCACCTCATCAGAGCGTTCGTGCTCCCCTTGGGGCTGTATGGCAGCCAGGTATGGGGCACTGCTTTCCTTGGGCATGGTGTGCAACTCTCCAACCCAGTGCAACCCAGTGCTCAGCTTTCTCAGGTTTGCTGCCAGGGTACGTAGCTCAGTGTCAGGCCTGATGGTGCTGCATGAGTTGGGGCAGCTGCCCCTCCAGCTTTACTGGTTTAGGGCTGCATGCAAGTTCTGGAACACTGCCAAACTTTCCCACAGTGACCTGCTAATGAGGGTCATCAAGGCAGATGTGGAGTTAGGCAGGAGCTGTCAGGCTAGTTGGAGTGCTCAGTTCCAGCTAGCCGCCAGAGAGCTGATGGGGGGTGAGTTTACCTTGAGCCCGGACATGGTCCTAGGCACCAAGGCTATGGAAGTCAAGTGGCTCGAGAGGTGGGGGAGGCGTTGGGGTGGGTGTGAGGGAGACCCTAGACTGCCGGAGACGGTGCATCGGGAGAGATGTTCGTATGCTGCATGGTTCAAGCATGGGGACGGCATTGGCATCAATCACATTTGCTGAACAGACAGCTCTCTACAGAAGTTCGCACGAGCCTGACTAGGTTCAGGTTAGGCAACAGTGGTCTGAGGGTGGAGAAGGCTCGTTTTGAGGGGGTAACTTTCATTGATCGCACATGCACCAGATGCACAGAGGGGGTAGTGGATGACGCCATGCATTTCATCTTTGAGTGCACTGCCACGAGTTCCATCAGGGAGCAGCCGGAGTTTGCCATGACTTTACAGAACTTTAATGAGAACTTGCATGACTTCATGTTGAGCCCATGTGCACCTTTGTTTGTGCACCTTGCTATGAAATGCGTTACAGAAAGTCCCGAACCCCTAGAGGGGGAGGGCGGCCTAGCAGCCTAACGGCTGACGGCTTAAGCGGTGTAAGCCACATCATCATACCACTCTTACCAGGGCACTGGGTCACGCAGCAGGCGTGGGTGGAAAGGGCGGGGCTCATATTCATCTTCATCCTGTAGCCCTCACTGCACCTGGTGTGGAACCCGTCTTGCGCCTAGCAACTAAACTGATGTGGTGCGGTGTGCAGCGAATGTGCAGTGTGTGATCATGGTGTGTGTGAATGGTGTGAGGAGTAGGATAATGTGATATCTGATGCATTGATGAGGGGGGGGGGGTCCTCAACTGAGCAGCTGCGAAACTGGCAGCAGAGCGTTGTGCTTGTCTCGGAAGTTAATGTCAACGACACCTGCTAGGCACAGTGCAGGATGGTGGCCATAGAGATGGGGGCGGGGGCGGGGGCCTCCATTGCCTTCCAGAGGTCATCTTACACATTCTTTGCTTTTCATACAAACCACTTGTGCGCGTACAACATTACTGATGACGAAGCCTAAAACGTGTGTCATTGCAAAAGACGCCAAACCCCAAGATCATATACGATACACATGACAGCAACCCGTACACCACCAACATGCAATGCTTGCGTGCAGTTCTCCATGCAAATCTACGACCCCACAGCTACCTGATGCCAGCGGCGCTAGCAGCTTGTATCATGGCCGCAAACACCTCCACCCCATTTGGGGGTCTGAGCCGCATTCAACATTAAATGCCGACATCAGTCAGCCACATGTACACCAGCTGCCCTGCGCTAGCAACCCAAGACGAGGTGAAGCAAACTCCTCCCAGCTAGGGTGATGGCCCAGACACTGCAAGAGCGCCAGTCAGGGTGCAGCTCAACCCACAAGAGGACATCCTCACTTGCAACACTGCCAACGCCTAGTGCAACAGCCCTCACCTGACCCCTGCCACAGTGCCCAGTGCTGCATCACAGCAACACGCAAGGCTTCAAAGCCTGGCAACAACAGCAGCACCAGGGACAGCCCAGTGAAGAACGAGAGCAGAAGCCAGCAGAGCTAGGTAGTGCCAAACTGCATCTAAGCAATGTCTATTCAACCAGCTCCCAGCGTCGCTATAATGTGCCAGCAAACATCCTGGGCGCCTCAGACACAAGCTTTGGTACTCTACACAGCCGTCAGTGGGGTGAGCTCATGGAATCCACTCATCCTGACGCCAGGAGGCAGTGCGCAGGGGAGGAGCCAGGTGCTCAGCATCCATGGACCTGCAAGACAAGCAGCGACATCAGAAGGGACTGATCAACATGCTGCATGAGGATGGGTACTGAAGAGTGGTAAGAGCAGCTGCTATTGGCAAAGCAGGAGGAGGGTTACACAGTCATGTGGCCTTAAAGGCCTCACAATGCCTGGGTTAATGTGTGCTACGATGCATATAAATGACCACTGACCTGCGGAACGATTTGCGCAGCAGGGCGTCCTGACTGACCAACTGCTGCTGCTGCAGGCTCAGTAGGCCCTTGGGGGTCAGCCGCCGCTCCGTAAGCAGGTCAGGCACCCCAGCCACCAGGCTGGCTGGGCTGGTGCCACGAGCAGGGCCCAGGTTCAGCGACGCATTGGAGCCCTGAGTCAAGATAGACATCGCCTGGGCAGTGGGGCCGCCAGATGCGTCCCCTGACTCGGTGCCAAACCCAATGATGGCAGTGCTGGAGGCGCGGGGCGAAGTGGAGCAGCGGTTCAGCAGAGGTGCACTGGCAAAAGAGGTGTTGGCCTGGGACGCACGGAACTCAGGTGGAACGCTGGACTCGAAGATGGAAGGGGTGTTGCTGTAGTGGCCATTGGCGCTGTGGCCGAATAGACGGGCAGTTGGGGAAGGGATGGGGATGGCGCGAGGCGCTGGCATGGACATGGGCAGGGTGGTTGATGGTATGTTCATGGAGCGGCGTCGCTGAGTACCATCCTCACTGGATGTGTGCTCCTACGCAGCAAGTACAGGTAGAGCATTCTGCTAGAAATGCCTTGTGACACCGTCATGCACCAGCATGCTGGACAGCAAGATATGGGACAGAGTGTATGAGCATTGGGGCGATAACCGTGTCAGGAAACAGGGTTGCACCGAGAACAGGCTCACCATAGACTCATATGATGGGCGATGGTAGTCACCAGCGGAGGACATGCTGCTCGTACCAGGGAGCAGCCGTGGTGCTTGGAATGCCGTCTCATCCAGTGATCGGCGGCTCTGCAGGGTTGTAAGCCAATGGGATGGGCAGTTGACGGACATCGGTAGGGCACATGGTGGACATGAGTCAGATCCAGTCTTCTGCCTAGTCAGCGAGCTACAAAGGCAGTGAATGCTGCCGCGCTGCAGCTATGCGATCCGCCGAGGCCAATGTCATCGTTCAAGGGAAAGAACCCTGACGGACAACTGCCGTGTATGGCTACCTCGACATCCGCCCGCTCGCCCAGGTGAATGCACAGGAGTTCCATAGACTGTTCCATTTGTTGTGGCCGTCTTCGTAGATACGCAAGAGGGCTTTGACGACTGAGCACCCAGGTATAGCAGGGGGCTACAAGAGCAGATCGGAAGGCCGGAGGAATGCGCGGCTGTTTCGTGCTGACGCGGCAGTAGAAAGGGGCACTGACAATCTGGAGATGAAGGGCACCAGGGGTGACAGCGTACACTAGTGAGATACAGCCAAGTATGGGTACAATTGGTGGACCCAGATTTGCGCATCGCACATGTTTGCAAGTCACACACTAAGCGCTTTCTGAATTGCTGCAAGCGATCAGGAAGCCTTCAAGTGCATTGCAATAGTCACTGCGTAAAATGTCAAGAGGCTGTCCGTAACCGTATGGCACCGCGTAAAGCGACGGATGCTGGTTCGCGTGCTCGTTGTGACGACCGCAGCCTCGCAGATGAGTGCGGCAAAAGTAATGCATACTTCTGCGAGACTGGGCTGGCTGTGTGCGTCGGCACACACAACAGATGGGCGGAGCTGGATGACCGTGGATGATAAGTTTTGTGCAATGCCGCATGTGAGGGGGGCAACGTCAGCCTCAGGCCTCAGAGCCTCAAGCCACCCTGACCGGTTTGTAGAGCAGTTCAGTAGCTCGCAGGGTGGCAGCCTACTAGCTAGATAGCTGGTTTGCATCATGCTGCTGCCAGACGGACATTAGCCTTGCGGTGGGGACATTAGCCTTGCCTTGGCCTCCAGCAAGTCATTGCCTACGCCGGTGGCACCTGCACGCCCGGTGGCATTAACAGCAATGGGGTGTAGGTTGGTCTAAGGTCCCCCATGTATGGGTCCGTATGTCAGTATGCATGGTCGCCCTATGGACCATTGGCAAAGAAGTAACGCGTACCAACATTGAAAATGTACTCGAGCTAAGTTGATGCCCCTGTTGCTGCTCCTGCTACTCATGCTTACAATGGAATACTATTACTTATGCTCAAGCTTCCGCACAACGGCACATGTAAAGCTGCGGCATCTGCCGGAGCACAGCAACCACACTCGTGTCTTACTGGTGCGCTCCAGGCGTCGCCGCTTGGTGTGAGTTGTTGGCTTGTTGGTTCGTGATCATGTCCACAACCTGCGTGTGTTGCCCCGCACCTCTACGTCAGCTGTGACTTCAGGTGAGCTAACAGTATGGCTAAGCAACTCTATACAACACCTTGACCCTCACCAGGGCCCTCATTGCCGTGGACCACTACGAAACAATGTTTTTGTCTGTGTGGAGTTCCCATGCACATGGCATGCACATGGCATGCACAGGGCATACACATGGGCATGGTCGCCTACCACCTACACTATTGCCTGACCCAGAGCGCTATGATGTAGAGTTGGCATGACAAACATGCACTAAAAGCTGATAACAGATCACAGGAGGCACACACTACTGTACCGCAGCGGGCTTTTGCTGCTGCTGCTGGCCCTTAAGTGGCTTGTCTCGCAGCCGCTTGTAGCCCAGCTCAGAGTACTCCTTGCCCTTTGCTGGCAGCTTCCCCTGCTCTGGCCACCACCACAGCTCCAGCGGGCGCCACGTGGCCTCCCCAATGCGCTGCATGTTCAATGCTGCATTGCATGCTGTACGTACATGTACCTGTCACATATGCTGGCTCTTACATGCTGGATTCGGGTTTGACACACTAAAACACAATGTTACAATGCAACATGTAACGTTGCACGGATCCAGATGCTCCCTACTCGCCAGTATGCATGGTACCCTCCGAACCATTCGCACTTGCCAAAGAAGTACCAACACTCCAATGCACCCAAGCTGAGCAAATCATGCAACGTTATGTTCAAGCTCCTGCACAACCGCACAAGTAAAGGCTACGTCATCTGCTGTGCGGGAGCACAACAACCACACTCGTGTCTTACTAGTGCACTCCAGGCGTCACCGCTTGGTGTGAGTTGTTGGCTTGTTGGTTGGTGATCATGTCCATAACCTGCGTGTTGCACCACACTGCTGTGTCAGCTGTGACTTCAGGGGGGCTGGCAGCTCTAAACAGCACCTTGACCCCCTCTAGGGCCAGGGGAGGTGCCGAGGCTCAGTATCGCGCAGCAGGTCTCCATCAAACCCCCACACCAGACACAGTGCACAGCATGAAACGGCGGTCATGCACCATTGGCTCGGGAAGGAGCAACGGGCATACACAATGTGTGGAAGGTTCACCCCGTGCGGGCAAACCACCGCCTATAGTGAGGGTCCTACGAGCCTTTCCTTGCGTATGCATGTACTTGACAAAGGGCAGGGAGGTGCTGGATGCGAGCTTTGCAGGCCAGGGATGGGCAGGGGCACAACCCTCACCTCATCTAGTGGTTGCTTTTGTGGTAAGCTGCCCGCATGTGCCGTGATCAGCTGCTGCTCCTGGGTTAGCAAGGCGTGGGTCATTTCCAAGGCCCCTGAACACCACACAGCCACACAGTCAGGATGACAGCGGTGCCAAAACAGTCCTCCTCCTCCTCCTCCTCATCATCATCATCATCATCGTCATCACCGTCTTATCATCACACACCAGGCTGTTGCAATGTGTTACATGCAGCGCATTGGGGAGAGCAGGTGGCGGCCGCTGGAGCTGTGCTACTGGCCAGACCAGGGAGCTCTGCCAGCCAAGGGCAAGGAGTACCCTGGCCTGGGCTACAAGCGGGTGCGAGACAAGCCCCCCAAGGCCCAGGAGCAGCAGCAGCAGCCTGCTGAGGCACAGTAGTGTGTGTGTGCCCTTTGTTGAGCTGTCATCAGCTTACAATTAGTGCATGCAGGTCATGCCAACTCTACATTATAGCCCTCGGGTCAGGCAATGGTGTAGGTGGTAAGCGGCTCATGTGCCATGTGCACTGGGTTTACTCCACACAGCCCAATAACACTGTTTGAGTCGGATCTAGTTAGTGGCTGCTAGTGGCTGCTAGTGGCTGCTAGCTTCTGATCCGGCTCAAATGGAGGCCCTAGAGGGACAAGAGGGCTGTTGCAATGTGTCACCCTCGCAGCACACTGTGCCACGCACAAGGCCCTGATGGCGGGGCCTGTGCTCAGTGTGAGTTGAGCGAACAACGGCGTGTTTATTGTTCGCCCTGGGTCTTGACCCAGCCAGCCCAGCCCCCACTGCACCTGCCTTGCCCATTGTGCCTCCACTCAGATGCCAGCGTGAAGCCAGCAGCTACACCAAGACAGTAGCTCCAGGACAACTGACCCTGGCTAAACGCCGTGGTAATTGTGCAGCTGGCATAGAGCTGGCTGGACTGCCGCAAGGCTCTGCTGCCGCAGGCCCCAACCCTCTAGTTTGCTTGTAATTCTCACTCTCTAAAAAACAACAACAAAAAAACCCAGACTTGGAATCCTGCAACCCCATGCAGCCCAATGTCTGGGCCTGCCAAGCTTGCGACCCCACGGCAAAGGCCGCGGCTCAGGCAAGGATAACCAGTGGAATAGGTCGTGGGTGGGATGAACGGCTGCTGAAGGCCAGGCATCGGCTGTACTGGACTGCGACATTAAGATGGACTGCCAAGAGCTGTTGAGCATCAACAACAGGGCTAGCAAGCCGATTAACTTGTTGGCTCGTTGCTGGTAGGCTGAGCACTACCTGTCGGAGCTGCCACACCTCCATGTCAGGGCATCCATGCAAGACATGCCGAGGTGTTGACCTGTGGGTAACCGGGTGCACCCTTGATGACTACCAACCCCATCCCTGGTGGCACGTTTCATCATAACACCACTGGGCTTCCCATCAAAGCGAATAGCTGTATGCTTGTAAGGCTGGCAATCTTATTAGTTACTGGCCCCATGGGTAATCACGGGCCCAGCCATCGTGGCCTAGGGAAGAACTGGAGCAGCGCTGACAGGCACAGGACTGCTGCCCGGCGGCACTGCTTGCTGCCCATGGCCCTACGCCTGCTGGTCTCTGCCACAATTGCTGAGGCTTGCTCTTGGCTAAGTTAGACCTGACCTGACCTCAGCAGCTACTAGGCCCTATGGCTGGATGCGGGCCCAGATATGAGCCAGGGCTCAAGATTCTACTGTGCGGCAAACTGAGCTGCTGAGCATTAACAACAGCTCTTGCAAGCTAAGTGGCTCGTCGCTTTAGGCTGAGCACTACCTGTCAGAGTCCTGGATGCTTGTAAGGCTGGCAGCCAGCTTAACTACTAGGCCCTATGGCCAAGCCATTAGCCAGGGCTCAAAACTGGGCAACAGGTCACCATCTAACCCAATGCACTACCTGTCAGAGTCCTGGATGGGCTTGGCCTGTCAAGCCAGAAGAGCCCAGTTGTTAGGGACCTGCTCACCCTGGGGCAGCGCTTCCCTGAACCACGGTGTCGTCATGATCTCAGCTAGGCTGGGCCGGCTGTCAGGGTCCCTCTGCAGCATGCAGCCCAGCACCGCCATGCACTCCGCAGACACCTGCACAGCACCCGCCCGCACCCAGGCCTTACAGCCAGCAGTCAGCAGGGGCGGGGCGATGTTGAGGGCAAAGGGCCAGACAGAGCTGCGAGCAGGTGGTCAGGTCTGGGTGAATCCCCGCTGGACCACTCACTGGGTGGCCGCCTGCAATGGGTGGGCTGGGGTACTCCACCTGCGCCGCCAGCAGCCGCCTGCAGCGCACCAACAGCCACTGCCCTGAGAGGTGAGAAGCAGGCCTTGAAGGGATAGGAGCACAACTCTGGCGCAGCAGGGCAGGGGGCCGGGCCGGTAGCTGCCAGGCAGGCGCACTGGTGCTGCAGCAGGCAAGCAGGTGGCAGCAGACTGGGCTGATGAGCAGGATGAGGAGGCGGCAGCAGCCTGCCTGGCAGCAGCTGGACTCAGATGGTGTGTTATGTGTGGGTATGCAGTGGGGTGGCTCACCGCACGCTGGCCTGCTGGGTGCTGCTGCCCTGGTCGCCTGCCCCTGGGGCCCCGAGGGCTGCCTGCTCCAGGTCCCCGCTGGACAGGCAGCCAAAGGGGTAGCACTTGAACAGCAGCGTGTAGAGCAGCACGCCCAGCGCCCACACATCCACCTGGAGGCACAGGCCAGCAGGCAGGCCAGCTAGCAGGTGGGCCAGGGTGCGAGCATTGCAGCGGGCAGTAGGGCATGCAGGCAGGCAACCAGGTAGGTGGGCAGGCTAGGGAGGCGGAGGGGATGAGGGGCGGGGCAGGATGCAGGTGCGGCCGCAGGCTGGGGCATGCGCCACAGGGCCTCATGGCCGCCCTTCTCCGCCTCTCACCTTGGTGCCATCGTAGTGCACAGCCCCCTGCTCAGCCAGTGCCAGGCTACCATGCTCCATCCAGAGCTGCAGCAGCTCAGGCGCCAAGTAGGCTGGGGTGCCCACATACGTCTCACAGGGGGTGGCGGCGTTGTGGCGGCGGCTCAGGCCAAAGTCAGCCAGGCGCACCAGGGGCAGCGGCGCACCCGGCACCAGGTCCAGCAGCACGTTCTCCAGCTTGATGTCCCTGATGGGGAGTAGAAGGGTGAGGGACAAGATAGTGGTTGAGATGAGGTTCAGGTGCCAGAAGTACAGGAGGGAGAGGTGCAAGGGAGGGCAGGGCAGAGCAGGGCTGGCAGGGGAGAGCTGTGAGTGCTGTGAGGCAAGGCCAGGTGGGAGCAGGGAGGCTGAAGGCTGCAGCCAGGCTTGGCCCACCTGTGCACCACCTCCTTGGCGTGGCAGTAGTCCAGGGTGAGCACCAGCTGCTGGAAGAACCAGCGCGCCACGGCCTCCCTCAGCCCTCCACCACCTGCTCCTGCACACACATGCGCCAGCAGTGGCAGGCGGCAGCTGCTGGGGGAGAGAGGGGTGCAAGCTGTGGTGGCCAGGGGTGCGGTGCAGGCCAGTGGGGGGCCCTTCACCCTGCATGCCCCTGCGCCCCATCGCCCATGGCAGCCTACGGTGCCGGGGCAGCGGGCTTGCATGTATTGTGGTGGTCAGGCTGGTGGGCCGGGCGCCCGCACCTGGGCCCTGCTGGGCTGAGCTGCAAGCGTGTGAACCGCCATGTGCCTCCAGGTAGCTCAGCAGCGAACCACCTGGGGCAGGAGCAGCAGCATGCAAAGTGGGAAGGCCGGGCTGAGGAGCTGTGCACTCTGCTGCTGGAGTGTCAGGCCTGGCTGCACCTGTGCAGACGTCCATGGCAATCCCCACATGGGAGGAGCTGGCTCGGAACACCTCCCGCAGCCGCACGATGTGAGGGTGGTTCATGCTCCTGTGCACGCAGGCGTCAGCACCACATGTCACCCACCCTGCCC
Source organism: Haematococcus lacustris (assembly GCA_030144725.1). Taxonomy (NCBI): domain Eukaryota; kingdom Viridiplantae; phylum Chlorophyta; class Chlorophyceae; order Chlamydomonadales; family Haematococcaceae; genus Haematococcus; species Haematococcus lacustris. The sequence goes on from JASKMD010000364.1 coordinate 55,441, forward strand.
TGCCCTGCCCTCGCATACACGCAGCCTGCGCCTGCGCCTGTCACATGAGGGCAGGCGGCATGTGGCCCTGTGTGCTGCAGCTGCCGTGCTTGGTGTGGCGCACCAGTGCAGCTTGACTTCTCGCCGCAGCTGATGCACGTATTGCCTGTTGCGCGCGACCAGCTTCACGGCGCGGAAGGTGTTGATACGCGTGTCCCTGCTCAGGTGCAGCGCCACCAGCGCCGCGCACATCACGCAGCTACCCGCCTGGTTCTCAGTCGTGCTTGCTTGTGCCCGAAGCAGAGCGCGGTCAATCCCTGCACATTGCTGAATGCTCGACGCCTGCTGCGCGCACCTGGCTAGCACCACGAGGCCGAAGGTGCCTTCCCCCAGGATGGCGTGCGCCACATATGGCGTTCCTGCCAGCAGGAGCTGCGCCGTCTGCAGACTGGGGCTACAATGGGCTGTCGCCATATCAACGCACAGGTTGGGCAGGCTGTCTCTGGAGAAGCGTCGCACGCGTCCCAGGTATGAGCTGACTGGAAGCTTTGTTGATGCTGATGGTGTAGCTAGCTTATCGGATATTACAAACGCGATGCCCATCTTCGCAGAATGCCCACCAACTCTTTTCCCGCAGCTGACGTGAAGCTGCTGCATTTAAATGAGAGTGACTGCCTGCAGGCCGCACCCGCGAGCCATGCTGGTCAGCTAAGTTCCATCATGCTTCGGGCTCAACAACGGGTACATGCATGATGGCTTCCATCTCCGCCTTTAGCTTCGCAGCATTCAAAGCTCGCAGTCTGTCACGTTCGGCGCGGAGGTCTGCTCGCAACGCACACACCCTACAAGCAGCGAAAAGCATTAGCAGCATCGGCAATGGTCTTCTCCAGCCCGACAGGAGTAGGCAGGCAGGCTACCAGACGTCAAGACAAGGTGTGCTTGTGAACCCACATATCTTAATCCACTCCTGAGCAGGACACAAGCGCTAGTCCCACTATGCTAGATCAAAACGCGATGTGTTGCGTGTGTTGAGCGATATGCATGTCTGTGTTAGATGGAGGGCAGCTAGGCTGCAATGCTGTCCTACACACGATCCAGCAGTGGGAGCAGCACACACCCTCTAGGCCTGACCATGTCTTAATCACAGACATTGGTGTCAAAAAGGCAGTGGCAGTAGAAGCAGCTGGCATGGGTGGAGGATGCACATGTGACTTGCCAGTCAGGTGGCGTCCTCAAAGTGCACGCTGGGAAACAAGGATGAGTATGAACAAAGCCAAGGATTGATCAAAGCCGGGCCACCACACATTCATGTCAAGACATCCATGTGAGACATGCCGAGGTGTTGACCTGTGGGTAGTCGAGTGCAGTATTGATGACCACTAACCCCATCCCTGGTGGCACAATGTACTCCTAAGGCCACTGGGCTTCCCATCAAAACTTATAGCTTGATGCTTGTAACTCTGATAGCCTGACTAGCTACTACCCATAGGTGGTTGCAGGCCCAGCCATCCTTCAGACTGCTGTTCCTGACCCCTGATGAGCACGGCAGCCAACCACCTGCCTAGTATGGTGCACAATGGAAAGCTGAGCAATGTATCAAGCTGCTTTCCAATCATGGCAGTACCAAAGTTCAGCCGCTGGCCCTGACCATACCCAGGACCCAGCCCTGATCCGAGCCCTGACCCCATTCCTGTGCCTAGCTCCCACCTTGCTATGGCAGCTTCATGCATGGCTTGCAGCGCATCCAGCTGTGAGTCACTGAGGCTAGCCAGGTCCAGCCCTAACAGGTGACTGGGCCTGATGTCCAGGGCCAGAGCTTCAGGCCACTGCTCCTGAGGCACCACAACCATCAAGAGCAAGCCAGCACCCAATGCATTGCTGTGCATGCGTCGGTGGTCCTCGACGGCTGACTTGCAGGCCGTGTGCACAAGGGTAATGGCATCATAGGGTGACTGCAGCAATGTGAGGTGCCAGCTGTGAAGCCAAGACCTACTTCAGCTGCACTGCTACCCTCAGCTCAGTACTCTCTTCAGCACTATTTATAACGCCTCTGACATGAGGTGCGGCTGTGCTGCCCCCAGCGGCCTCCAGCCCACCTGCCGTCAAAATGCACTCCCTCGCCGCACCATGTGTCCTCCTACCTGGCCCCACTCGCATCCCATGGCAAGGCCAGGCCAGGCCTCTACACTCCATAGCAAAGCCCCCTGGCACCACCCCTTTTCACATCTACATTGACCACCTGCATGCGCTGCTTCTTGCCACTTTGTAAGCCCATGCAGTTGTCTAGGCACGCTACAAGAGGGCTCACTTGTACGTACCTGCAGTTGTCGCTCCGCTCTGGCTGGCCAGTCATCGTTTGCCTTATCGTAACCACCCCGCTCGTTTTCGCCGGGCATGGCCAGCTGTGTGGCATGAGCTTGACGACGCGTGCGGGAGGAACACGCCAACCCTTGTGTTTCCTTGCGGGTGAGGTGCCTGAGTGCAGCTGGGCTTTCTAAGCTTGGAGACTCGGTTGCGGCGCACGCGCATGCCCTCTCGTCACGATCAGCAGCTCCGCCGCTGCCCGCTGACTGCTGGGTGGGGCCACTTTCCTGCACTTGTCTCGCTACAGCGTGCTTCTCCCGACCTTCCTTTGCCACAAAGGCCCAGCTACGGGTTGGAGATTCGCACTCAGGCCTGGAACGAAGTTCCGTCTCGACACGGCGTTGGGCCGGATCTGGTCGCCGCTCATGCCGAGTCCGCAGCTTTGCCGGCTGGCGCTGAACTGGTTCGGCCTGCTCCACGGGACATATTTCCGGCGACACGGAAGTGGGTGCGCGCGTCACACTTGTGCTAACCCCGTCGCCAACCTGGCCCACCCGCCCCATGCTAGCCGCACCCGCTGGGCAGGAAGTGTCATCTGGAGCAGCAAGAAGTGGCACGTAAGGAAAGACTCCACCCAGCTGCTTTACTCCTGCCCCTCCATCCCTCTGCTCTTGCTGCTTTACTCGTCTGCTCTGCCTGCAGTCGTTGCCATCACCTTCGGAAGCCCCCCAGCCCACCCCGCTTGTCCTGGTGGCAGAGGCAGGGGTGGTGGACCTGGAGGCACTGGGTCTCCCTGCTGCCAGGCTCGACAGATGGACTATGGCCTCAGCTTCAAACTGCAGTGTCCCATCAAGCTGGCTCCCCTCAGCTTCAGGCTGACTTGGAGGATCTCTCAACCCTAGCTCTAGACCTCTCAATGGCTGCGTCTCAGCAGCAGGTGGCTGACGATCTTGCTGATCTGCCCCTGTCTCTTCCCTTGCCTGCTCATGTGCTTGCCCTGTGCTTGCATTGCCTGCAGGTAGCTGGCTCGCTGGGTTGCTACTGCCACCAGCCTTGCTGGGGCTGGCGCCAGGGAGGGACGAGGCAGTGCAGGTATCAACGTGAGACTGCCTGGTGGGGCCACAGGGGAGGGGGTCAGCCTGCTCCGCCACCTCAGGCTTGGGGGCCACAGCTGGGGGCTGGAAGCAGGATGGGTGGCAGCTGGTTGAGGCAGGTGGGCCTTGTGGCGGCTCTGTGATGAGCTGCAATTCGTGCATCACACCCTGCTGGGCAGCATCGCACCTGCAGGGGAGGAGGGGAGGAGGGGAGAAGGGGGAGCTGTGATGCCGATGTTGACCTTGCGGTAGCAAAGGGGAGGAGGGGAGGAGGGAAGAAAGGGGGACCTTGCGGTAGCAAAGGCCGAGGTGTCCTTGTCACTGCAGGACCTACCAGGGTTGCATGGCTGTGGTGCACGCCTTGCTGCCCGCAAGCCTCGCCTCCACCATGGGGCTGCGGCCTGCCTTGTTGCGGATCAAGGGGCTAAGGCCCGCATCCAGCAGCAGCTGCACACAGGCCAGGTGACCTGCAGGGTGGAGGGTGGACCCAGGCAGCACTAATGTCAGGTAACCTCAAAGCCTTCCATGCTGTCACCAATGCAGGGGCATGGGGCACGTGTGACGGGACACACAAGCGTGGGGCAGCGGGCAGGGGGCAAGGAGCACTCGTCCACAAAAGCTGCAAGAGCAGCAGGGACCATGGCAAAGCTTGGTTGCTAGACATGCACGCATGGCTTTTTGCCACCCACCCCAAACTGCTCAAAAGGGGATTGAGGTTAAATCGTGACAAAGGTACACTCCCCAATGAGTGTAATTGCGTCAGCTATTAACCTCCACGTTTCTGAACAAGAAGAAGAGCACCATCGAGCAAAAGCAGTGCCCAGCAACATTAACTTGTCCTGCAACATTGTGTGCTGTCTAGCAGCTCAGACTCTACTTTCGCACCTGGTTGCCTGATTGAGCTGCCCCAGGGCAAGCCCATCTCTACCTACACCCCTGGCCCCAAGGCCTACACCGTACCCGATGCCTACCCCTGCTGGACGGACCTGACCTGCGCGGGCAGCGTAGTGGAGCGCTGTGCTTCCCTGGGCGTCACATGCCATGGCGGCTGGTGGGCCGGGCCGTTGCTTTGTCAAGGGCTCTGACGCCCCCTGGAGGGCTGGTCCAAGCTGCTTGGTGTCACCCTGCTGCTGCTGATCCTGCAGCTGATCCTGCTGCTGATCCTGCTGCTGATCCTGCTGCTGATCCTGCTGCTGATCCTGCTGCTGCTGCTGCTGCTGCTGCTGCTGATCCTGCTGCTGATCCTGCTGCTGATCCTGCTGCTGATCCTGCTGCTGATCCTGCTGCTGCATCCCGCCCAGCACAGCTTTCACGATGTGATGGTGGCCGCTGCTGGCCGCTGCCATCAAGGGAGTGAGGCCGTCATGTTGAGCCAGGCTCACGTCCGCCCTGTCCTGCACACCGCATCGTCGACTGAGCCATGCTCGCAGGAACATGGAACCTCTGATAAGGCTTTCATGTAGCTCTAGCGCCACTGCCACTGCGGCCGCGGCAGCGGCTGTTGCCGCTGCTGCTGCAGCTGCTTGCACCCACGCTGGCTACTGGCACACTCCATGCGGCTTAGCCGGTCTGTGCAGCACCCCTCACCTTGTGCATCAGCCGCACAGCCACCCCCAGGTGCCCTGCCCAGCAGGCAAACAAGAGCGGAGTGCCACCTCGCACATTGCGACAGTTCAGGTCGGCGCCCGCACGGACCTGCAGCACCACACCAGCCACAGCACAGCAGGGAACAAGGAGGAGCTGTACTGCATGTCAGCCCACATGCATGGGCAGTGGAGATATGCTTGAAAGGCTGCTTTTCACACCAGTAGAGGGATCAAGGCCAGGTGGCCATGCATGCACGCCAGGTGCAAGGGGGTGTTGCCGCTGGGTGCTGCCTGGCAATTGATGTCAGCGCCAGCCTCCAGCAATCGGGCTGCGGTGTGAAATAGTCCATGTTTGCAGCACGCCAAGAGAGGTGTTGTGCCGTGTGCATCACAAATGTTGACGGCGTCGATGCGTCGCCGTGCATGCGCGGGGAGCTCTGGTTTCGAGACAGCACCGCCGGCGTCACTCGGAGCACAGCGCTCTGCTGTCGCTAGAAGCGCATCCAACGCGGCCGAAGTCCCCGAACCGCGTATGCAAGCAGCAAGGAGCTGCTCAGCCAGCTCAAATAGCTCTGTTTGGGCCATGCTGGGGGGATAACGAGTGCGTGGCACATTTCGTCGCATGCAAGTCACTGTCTTGCACATGCAGCTCCGATGCAAGAGGCGAGAGGCACGCACCGAGCTATGTATGCATTCTTAAGGCCGTAACGAAACAAGTTGACAACAGAGAGTAGTCGCGCGAGTAGTCGCGCGCGGGCGGGCGCGGTCATCGGGGATCGGGCATTGCAGGAATGCCGCGCAGATAAGCAGGTTGCGCAATGGGGCGGTTGCAGGCGGCGCTGGGGGTGCTGGTGCTAGGAATCTGCTCCGCGGCCATTGGTAGCAATGCCATGCTACACGGACGCGCGTTGCTTCAAGGGCCCGCAAACCCGCGCCCTATACCAGGAGCGCTGAGGCCTGTGCGCACGCCCACTGGCAAGCAACCGGGTGAGTAGTGCGGCATGGCACACCTCCGCAAATCTCTGCACCTGCCTGAGCAATACCTTTCCCAGTGGGCAACATGTGCCAATGCAAAGGGGCAGAATCATAGGACCCTAAACAGGGGTGTTATTCCGTCTGTATGGAGTAAACCCCATGCCTTGCCAATGGTATGGATGTCTTCCACCTACACCAATGCCTGGCCCCTGCTCCTTGTCTTGGCCTGGGCGTTCTCCGCTCAGATGCCGCTCAGGGCTGAAGCGCATGCAAGGCTGAGTTGACATGGCTGGGTCAGAGGATGTCCTTCAGCGCTACCTTGCTGCCCTCCTACCACCTAGCTACACGTGCTGCCAGGTTAAACACGATGGTTATCTTTGCATCACCATGCTGCTGCTTCATCTAATACTGCTGCTGCATAGACACAGGTGCTGCTGCTTGAGTGCTGGTGCCGCTGCTTGGATGCTGCTGCCACTGCTGCTGCTGCTGATGATGATGATGAAGCGCAAGATGCCGTTGACTGCAATGGAGGAGAGGCTGATCAGGCCACTGCTGCTCATAGGGAGGTCAACGCTGTCGAGGTTCCTCCCATTGTTGTGCAGAGTGGGTCAGTGGCAGGTTGTGTTGGTGGCTGCATGTTTTGAGTGGCTGGTTGTGGTGTTGCAGGCGTGGCAGCAGCAGTCCTGAACCAGACCAACTATGCCGTCCTGTTCCAACGCTACCTGGCCAACACTCTAGGTGCTGGGCTGGCAGTGCGCAATGCGTCCACTGTGGCCATCACAGTGCCAAACCAAGCTGCGGCAAACAGTGAGCTGGGATAGCAGGGGCAGGGGCAGGGGCAGGGGCAGGGGCAGGGGCAGGGGCAGGGGCAGGGGCAGGGGCAGGGGCAGGGGCAGGGGCAGGGGCAGGGGCAGGGGCAGGGGCAGGGGCAGGGGCAGGGGCAGGGGCAGGGGCAGGGGCAGGGGCAGGGGCAGGGGCAGGGGCAGGGGCAGGGGCAGGGGCAGGGGCAGGGGCAGGGGCAGGGGCAGGGGCAGGGGCAGGGGCAGGGGCAGGGGCAGGGGCAGGGGCAGGGGCAGGGGCAGGGGCAGGGGCAGGGGCAGGGGCAGGGGCAGGGGCAGGGGCAGGGGCAGGGGCAGGGGCAGGGGCAGGGGCAGGGGCAGGGGCAGGGGCAGGGGCAGGGGCAGGGGCAGGGGCAGGGGCAGGGGCAGGGGCAGGGGCAGGGGCAGGGGCAGGGGCAGGGGCAGGGGCAGGGGCAGGGGCAGGGGCAGGGGCAGGGGCAGGGGCAGGGGCAGGGGCAGGGGCAGGGGCAGGGGCAGGGGCAGGGGCAGGGGCAGGGGCAGGGGCAGGGGCAGGGGCAGGGGCAGGGGCAGGGGCAGGGGCAGGGGCAGGGGCAGGGGCAGGGGCAGGGGCAGGGGCAGGGGCAGGGGCAGGGGCAGGGGCAGGGGCAGGGGCAGGGGCAGGGGCAGGGGCAGGGGCAGGGGCAGGGGCAGGGGCAGGGGCAGGGGCAGGGGCAGGGGCAGGGGCAGGGGCAGGGGCAGGGGCAGGGGCAGGGGCAGGGGCAGGGGCAGGGGCAGGGGCAGGGGCAGGGGCAGGGGCAGGGGCAGGGGCAGGGGCAGGGGCAGGGGCAGGGGCAGGGGCAGGGGCAGGGGCAGGGGCAGGGGCAGGGGCAGGGGCAGGGGCAGGGGCAGGGGCAGGGGCAGGGGCAGGGGCAGGGGCAGGGGCAGGGGCAGGGGCAGGGGCAGGGGCAGGGGCAGGGGCAGGGGCAGGGGCAGGGGCAGGGGCAGGGGCAGGGGCAGGGGCAGGGGCAGGGGCAGGGGCAGGGGCAGGGGCAGGGGCAGGGGCAGGGGCAGGGGCAGGGGCAGGGGCAGGGGCAGGGGCAGGGGCAGGGGCAGGGGCAGGGGCAGGGGCAGGGGCAGGGGCAGGGGCAGGGGCAGGGGCAGGGGCAGGGGCAGGGGCAGGGGCAGGGGCAGGGGCAGGGGCAGGGGCAGGGGCAGGGGCAGGGGTATGTCATGTCTTATGCAGTGTTACCAAATACGATAGCCCGCACAATGCGATTTAGCGTATTTCCGACAGTACGGTACGGTTGGATACGTGTTCGTCGAGTTGCGAGAGGTCACCAATTCGAACCCTTCCGAGGGCTGGTTTTTTCGCCTGCTGCTGGTAGTAGAGTAGGGTAGTCACCCAAGCTCTATCGCAAACGCAAACATCCTCCAAAGCTTGAGGCATCACAATGCAGGATCACACACAAGGAAGGCCTATTGCTCAAGTGTCAAGGGATCACAAGGATTAACAAGTGGTGGGTTAGGTGGTTCAAGTGTTGAAGGCCAAGGCAAACAAGCGCATGGTTAGGTGCTGAAGGTGGTTCATGTGCTGAAGGCCAAGGCCTGAGCCTCTTATGGGAGGGCGGCAGGCAGAGTCATTACATGCCAGTGTCTGTCCCAAGGCCCTCATCAGCGGTGGCGGATGAGGGGCAGGCTGGTGCCTACCTGGGTATGTGACTTCAGCCTGCTAGTCTGCCTGCCTCGTCTAGGCAGCTGTGTATGCGGCGCTCCTGGTGCGCAGCCAGCTTCATCCAACGCGACAGTGGCACACGGCCCCTGGTGGGCGCCAGTAACCAGTTCATCTCCGCCGTGCAGTTTGACAACAACTCCGCAGTGGCGTCCCTCAACGCCTCCTCAAGTGAGTGAACTAGGTCGCCACACATTCATGTCAAGACATCCATGCGAGCCATGCAGAGGTGTTGACCGGTGGGCAGCCGGGTGCACTATTGATGACTACAAACCCCATCCCTAGTGGCACGTTTCATCCTAAGACCACCAGGCTTCCCTTCCCTTCCCCTTTACTTCATTCCCTTCCCCTCCATTACATTCCCTCCCTTTCGTTGTACCCTTCCTTTTCCTTTTATTCCCTTTCATTTCGTTTCATTCCCTTTCCTTTCATCCTCCAATCTTTACTGCGCCTCTTGCCTAACATCATGCCATGCAGCAAAAGCACTGTACAGGTAAGGGTCAGCGTTTGTTTGCTTAGGGTTCGGGGAAAGCCCCTGGACTCAGCTGGTGCTGCCCCACCAGCCTCCCAACCCGTCCAGGCTCCTCCAGGATTTTGACTTGACTCATGGAGCCCTGGGCAGCGCAGTCAGACAGGCCCACTCCCGGTTGCAACGTCCCAGGCTCACCACCAGTCTCCTCACACCCCCCAGCACCCTCCATCCGCCCCCCTTCACACACCTTCCTCACATACCCTGTTCACACACCACACTGCTTTTCTGAACCACCATCCACAAACCCATGCCCCTCACGGCAAGCTGGCGGCTTGCTGCTCTGCACTGCCACCCCCTGGCTCGAACGGCCACACGCTAGCTGCCTGCGCACCGTCTTGCTTCCACTCCCACCCTCCCCACCCTCCCCAGCCTGCTGCTTGGGCTGCTGCTCTGCCTGTGATGTCCTGGAATACCTCCTGCAGCCAACCGCAACCTGTACAACAGCAGCGAGGGAGTGCGGACAGCAGGCGACAACCAGGCCACAGCCATCGCACGAGGCACGTTCAACCCCGCTGCTGCACCCGTCAAGCCGGGCGGAGGGTCAGGGCCTGGGAGCAGAACCAGCCTAGGGAACACCAGCAGAACGGCCAGTACTGGCAGCCGTGGCAGTGACGGGAATGGCAGCGGCAGCAGCAAGGGCAGTCAATCACTGGAGGGGGTGTTGCAGGCCAGTAGCCTGCGCCCCTCACAGGGTCCACCTGCTTCTGGGGCCACGGGGGCACATGCCCCTGGCCCAGCAGCGGGCCTCAGCTCAGGCACTGTGGCAGCGCTGAGTATGCCAGGCTGGCCCAGCCCAGCCCCACCTGCAGCCGAAGTTGAGACAACAGCACCCGCAGCACTAGCAGCAGCAGCAGCGGTGAAGGCGGCAGCAATGCCACCACCACCAGCAGCACCATCACCACCACAACCGCCACCACCTCGCAGTCCAGCAGGGGTTGGCAGAGTAAGTGGCAGCGCAGGCCCAAACCAAGCCCAGGCACTGCAGCCGGTCACAGTGAAGGTGGCAGCGTTTGGGTGAGGGCTGGCCCAGCTGGCTGGCCCCTCACCAGCTAGGCGTAGCGGCAGCAGGGGCAGCAGGGCCAGCACATGCAAACAATTCATACGGCAACGCCAGTCTTTGCAGGCCTTGTGGGTGGGGCGCCAAGGCAATGCTGCAGGCCTGTTGCACTTTGGTGGAGAGGCCCTGGGGGCAGTGACCGGCTGAGGGGCAGGGTGGTGCTAGGTTACACAGCAGCCAGGTCTTTATCAACTGTGGAGGGCCACTGTGGAATGTGGCTCCGGCAGCTGCTATGCCACACCCAGCCCGGCCCAGCCCAGGCCGGGTCAGCCCAGCCCAGCCCAGGCCGGGTCAGCCCAGCCCAGCCCAGGCCGGGTCAGCCCAGCCCAGCTCAGGCCGGGTCAGCCCAGCCCAGCTCAGGCCGGGTCAGCCCAGCCCAGCTCAGGCCGGGTCAGCCCAGCTGTGAACGGCCACTAGGAGCGTGGGATGCGGCTGCTGCACTGGCTGCGCTGCGGTCAGCTCAGGCTTGAGGGTTGCCTCAATGCCCCCTGCAGTTTAGGTGGACCATTTGCTGCTGCAACCAGCCTGGAGCAAGCGGCATGGCAAGCGAGTACGGGGCCTGATGTGGTGCCCCATAGTGCGCTTACACAGCCCCCACGCAGCCAGGCAGCCCCTTCAGCCGCCTCACAGCCAAGACCCAGCGCCCTTGAGCCTGCCCAGACTGCCCCGCCTGCCAAACCCTAAAGTAGCAGCCATGTATTCTGGGTACCTGGCTATACACACTACGCTAACAGGCAGGCTACTCAACCTCCCCCTCCCTCCCCACCCCCTGGCAGGTGGCTGAACTGGGACACGTTGCACTGAAGTTTCAGCAGAGAGTGGCATGCCTAGGAAGTTTGCTGGTGGTCTGGCCTCGCCTTATGACACTGTGCTGTCCTGGCAACACGAACGCCGTGGAGGTTTGCTGGTGGTCTGGCCTTGCCTTATGACAACGTGCCTTGCCTTATGACAATGGCGGTTCAATGCCCCTGGCATGCATGGGGCAGAAGGGCCCACAATACAGTAGAGCTGGAGCCAGGGCTGCAGCCCCCAAAAGCTGTCTTGGGCTGAGCTTAGTCTTCCGCAACACACACGCACATGCACATTCTCCCGTCATTTTGTGTCACCAAACACGCTGATCACTTCCACATCGTTTCCCAAGCTGTTGGATAGGTCCTCAACGCCTCCACCAATAAGTACACCAGGCACACACTCATGTCGAGACATCTATGCCGAGGTGTGGACCTGTGGGTAGTCGGGTGCACCCTCGATGACTACAAATCCCATTGCTGGTTGCACGTTCCCTCCTAAGCCAACGGGGCTCACCATCAAAACTAACAGCTTGATGTTTGTAAGGCTGACATATGGGTGTCTGCAGGCACTGTCGGCTGGGGATGGTTGGCTCTAGGAATACAACAGCTTGATATGATCATAGTCCAAGGCCTCAGGGCTTTTGAGCAGGTTGACCTTATAGGTGATGCTCAATCAAATACAGGGGAACAAGGTAGCAGTCTGAGGGTGTGACATGTACACAGTGTGTGAAAAACAAACACTGGTACACACTGTGTGGCTGTCAACATGAAGGGGGTTGAGGCAAGTCTAGGTGCATACTGCTGCTGTACGCCGGCACCAACAGACGGACTGCAGCAAGCCAGACAGTTGAAGCATAACACTCAGCCGTAGCATTGCCACCATGAAGTCAACTTGGATAAGACGGTAGCCATCGAGCTGTTGACTACGACCTTGGCGGTGACAGCAAAAGAGGGGTCCATGACACGGTTGTGCTTCACAACAAACATCCAGTCGTAAAACCAAGATCATCATCATCAGCAGCAGCAGCAGCAGCAGCAGCGGCGGTCCCTGCACCCAACACCAACTTTGTCATCCGGCAAAAATGAAGCGCCAACTGGCAACACCAAGCAGCATACAACATCAACAATGCAACAATCCGTTTTGATCATACTTATGATCGCTCGTGCGTTTGGCATATCACACACAACTGCTGTCCTGAGGTATATCACACACAGGAGTGGGCACCTGTTGCTCCAAGTTCCCTTTCCACTCCTGCTCCAAGGTGCTGGGCTTTAAAAGAGAGCCGGAGCCTACCAACCCACCCTGCCAAAACCCCATCCATCTCTCCCAATAGACCTCGGCACCCCGGGCCTTCCAAGGCACCCCAGGCTTCCAAGCCTTTAGACCTTAGCATCCCGGGCTGCCAGCATGCGGCTGATGTGCGCATTCAAGCGACACTTCTCAAGCTGGGCTTGGGGGACATGGGCAGCCCCGGATATTCGTCCAAAGCAGCCCTCCTCCCCGCAGTGGCAGTCAAATGGGGTGGCCATGTCAAACTCTGTGCTCACTGCAGGCAGCAGCAGGTGTGCAGCGTGAGTAGGAGCCTGCTAGTGGAGCTGGCTGGGCTGCCACCTGAGCGCTGCTGCTGGTCAGCAGGCAACCACACCCTTGCATGGCAATGGCCAGGGATGGGTTTCCAGGGGCTAACAGGTGAGAAGTGGTCATTGCTCACAGCCTACTGCACACTGCCAATGCTTAAATGCCCTGCCGTTCCAATGTGCTCACCGTAGTTGAAGGTCACCTCATCCCCTGGCTGTATGTCCCGCAGAGCCACCAGCTGGCGCTCAGCAGTGTCGAAGAACGCGGTGGGGTTGCAGCTGTGGTTGATGTACTCCAGGAGGGTGGGCTGCAGAACGATGTGCTCGTTTTCGCCGGTCTGCAGCCGAAGCGAATTGCAGCAAGTAGTGGTGTGAGGCGGATCTGATATGCGGAAATGTGTGATCGGGAGCACCGCCACAGATGCTACGCTGGCAATTGCGCACTGTTCCACTGACTTGAACAGTGTACATGGTCGGCGCCGTTGTCACTTCTTTGGCGTCAAACCGTGAAATGACGGTTCCCGCAAGCACTTTGCGGGTGGCAAATACCGAGTTTTGCTGAGTGCTTGGACACCAGCGATGCTCGAGTGCGCCCAGTGTATCCTTAACCTCGGTGGCTGATTGCGCCATCTGGTGGCCGAGGCCTTGAAGGGTGTGCCTGACAACGAAACAACAAGCCGGGGTGCTGTAAGATCCAGATCAGGAATCAGGTGGGAATGATCCAATCGCACCGCAAACTATCGTCACGTCATCATTGGTATGTGAAAATGTCAAAAACAGAGGGACGGAAGCAAGCCAAATAGCAGGAGAGCAACTCTGTGCCGTGGCATTACCACAATGCAATTGCTATTTGATGAGACGGTAGCTGTCGAGCTGTTGCTGTGTAACTGGCTTCCACCATGCGGTTAGGTACCGGGACTCGCTGTGGCAGCTCCAGGGGCATGTCCAGGGACATTTCCAGTGTATGCATGTGACTGATTTAGGCTCACTGTGCAGCTAGATCGTTTGCACGGGGCAGCCAGCGGACGCAAACCCACACAATTCCGCCGTGACCATTACCATCATGTTGTGCATGCCACATAGTTTGTGACGCGATTGGGATTGGGACCTAGCCATCTCTCTCACGATGCGTGAAGTAGCGATGGTCCTGCTTCTTGCAGCATTACCGTGAACCCGGTGATCAAAATGTGGTGATGAGCCCCGAGGAATGTGGTGACGAGGACGCTCCAGGCCCATCCGCAGCTGTTCGCAAGCTTGCAGGGCTTTCAAGCTCGGTCGGGCGGTCCGTTAGAGACCGCGCAGCAGGTTCGAAGTCAGTGTGGCTTGACGCCTGGTCAGACCCCGTCGCGTGCCTCTCCGCATATTCGCCATGCATGCACACATGCGACCTGTTCGGCGACGGGGACTGGAGGCTCGTTGTGGCCGACGAGGATCGCAAGCTCAAGGTGTGAAGCCTCGCGCCCCCCCCCCCCTCCCTCCCCCCTGCCCCCTGCTGGTCATTGTTGTGCCACAGCTTCCACATGCAGGTCTGGAAGGGTACTCAGAAACAGTCCGACCATACATTGCTGGACACCCCAGTTGCCATCACCAGCTTCATCTCTGACACCACACCACCTCGCCTGCCCAGCCTGGCAGTGGCGGCAGGGTCGCACATCTTCATCTACAGGAACCTCCGACCCTACTACAAGTTTGTGCTGCCTGCTGAGGATGTCAACACAGAGGAGCAGGAGTGCTGGTGCGTGTGGAGTATGGGAGGCTGATGGCTTGTCAGGCATAAGGTTTTCTGGAAGGCAGGCAACCCAACCACAAGGCATCAGTCCCCCCCTCCCCCTCAAGCTCAGTGCCAGGCTACTGTAGCTGCCCACTGAGGCGACAGCCTCACCACAGCCCCTGACCCCTGCAAAGGGCTGATCATGTTTCAGAAGGGGGTTGAAGGCAGCTGAGGAGCGGTGGGGGCAGCTGGGCCATCTCCCCCAGAAGGCAGGCAGCGGGGGTATACATGTATATCGGACCAGGCAGGAGCAGCAGGGGTCACGGCGGCAGCAGTGGCAGCAGCAGGATGGCCAGCAGGCTGCGATGGCGATGCCCTTCTCCACCCGCCTCACCCAGTGCGACTAACCTCAGCCACACTGACATGCGCTACTCCCAATACCAACACTATGAACCCCTGACACCATCTCCCCACACCCCACTTTGCCCTCTCCACCCCCTCCCCTCCCAACCTCCCTAACCCCTCACCCCCTCACCCCCTGCGCCCTACCCCCTCCACCCCCTAACCCCTAATGTAACTATCAACCAATACTCCCCTGTGCCCAGTCAGCCCTCCCACCCTCCCACCCTCCCACCCTCCCGCCCCCCCACCCTCCCTGCCCCCGCTTGCAGGCAGAAGGTGATGGCGGGGGAGATGGTGGTGGGCGAGGCGCTGGCCCTGGTGACCCGGCTCCAGGACGCGGGCGTGGTGCTGACCAGCCGCTCCCTGCAGCTGCTCAACATCGCGGACCCCGCCAAGAAGCTGAGCTTCGTGGAGCAGTGGCAGGGCCAGCCCCTCACAGCCACCACCGTCATCACCTGCATGGAGACCATGAAGCTGGCGATTGATGAGGTAGGCGCCTGGCTGCCCCACAGCCGCCTGGCCTCCCCTGGCTGCTGCTCTCATGCCATCAGCAGCAGACTCACCTCCCCCCACCCCCACCCCCTGCTCAGGTCATTCCAGGACTGACCTCCTCCACTCAGTATAGCGTACCTGAACACACCCCAGCAGCAGCAGCAAGCTCCCCCACCCCACCCCACCCCACCCCACCCCACCCCACCCCACCCCACCCCACCCCACCCCACCCCACCCCACCCCACCCCACCCCACCCCACCCCACCCCACCCCACCCCACCCCACCCCACCCCACCCCACCCCACCCCACCCCACCCCACCCCACCCCACCCCACCCCACCCCACCCCACCCCACCCCTCCCCCTGCCTAGTGGCCAGATTTTACAACTGGACAGCCCTGCAGCCAGCGGCTTCCCCTCCCCCATGCCCACACACCCACCCCCTGCTCTTACCCCCTCCCCCTCCCCCTGCCCCCTCCCCCTCCCCCTGCTCTTACCCCCTCCCCCCTGACCTGCTCTGCGCCGCCCTGCAGCCCGATGCCGTGAGCTGCCTGGTGGTGGCCACTGAGTCCGGCCGCATCCTGATCCTGAACCCCGCCGGGACAGCCGTGGCCAAGAACATCTGGGTGGGGGTCACAGCCGCCTTCCTGTGCGTGGCGGGCGAGCTGGAGGTGGGCTACCGCATCGCCATGGCCGGCAGGGACGGCAAGCTGTACCTCGTGCGGTGAGGCAAACCGGCTGGCTGGAGCAGAAGGCTGGGGGTGGGTGCTAAGGAGGCTAAAGAGGCTAAGGGTGAAGGGTTTAGGATCAGGGCCAGGGCCAAGGCTAGTTCAGGTGGTGTGACAGGAGCAACGCTGGGAGCGTGTTCATAAGGGTTAGGGGTGGGAGTGGCCGTGACCCCTCTCCTCAGCCACAGTTTGGATCCTTGGCAGTGGTGGGGGACAGAGCAGTCAGCCAGGGCATTGAAGGGAGGGGGCTGGCAGGAGCTGTCAGGCGGCCACTGTTAGGGCAGCAGCAGGGGGCCAAGCAGAAGGCTGGGGGTGGGCCGACGGAGGCAGCCGCCAGGGGGAGGGGGAGGGGGAGGGGGCCGCCAGGGGGAGGGGGTGTGGCCACAAGGCCAGAGGGCGAGGACATCACCATCACCACCCCCCTACCCCCGCCGCCGCCCCCTGCATAACAACCAGTATTGGGCTGCAGTAGTGAAACACCCGCCCCCTTCCTACCCGGCCGTGCCCCTCCTCCGCCCACCTGCCTCCTCCCCCCGCCCGCCCTGCCTGCCGCCGCAGCAATGGTGAGGTGCAGCAGACCATCATCCAGCTGGAGGCCCCCGCAGTGGGTCTGGTGCGCATGGGGCCACACACCATGGTGGGCTGCATGAACAGCGTGGTGCACAGCTACACCAACAACGGCCACAAGAACTTCACCATCTACCTGCCCGCACCCATCCTGGCCATGCAGCGCCTCGAGGTCACAGCGCAGCGCATGACCAAGGCGCTGGTGGTGGCGTTGAGGAATGGTGGGAGCGGGCAAGGGGAAGGGGGCTGCTGGGAAGGGGTCCACAGAGGGTGGCCCAGGGAGGGGGCCCAGAGAGGGGGGCCCTGACCCTGACCCTGACCCTGACCCTGACCCTGACCCTGACCCTGACCCTGACCCTGACCCTGACCCTGACCCTGACCCTGACCCTGACCCTGACCCTGACCCTGACCCTGACCCTGACCCTGACCCTGACCCTGACCCTGACCCTGACCCTGACCCTGACCCTGACCCTGACCCTGACCCTGACCCTGACCCTGACCCTGACCCTGACCCTGACCCTGACCCTGACCCTGACCCTGACCCTGACCCTGACCCTGACCCTGGCCCTGACCCTGGCCCTGGCCCTGACCCTGACCCTGACCCTGACCCTGACCCTGACCCTGACCCTGACCCTGACCCTGACCCTGACCCTGACCCTGACCCTGACCCTGACCCTGACCCTGACCCTGACCCTGACCCTGACCCTGACCCTGACCCTGACCCTGACCCTGACCCTGACCCTGACCCTGGTGTGGGTGTGACCAGGTGAGATCCGGGTGTACAACGGCCGCTCCCTGGTGGGCTGCCACACCGTGCCCTCGCCCACCACTGGCCTTCTGTTTGGCCGCTATGGGCGAGAGGACAACACCCTCATCACAGTGAGCACCGTGAACATGGCCGGCTAGGGCCAGGCTGGGGGGCTGCACCAGGTGCCTGGCAGCTGGTAGTTGGTTTGAAGAGTCACCCATTGCATGCTCTTTGCATGCTCTTCGCATGTCATTTAAACATGCCATGGTTCAGGGTCGCTTAGTACAGGCACGTCATGCCTCATCAATGCCCATGCTACACGGATGAAGATCAAGCACAGCCAACCTATGCTTGTCTGCCAGATCATAGTGAGCTACCTGCTGCTTTCTACCCACCTGCCTACCTTGCTGCCGGCCTGATTCCCTTCCTGCAGATCGTCCCACTCACCTACTGACTGACTGCATGAAGACACATGCTTGCTCGGACACCTCCTGCCTGCAGCTGAGTAAGAGTGGCGCGCTGGACATCAAGATGCTGCCCCGCAACGCCGTCCTAGAGGCACCTCCTGGACCCGCAGGCCCACCGCCTGAGCAGGACATCCCACTGCAAGTGCGGACCGAGGCGCTGCCAGGCAGTCGCGACAGTGCAAGCGTCACACCCGGTCATTATGAATATCACTCCCCACGGCGCTCGTCTGTGCAAACCTGTCGCGGCCATCTGGGTGTCCGGTCACACTCTCCGCTGCCGCCAGCAATGCAACGAGTACGGTTCTGACACCATGTCGTACACCTTGCGCACTGCAGGTGCCGAAGAAGACGCGGCTGTATGTGGAGCAGACGCAGCGCGAGCGGGAGCAGGCAGCCGACATGCACCGCGTTTTCCAACGCGACTTGGCCCGGCTGCGCCTGACCACCGCTCGGTCTTACGTGAAGATCTTGACCGACGGCTTGGTGCGTCTGCCGAGGTCAGCCATATAGCGCTGGGCCGCGTCGCCATACCGTTGCCCGCATGCCGCTAGGCCGCTGAGCCGCGTCGCTATGCCGTTGCCCGCATCCCAGCCTGCATGAGCTCGTCGTCAGGCATAAGTCGTCATTAGGCGTATGCTGTCAGGCATAGGTGGTCATCAGGCGTAAGTCGTCAAGCATAAGGGCAGCCGTTGTCAAGCACTGCTGCCAAGTATACACCACTTGCAGATGCGCTGCCATTGGTGGTGAAGTCATGGCCCCTGGCCCTTACCTGATCAGCACCAGGTCAACTCAAAATCCATGGTGTTCAGCTTGCCATGCATAGCCTGGGCGGTGGGTGCATGCCTGCTGCTGATTGCTGCTGATCCCTGCTGCCCCACCTGCTGCTGCGCAGGGAGCTTCAGCCTTCACCTCTTCTGCTAGTCTGACCCTGAACCTGACCGTGCAGGGCCTGGGGCCGCACTTCAAGCTGGTCATGACCTTGCGCAATGATGGCAGCAGCCATGTCAGGGATGTGCCTGTGGTGAGGGCGGGAAGGGGAGCGTGGTGGAGTTGGAGGGTGGAAGGCAGGGAGGAAAGGCTGCACGACCAGGAGGCAGCACAGCAGAGGGCAGCAGGGAAACAAAAAGCCCAAACACTTTAGGGGGGGTCCAGGAGATTAGATGAAGTCGCACATGGGGCTAGGGTAGATAAGATGAAGTCATTTGTAGGGCTATACAGGGTCAGGTGTTGACCCCCCATGACCTCGACCCTCAGCCTGGCCCTGCAGATGCTCATGGCCCCGGAGGCTATGTACCGCCTTGACCGCAAGCTCATGGTGCTGCCCATGCTGGCCCCTGGCCTCACTTACATACATGAGGTGTGACCAGTGTTTACAACGCAAAACAGCCTCCACATGGTATCGATTGTCTACATGGAGTCACACCACATGCTATACCTCAAACCTGCTTGAACATTTTGTGAGCAGTTTCAATGTTGCACCCCTCCCTCTCACCCCACCTGCTGCACCATGCCCCTGCCCCTGCCCTGCTGTTGCCCTGTCCTGTCCTTGCCCCTGTCACCAAGGCCACTCAGCCAACTAGCGTAACTACCTTCTTCTTGTGGCTCTCCTCAGCTGCACTGCACTGCAACCCATGATAATGCTGTGGGACGCAACACTCACACGACAGCCTTGGGGGCGCGTGCCCGGCTTGCCGCTGTCCTGTACACAATTGTGCTCCGCGGACAGCATGTTGGGCATCCCGCGCGACCCGCCCCGCCTCTCACTCTGCAGGTGGACGTGACGTGCGTGAACCCAGCCGCGGGCTGCGACACCATCACCGTCGTCCTGCTGAGCAAAAGCAGCAGCCTGCCGATCATGCAAGCGCAGATCCGCATGCCAGTATCGGAGTTGGCGGACGAGTAAGGACCCACCAGGAGCCTTAACAAGGCTTAAGCATCCTTTGCCTCACTGGCAGCAACACGAGCCATGCCAGTGCCACATGCGCTGGCAGCCGCCAACCTGCGACCATGCCGTCGCTGATGTGTGCAGCTGGGTGGTTTGCTCTGGTGCAGCTGGAAAGGAGGCAGCCCACCACTGCATAAACCCACACAAGAGCTGCCCTAAGCTGCAAGCTGCACTGTAAACTGTCTCCGGCGCATTGCTGTGCTACTCCAGTTCAGCTGGCTGGTAACTGTGGGGACAACTCCATGTAATACCCCCCCCCTCCCACCTGCCCCCCCCTCTCCCCCAGCCAAGGACCCCCCTGCCCCTGCTCAGCCCCCCCCCCCCTCCCCCAGCCCAGGCCCCCCCTGCCCCTGCTCAGGCCCCCCCCCCTCCCCCAGCCCAGGCCCCCCCCTCCCCTGCTCAGGCCCCTCCCCCTCCCCCAGCTGCTACCCTCCCACCAGAGGAGGCAGGGAAGTGGGTGGGATGCTGCGGGCCTGCGGGGAAGGTGCCGAGTAGGCCCAGCAAGCGCAAGGTGCGCAAGGTGTCACCGTGTGCCTTCTTGTGACCCTCCGTTGCATGACTGGATGAAATGTGGCAGGCAGCCGGACTAGATGGTTACGCTGGTGTGCCTAGCATGGCTGCTTGACCTCGTCCATCAGCATTTCTGGTGACGTGTGCCTTCACCAGCCTAGTGAGGACAGGTCAGACCATAGTGCGTCCACCAGAGCCAACGAATCCCTTCCTCACACACTTCCAGGCCACCACACACTCACGTCGAGAACATCCATGCACAACATGCTGATGTGTTAACCTGTGAAGAAGCAGCGAACTGGCGAAACGCTCCATAAAAACTGGCGAAACGCTCCATAAAAACCCTAGACTGCCTGAGACGGTGCATCGGGAGAGATGCTCGTATGCTGCATGGTTCAAGCATGGGGACGGCATTGGCATCAATCACATGGCACCACACCTACTGAACAGACAGCTCTCTACAGAAGTTCGCACGAGCTTGACTAGGTTCAGGTTAGGCAACAGCGGTCTGGGGGTGGAGAAGGCTCGGTTTGAGGGGGTAACTTTCATTGATCGCACATGCACCAGATGCACAGAGGGGGTAGTGGATGACGCCATGCATTTCATCTTTGAGTGCACTGCCACGAGTTCCATCAGGGAGCAGCCGGAGTTTGCCATGACTTTACAGAACAATAATGAGAACTTGCATGACTTCATGTTGAGCCCATGTGCACCTTTGTTTGTGCACCTTGCTATGAAATGCGTTACAGAAAGTCCCGAACCCCTAGAGGGGGAGGGCGGCCTAGCAGCCTAACGGCTGACGGCTTAAGCGGTGTAAGCCACATCATCGCTCCATAAAAACTGGCGAAACGCTCCATGGCAGCATGCACATAGATGGGTGCTACACCGCGCACTACCCCTGGGCATCGAAATCCCTGACTTATCGCATGATGGTATCAACAAAGGGCAGCCATGCTAAACCCATCTACCTGTTGCTTGCTGTGCTAAATGCCCTGTGGCGTAAGAGTGACGACACGCTATCCTTTGCAACGGGTACAAACAGAGGAGAGCTGTTAGGCGCTTTGGTGGCTCTGTGGGGGTGGGTAAGCGGGTGAGTGAGCATGCTCATGCCAGGCAGCTGCCAGGTGGGCGGACATGCTTGTGCTAAGGCTGCTGCCGGGCCCGACCCAGCTCAGGACCAACACTCCCTCCCCACTCACAACAATCTCCTGCCGGGGTTAGGGGCCTGAGGGTAGCAGCCCCCCTCCACCACCACCACTACAGCTCCACCTCCACCAGTCACCCTGGGCAGCTACACACCCTGGCCCTGGCAGGGCACGCTCCGTCCCTGACCAGGCCCTGCAGCACTGGTGACACCTGGCACGCTGACCTGGCCCTGGCACGCTCCGTCCCTGACCAGCTAGCCAGTTAGCCAGCTCAGCCAGGTGGTCTCCACTCAGCCTTTCAAATCCTTTCAGCCGGCTTCATCCCTGACTGCACCAGCTGCAGCTGCTTCCCGTCAAAACCAACTGGACTAGGTTGGAGCCACATGCATACCAGTCGGCCCTTCCAAGCTTCCGTGAGTGCATTTAGCCCAACAAATCCGCCAGGTCCAGCTTCTGGCTGCTGCTGGCCACCACAGCCTGCACTGAAGAGGAGGCTGAGCGGGGCGGTTGCAGCATGGGCACATGCATGCCATGCCCCAGCCGGGTGCCACCGGCCACCCCTGCTGCTGCTGCCCCTGCTGCCGCCCCCCCTGCTGCTGCCGTGCCTCCTGCCCCCGCCCCTGCTGGTAAACCCCCAGGCCAGGTATAGCCGTTGGCGTGATGCTGTGGCAAGGGTGGTGCCGAGTAAGGCTGGGCAGCGGGTGCTGCAGCCAACATGCTGAAGGGGTCTGCTGACGTGGCTGGCTTGGGCGGTGGGGGTGGCAGGGGGGGGGGAGATGGCGGCTGAGGAGGGGGGGGGGGCCACGTACAGCTGGCATCTGCATGGCCAAGCTGGTCAGGCTGGCAAACGCGTCATTGCCTGCTAAGGGACCCGAAGTGACGGAGGTCAGACCTGACAGCCCTACCCCACCCACCCCTCCCAGCCCTCCCCCTGCCCCTGCCCCTGCCCCAGCAGCAGGACCCCCCCCTCTGCTTCCCCCATGCAAGCTGGCAGTAGGTGCACCCCATGCAGCTGCGGCAGTGAAGGTGTGACCAGGCATGGTGTGGGTGTGACTTGGCACAACCTGGGGGGGTGAGTCCAGGGGGGAGGGGGGGCCAGAGGGTGCTGCCGCCAGCTGCAAACCACCGAACATGTCAGCGTGTGCCGTGCCTGAGGGTGGCTGCAGGGGGGGGCTGGAAGGGGGCCTGCCCACCCCTCCCTGCCATTCCCTGCCATGCGGAGTGGGCCTGAGTGGCGGCCACTGGGGCTGCCAGGCTGCTGGCCGGTGCAGGGGGTGCCAGGCTGCTGGCCGGGTGCCCGGCAGGAGTGGCGCCCCAGCTGGTGAGCAGGGAGGTCGATGAAAGGGGTGGGTGGCGTGCCTGGCTGCTGCTGCTGCTGGCAGTGGCAGCCCAGGTAGTGGACGGGATGGGAGGAGGGGGGCCCGCTGCCCCTGCCCCTGCCCCTGCCCCTGCCCCTGCTCCTGCTCCTGCCCCGGCTCTTTCTCCCCCAGGCGGTCCAGCTGCACCTGAGTCAGCTCTGGGGCCCCCTGCTGGCCCTGGGGCCCCTAGTGTTGGCCGGGCATTGCTCAGGGGGACCCAGGCGGGCAGAGTGGGGGCAGGGGCCGGGGGGGCCTGGCTGCCAGGGTTGCGGCTCTTCATGTGGGAGGTGGGGCCCGTCAAGGGCGTGTCCCAGGCAGGCTGCAGCGCGCATGGCCACATGGGCATTGCATGGGCGTTGCATGGGTGATACATGGGGACAAAGCATGAGCTGCATGAATACAACATTGGGAATGCATGGACATAGATCAAGTTAACGTGTTACAGATCAAACAGCCATGACTAAAACTGCTGCTGCTGCTGCTGCTGCTGCTGCTGCCGCCCGCCGCCGTCGCTGCTGCTGCTAAGTCTTTTGGAGTTGCTACTGGCCCTAGCCGCACCTGGACCCCACCCCTGCTTCTGCCCCCAGGGGTCATTCTGCATGCAGCTGTGCGCCATAGGCCACTCACAGCCATGCGTGAGTGTGCTGCCTCCCCTGCCGGCGCCAGGAGTTGAGCCCCGCTCCTTTGCACTGCCTCCTGACCAAAAGCCGACTTGGAGTCAGGCGCCATCTTGGCTTGGATGCGTGCCAACATGGACTGCGTGCCATGCGTGAAGGATGGGCAAGCACGAAGCAAAAGCAGGGAAAATAATGCAAAACATGCATCAAAATTGCAAGCAGGCAACTTGCATTGAAGGTATGGGTGGTTGGGTGGTATGGGTAGTAGTATAGGCCACCTCAGCTGTAAGGCAGTACGCGATGACCTAGCCTGCTCCTACCTGCCATCCTGCCTACTGTCCTCCTGCCTGCCTGCCAAGGAGTGACCTGCAGCAGCGTGTGCCTGGCCCCCCCCGAGTGATGTGTGACACGGACCTGGGTGGTGGCCAGCAGCTCAGCAAACTGCCGGCTGCTCAGGCTAGGCACCACCAGCAGCGGGCACAGCAGCGGCAGCAGACGCCCCGCCGTGACCTGTGCGCATTCAATGCAAGGTGGAGGAGGCCGGTGAGCAGCTGACCCGCAGCTGCATCACCCCACCAGCTGATCAGTGCACCAGTGGAGGAGCAGGGGAAGTGCGGAGCGGTGCGGTGCGGAGCGGTGCGGTGCAGTAGCAGCAGCCCGTCAATAGCTCAGCCAGCTTCTCTCAGGACCTCAAGGGACAACTGGATATGGTGATGTAGTCCACTCACTTACAGCACACACACCAGAGGAGGGAGGGCTGCTACAAGAACGGGTGAGGTCAACATTGCTGCCGGCGGTGCGAGGGGGAGTGAGGCAGAGTGAGGCAGAGTGAGGGGGAGTGAGGGGGAGTGAGGCAGAGTGAGGCAGAGTGAGGCAGGGTGAGGCAGGGAAAGGTTGAAGGCTTGTCATCCGTGCAGGACTTGTTAGTGAGAGAAGGGGACTGTTAACATAGGTGTTTGGATTTCCGTGCGACCCCAGTGTGACCATCCATACACCCGTAGCGGTGAAACTCGTTTGAGCTTGGACTTTTACCTGGTTTTGCACTAAGTTTCCACAGAATTGCCAGCTGGCCAGTGGAAGATAGACCCTCAGCACCTGCTTTGCATCTACTTCCACCAACCCTGATGTTGCTGCCCCCCGTAAGCCACCCCACAACACTGCCCTCCCCACAATCCTGCCACCCCTGCAATCTTGCCTCGAGAGTGCCAGCCGTCAACTCTGCGTGCCCTCACCTCCCGCACCCCATTGCTTTGACAGGGCGTCTACCAGCCCGGCCCGTGCACACTAGAGTAGAGGCGGAACGGTCTACTGCCACAACCTGCAAGAGGCATACACACAGCCCCCAGCAGCTGCTGCATGTGCTCACTCAAGTCACACCTGTCACGCCTCAATCACTGCTCAAGATCAAGTGAGGTGAACTACTGACGGAGCAGTCAGCTGCATGTGCACACGTAGAGACCTCAGCACACACATCAAACGTGCACAAGCTAACGAACATATTACATAATTCACACATCACACGCGTGACGGCCAACCTCCCCCGCACCTGTGCCGCGGTGTCGATGATCTTGTTCGCCTCCTCGCGGTCCAACCGCCCAACCACCTTGGCCATGAGCGTCAGCGTATACACGCGGACCGAGCCTGAGGTGGTTCGCATGCATGCGGCGTGGAGTCGCGGCACGAGCTCCGCCTTCAGCAGCGTGTAGTCCAGCGTGCCGATGCAGTCCTGCACGGCGCGGTGGGCCGCGAGGGCGTGTGGCGGGTGGAGGCGGGTGGGAGGCGGCTGACATCGGCATGTGACGGGCTGTTGACGGGAAGTACATCAGGCCGTATGGCAGGCTGACGACAGTGTGCTGCACACATCGTGGCCTGGCATGACTTTGGATAAGTATGTTTCTACATGAGGTCCTGCGGGACTGCATTCTCTGCCCAGCCATATCCAGCTGCCACAGGCCTGGGTGGGTAGGGTCCACCACTCAGCAGCCCTGGCCCCACCCTGCACCCCAGCCCCCCAATCAGGTTTCACGCGACAGGACCCCTAACCCAACCCTCAGATCAAGATCTAAGTTTCAAAGGTTCAAACCCAGATCACAGTGTGAGATCACACCTGCAAGCGCCTTACAACACTCCTCAATGACTGCAGGGCCGGCCTGGCCATCGAGCGCCCGGGCGAATAGAGGCACCAGGTAGCTTCCTACCTGCTCCCTGCAGCCACAGAGTGTGATAGCATCACAGTGTGAGAAGGGTGAATTGTGAAGGTGCATCAGCGCTTGGTGCATGTATGTGGTGCATCCAAGCGCCTAGGCAGGAGCACAGGCAGCACTGGCCTGAGGTGGGCCTAGGGCTGTGGGCTCTGGCTCAGGCTCAGGCCCCCCCACATCTTTCACCCTGGATAAGTACACGCTAAGTCACACATCACACCAGTCAGCACCAAACATCACACTACAGGGTATGGTGTTTGCTTATTATGCGGCGCTGAGTCATGGCAGCTAAGCCATGTTTGACGAACGCCATGTGGTTATCCTAATGATGGAGCTGGATCTGCAGCACCACCAATGCCACATGACGCGGGCGCTGTTGCTGATGACACCACGCATCTTATCATACATCGCGCTCCACCAGCCATCAAGCAGGACAGCCCTGGACAGCCCTGGACAGCCCTGGACAGCCCTGGATAGCCCTGGATAGCCCTGGACAGGCGCTGGGCTGCAAAGCGCCTCGGCCCCTGAGCTCCGGGGGACTGGGCCGGCTCTGACCTCTGAAGCAGCCTAGCAGTAAGTCAGCTGGGCGACCCTGGCTGCCAGCAGGATCTGCGTACTGACGCCTGACAAACCAGGTGGAGAGGACGCTGACAGCACGTGCAGGCATTGCCAGCTGTCAGTGCCCCAGGGTGACCCCTGGCTGGCGCTAACAAACTCACTAACTGAATAACTAACTAATGGCACACAAAGTACGAAGTACAGGAGGTAGCCAGCAGCCTCCATACCTGCCCGCCTGCCTGCCTACCTCCCTCCTCAACCACCCCCCTGCCCGCCTGCCCGCCTGCCCGCCTGCCCTCCCCCACCCCCCAAGCCCCCCTCCCTCCCCCCAGCAGCTCCCCCACCCACTGGGTCATGAGCTGGGCCAGCACCGCACTTCCTGCCATGAGCCCTCCCAGCAGCTCCCCCCCTGCGCCCTCCATCAGTGGCTTGAGCAGGGGCAGCAGCTGGCTGGCAAACTGGGCGGGGGTCACGCGGGGCAGCATACTTAGCACCAGGGGCAGGGTGACGGGCTGCAGCGCCTCGTGCCTCAGCTCCTGGCCCACAGCAACAGCAAGGCGGCAGCAGGCTCATGGGGATGGAGAGGGGCCAACAGCATCCAAGCTCATCCAGGCCTCCCCCCTCCCCCCCCTCCCCCTCCCCCTCCCCCTCCCCCTCCCCCTCCCCCTCCCCCTCCCCCTCCCCCCTCCCCCTCCCCCTCCCCCTCCCCCTCCCCCTCCCCCTCCCCCTCCCCCCTCCCCCTCCCCCTCCCCCTCCCCCTCCCCCTCCCCCTCCCCCTCCCCCTCCCCCTCCCCCTCCCCCTCCCCCTCCCCCTCCCCCTCCCCCTCCCCCTCCCCCTCCCCCTCCCCCTCCCCCTCCCCCTCCCCCTCCCCCTCCCCCTCCCCTCCCCCTCCCCTCCCCCTCCCCCTCCCCCTCCCCCTCCCCCTCCCCCTCCCCCTCCCCCTCCCCCCTCCCCCTCCCCCTCCCCCTCCCCCTCCCCCTCCCCCTCCCCCTCCCCCTCCCCCTCCCCCTCCCCCTCCCCCTCCCCCTCCCCCTCCCCCTCCCCCTCCCCCTCCCCCTCCCCCCTCCCCCTCCCCCTCAACACACTTCACTCTCAACCTGGATGAGAGCAGGCAAGACCCTGAGGCGCAGCAGCCGGTCGTCCAGCTGAGTCCACAGCTGCGACAGGTCCTTCAGGAAGGCCAACTGCAGGCAGGAGACAGCAGGTGGGGGGGGGGGCAGCAGGCAGGTGGGTGGGGGGCGGCAGCAGCAGGTGGTGGGGGGGGGGCAGCAGCAGGTGGTGGGGGGGCGGCAGCAGCAGGTGGTGGGGGGGCGGCAGCAGCAGGTGGTGGGGGGGGGGCAGCAGCAGGTGGTGGGGGGGGGGCAGCAGCAGGTGGTGGGGGGGCGGCAGCAGCAGGTGGGGGGGGGGCAGCAGCAGGTGGAGGGGGGGCGGCAGCAGCAGGTGGGGGGGGGCGGCAGCAGCAGGTGGAGGGGGGCAGGCAGCAGCAGGTGGGGGGGCAGGCAGG
>JASKMD010000365.1:0-19015 GCA_030144725.1 Haematococcus lacustris
CAAAGCACAGCACAGCGTGATGTTGCCTAGGCAGAGGGGCCAGCAAGGGGTCAAGGCTAGCCAGTGACAGGAGCAGCAGGAGGAGCACATAACGAACCGTATCTCGAGCTATTGTGGGCGTCATCACAGGGCAGCTGTATGTGTGCCAGACCAGGCGTGGACAGGTGCCGTGTACCGTGCACGTGTGCCAGAAGAGCAGCATTCCCGCAGTACAGGAGTGCTGGGTATGCCAGTTGTCAGGTAGGAGCTCAGGCTAGGTGTCTCAAGCGACTTTGGACATTTCACTTGGCACTCATCCAGGCAGTCCAGGCACACCATTGCCCTGCTGCCCTTGACAGGCGCAGAGCTCCATGCCTCCTAGCTTGTGCCCTCACCCCTTGCAAAACATGCTTGCCAGCTCTGGACCACAGGCGCCCAATCAGTGTTTGGCTTTGTATGAGCAGGTGTGTGCAGGAGCACTGTGTGAATGTGGTGCGCTGAGTTGCTCTAAACATTGAACAAAGTTGGCATGCAGGTTGGTACAGCAGGCCACATAGGCATACAGCACAGCCGTCATTCCCAACTTCCCATTTGTTTCCGGAAGACCTGCCTGTGTTTTGGCATATCTGTGATCTGAGATTTGGCAGACTTGTCATATGCTAGGTTGTGGCACAGCGACATTTTGCGTATTTTAGCTGGTATGCAACCAAACCAACCAAGCACTACAATTCAGGGTAATGAGCAGCTGCTGCCAGCTGCCTCACCGCTCTGGTCACTGCGGCTGTGCAGCTACCACACACCTTCTGCACAGCTACTGCACAGCTGCCGGCTGCCGCTACTTTGAGGGGCTGGACCTTAGGAAACCTGCTCACCTGCCCCTTGACCTGGATGCCCCCGGTGGGCTGCAGCGGCTCATGTGGCAGCAGGCTGGCTGTGGCTGCCGACAGCTGGATACGTCCGGGGATGCACGTCGACTCCTGCAGGCAGCAGCACAGCAAGCAACACCTTGCGCTGCATCTGCACGCTGCCGGGTCCAGGCAAGCGCCTGCCAGCCCTGCACTGGCCTCCCTGCTGTCGCCTACAGCTGCCACTGTGTTAGTGGCAGTGCAAGAGCAGCCCTGGCAGCAAGCTAGCAGGGCCTCCACCACAGTGAGCCAGAGCAATAGCCACGCACCATCCTGGACGCCACATTCATGGTGTCGCCGCTGCACAGTGGCACAGCGGCAGAAGACAGCATGTCAGCAGCAGGCGGGATGATGACACACACGGGCCGTGATGATGCTTGCTGCCTCAGCTGAGCCTC
This sequence comes from Haematococcus lacustris, assembly GCA_030144725.1. NCBI lineage: Eukaryota > Viridiplantae > Chlorophyta > Chlorophyceae > Chlamydomonadales > Haematococcaceae > Haematococcus > Haematococcus lacustris. The sequence continues at coordinate 1,283 of JASKMD010000365.1, forward strand.
GTGAAGTGCATGGGTGTTGGTTGGCAGGTAGGTTGGAGTTGCATGTCAAGACCTGCTAAACAGCCGGCCCTCCTCCGGTCCTCTGTTGCCAGAGAACTGACTAGGGCCTGGCTGGTCACGGTAAGTTGAGTGGGCGGCTGTTTGTGTTGTGCGCAAGGGTTCGCAGTGCTACTCACAACACAGCAAACTTGGGGATCTTCTGGCCGATCTGCAGCAGCAACATCACCAGAGGCAGCAGCCTCAAGAGCAGCGGGGCGACATGCCGCACTGCCACTGGGGCACAGGCTGCAGCGAAGGCCAGGGAGCGGGAGGGGTGACGCACCAGGCCTGAGACGCAGTTGCCAGTATGCAGTCCAATGCGGATGACCACTGGCTGTCCATTGTGTGGGGTCCGGACCTGCAAGGGGTCAAGGCCAGGCTAGCCTAGCCAGTATGGAGCCAAGCATGAGCAGGGCCGTTGGGTGGGCCGGTGGGTGGGTGGGCCGGTGGGTGGGTGGGTGGGTGGGTGGGTGGGTGGGTGGGTGGGTGGGTGGGTGGGTGGGTGGGTGGGTGGGTGGGTGGGTGGGTGGGTGGGTGGGTGGGTGGGTGGGTGGGTGGGTGGGTGGGTGGGTGGGTGGGTGGGTGGGTGGGCGGGCGGGCGGGCGGGCGGGTGGGCGGGCGGGCGGGCGGGCGGGCGGGCAGGGCAGGGCCACACACCAATTGTGATGCTGCCATCATGTCCTTGGCAAAGGCCATGACCCGCGCGGCGCTGTCCGCTGCGTCGTGCTCCTGCAGCACCTCAGTGAAGCCAGCCTCCTGGGCCCCCTGCACAGTGACGCACTTACACACACACCCTCATGATGAGCAGCACAGGGCAAGCAGCCAGGCACGGCTGGAACACTGTCCGCTGCTAGCCGCCCAGCAACAAGCTGCCCAGGCTGCTGCTGCAGGTTGATGCTGCAGGTTCATGCTGCTGCTGCAGGTTCATGCTGCAGGTTCATGCTGCAGGCTGTTAGGCGAATGCTGTAGGTGCAGCCTCACCTGCTGCTGCTCTCTGCCCTTGGTGCGGGGCAGGTCCAGGATGCCACCGGCCACAATGTAGCAGCTGCACAGCATGGACAGCTAGGTGGGTGTGGGCAGATACCTGCAGGGGCCAGGAGGTTGACCAGAGGCTGCAGCTGCTCTTCCTGAGCTAAGCCCTGGCCACTGATCACACGGCCACTTACTCGCCAGCAGTCTCCACCTTCATGACGCCTGCAACACACGCACACAGACTGCAGCATGTTCCCTTGCTGCAAGCCAAGCCACCCAAGGCTCAGAAGCTGCAGCAGCCTGTGGCACAGTAGTGTGTACCCCCCATCAAGCTGCTATCAGCTTACATGCATGTCAGGCCAACTCTAGGCTATAGCCCTTGCACAGGGGTCAGGCAGTAGTGTAGGTGGAAGGTGCTTATGCCATGTGCATGGGAACATGACTCCACACAGCCAAAACACTAGCCATAGTTCCTAGTGAGGGTGAAGGTGCAGGCGTCACCATGCTTCCTTTCTTTTCCTGATGTTGCATGGTTGTATGCTATCCTGATATTGATCAAGCACAGACAAGAAAAGCAGACAGTATTGTGTGAGCAATGGTATCCCTCAGGCGCACTGCACCTTGCTCAGGGGCAGGCACGCTCAGCTACCCTGACACTTACTGTGCTGTACTAGCTCAGGTGCACTCACACCAGTGTTGTTTTTGCGCTATACATAGCGTTCGCTATGAATGCCATGTTTCAGAGCTCGTTTTGCACAATGTAGCGCGATGTTTCTGAGTGAGGCCGAGCTACAGACATGAGGGCATGGTCCTGGGCCATGTCACTTTGCGCTATCAATCATGCATCTGGGCAAAACGAAAAAACGAAAACACTGACCCACACTCCCTTAGTCTGTCCCACTATGCAGCTGCTGCTTGGCTCACCGTGCTTGTCACACAGGGCGTCAAACAGGGCGAATAGGGTGTTGAGGAACACCATGACGGCCTCAGGAGCTACCTCCTTGCTCATGGCAGTGAAGCCCACGATGCTGGACGCGCACCAGGCACCACACAGTGCTGGGCTCAGGACAGGACACAGTACAGTGGTCAGACACAACACAATGCCCAGGACATGGCCCAGGGCCAGGACAAGTAGGGTGCCAGGCCAGGTAGGCTGGAGCAGAAAGTGCATTGCCAAGGCGAGAGCCACAGCCCAAGGCAGGCACGGCAGAGCCAACATAAAGTATAGGGGGCTACAGGCAGGGCGGGCTGTGATGAGAGTGAGAGGAGTAACATGAAGGACCATACAGGCAATGCAGCTGGTGGTGTAAGCAAGGATGGGCATATTCACCCTTGCAGCACCACAGCAGGTGGTGTGTGGCAGGGGCGGGGCCAGGCAGTCAAAGTGATGTTGACAGACAGGCAACCCTGGCAATGTATGAACAACAGAGTGCTGGCGATGCATGAACAACTCCACTCCATGAACTCCACTCCATTAACAACTCCACTCCATGAACAGCACAGTTGTTCCCCTACTATTACTACAGGGCAGGGGCTGTGTTATCTGTAATCCGATCTGTTTGCATGCAGCAAGCATCCGGTACAACTATGTGATTCACTACCCCAACCTGATGTTGGCATGAAACACATGCTCTGATGTAAGCAACAGCTTCAGCATTGCCTAGTGCACGAAGACTGCATTGCCTACTCCATGAAGAGCAACGTGACGTCCTTGTGGCGCCGGGCCAGCTGGGCCATCTGCTCAGGCACGTTCACGTTCTTGCTGGTGGAGAGGTACTCCACGACTGCAGCAGCAGTGAAGCAAGCGTGAGGCACGACAGCCTGGACCACAACAGCCTAAAACATGGCTGAGCAGTGGAGACCCTGACAGTGCTCCTTGTCAACATTGCCACTCCGTACCGTCCACCAGGACTGCTCAGCTTTGCTCGACAGCTTTGCTCTGCTTGACATTTGGGCTGGTCAGGTCCAGAATAAGAATACGGAACTGCTCTGCACTGCTCCTTCCCTGATTCCCATCCCTCCACCCCAGCAGGGCTGCAGGACCCCTCCCAGCCTGTCCATTAACAGCCACTTGCTTGGGTTCACAAGGGCGCAGGCACCCTGGTTATGGGACCTACACCTGCATCTGCCACTGGAACCTCATCTTGTCTGGCTTCTGTCAATCAAACACGAATTCTTGTTTGTAGAGAAGAGGAGGGAATGGGGTGCCAGATGTAACAGCCCATGAACTCCACATTGTCTGACTACAGCCCACCGCAGCCTTGATACCTCATGGGGTGGGGGACACAGGACCAGGTGCCCATGGGGCATCCATTGAGACACCTCACGAGCATGCCTGACATCCCATCACACTCTCACTCTCTCAACCCTAGGCTTGTAAGCACTCACTGTGGCGTGGGAACAGGTTGGAGGCAATGTTGAGCTGAGACTCTGCAGCAGCAGCAGCAGCAGGTTTATGGGCATGACATGATGCAGAGCAACCTGCTTCAAGTGCTTGTAGGGAGTTAATCCAGGGGCAGACAAAGGCTGGCAGCCACGGCAGCAGCGGCGGCAGCGGCGGCAGCAGCGGCAGCAGCGGCAGCAGCGGCAGCAGCGGCAGCAGCGGCAGCAGCGGCAGCAGCGGCAGCAGCGGCAGCAGCGGCAGCAGCGGCAGCAGCAGCAGCAGCAGCAGCAGCAGCAGCAGCAGCAGCAGCAGCAGCAGCAGCAGCAGCAGCAGCAGCAGCAGCAGCAGCATAGTGCTACACACTGAGGGTTATGGGCATGACATGGTGCTGAGCAACCTGCTTCAAGTGCTTGTAAGGGGTTGATCCAGGGGCAGACAAGGCTGGCAGCCACAGCAGCGGCAGTAGCAGCAACAGCAGCAGCACCAGCAGCGGCTGCAGCAGCTCCTCATGCGCATACCTGCCAGGTCAGCCAGCAGGGCTTCAATGCGAGCCTCTGCACTCACGTCCTGCGTGTGGCCCCATGCACACCGACACACACTGGCTCAAGCATGCGCTCCAGGACAGCTGAGGTCATGGCAGAAGAGCAGGAGCTTGACGAATGAGAACCATGGAGCTGGACTAAACCAGCCAATGCCTGATTTGCTGCTGGCATCAACCCACTCACTGTGAAGGTGCCAGATGCATCAAGTGACACTGTCTGTGTCTATTCTTAGCAGCTACAGTCTTGGCAGTCATCTCCAGTGTCAGGCGATGCAGCGAAGAGGTACAAGGCACCCGTGTGTAACCTTTGCCCAAGTGGGCAGTCAACTCTACCCAGACAAAACACAGCCCCTGGCTCGCCTCCTGCCCAGGACCCAATCTTGAACGATACCAAGGCCAAGACTACTCCTGCGCAGCCAGTGTGGCTGTTGTGTGCAGTTGGTAGCCTGCTGGTAGCCTTTGTGGTCGGTGTTAGAGGGTGTTGCAGGGTGCCTTCATCGCTGCCCCTCATCAGAGACATGGCCAAGACTACACAGATAAGCACCTAAGTTGGGACATTAGAAGCCTTGCTGGATCCCTTCACTGCCTTGCTAGGTGTACGGGCCATGTGGGATGAGGTTAAAGCTGCAAGTCAGGTGGAATGAACGCCAAATTTAGCCGCATGAGGCATTTTCCGGCTGTTTCTAGCCCGTGCTATGACAAAGGTGTTGCAATAACGCGAAGCGCGCTCATTGCGCAACTTGCGTCACCCACCAAGGTATCTAGCAATGCGGTGGATGCGGTGAATCACGCTCGCGGATGGCCAGGCGCGGCCTTAAGTCATGTCCCGGTCATTTTGGACCTAAGCGGCGAATCTCAGAACTCAGCCGCGACAATGTGTGGATAAGACGCGACCCGACAACCACCATTATAACCACCATTGCTAACGGTGCGCGAAAGAAAACGGGGGGGCTACAGCAAACTTTCGGCGGATCCGGGGGACGCGGGTGTCCCAACTTAGGTGCTTATCTGTGTACCCCTAGCATGTGTAGCTTGTGTGAGGGTGTTGCGGGGTGCCTCCATCACTGCCTCTCAGGATGGCGGGATGGCTATGCCCCTGCTGCGACCCCACACTCCACTGTACTGTGGCACAGCAGCTGCAGCCTGATTACGCTCACCTGCTGCACAACCAGGAGTCCAGGCTGGCCTGCGTGGTTGGTGATGCGCTTCACGGTGACCTGCACACTGCTGACCCCTGGTTGCCGCACCAAGGTGAGTTCCAGGGGCAAGGACGGCACAGCAGCTGCGAGCTGCTCTTCTGCCTGAGCTTGCTGTGCAGCCTCGTCAGAGCTGCCCAGAGCAGCCGCATCAGCCCCATCAGCTGAGCTCCCACACGGCCACTTGGGCTGTGGGGCGGCAAGCAGGCCCTCAGCCTGCTTTGATCCAGCCCCAGTGGCCATCATGGCCAGGGATGGTGTAGGCAGGGGGCAGCTGGCCCGTGGCCGAGTCGCAGGCTTGCTTGCAGGACCAGTATTACCCTCGAGGGTCCCCAGAAAATGAGCTGAGGCATGGTCAGTGGAGGTGCACAGGGCAAAGGACAGGGAGGCTGCGGCCCAGGTGCTGTTTGACTGCTGCCTGGAGCTATTAGCTGAACTCAAGTCACCGCTGGTTGGTAAGGCTGCTGAGGCCAACGCACTGCGCAGCAGGAGGGAGGAGTAGAGGCAAACACAGAGACCGTAGACAGACAGGAGCACATGCCAAATTGCAGTCCAGGTATCAGCCAAGTGCCTGGGGTGGCGTGTTCATGGCATGCAAGTCCTCGACCCCTCATGTGAGTGTGAGCGGCTATGCAGCCCAATGCCTTACAATGGCGTAGTGGTAACCATCATATGTCTCGCATGCTTGCCATTATGCCTGCCCACCCCCTGCCACCCCCTGATGGACGCCCCTCCACAACAGTCTGTGAACCTGGGCATATGGGTTCGGGTGGGTTAGGGTTGGCGCATCACCCGTCCACACACCTGGCACTCCCACCATCCCTGGCCTCGTGGCACCCGAGTATGTGGGTGGATTGGCCTGGTTCCAGTGGCATCGGTGCAGTTGAGGCAGTCTCTGAGGCAAAGCCCGGCACGGAGGGCAGCTGGAGGCTGGGGTGAGAGGCAATGGTCGCAGAGGGCGCTGTCAGTCTGTCCTTGCTCATGCCGGCCTGCTGGTGCCCTTGCTCCTGGCCATCAGGGCCAACGGCTGCAAGAGGTTCAGGGGGGCTGGTGACGGCAGCTGGGTCCACAGCGGCATGGAGGGCAGCACCTGCTGCCACACCTGCCTCCTGGATGCCACCAAGGCCTTCCACAAAGCACTGACCCACCTACATTCACATGGACATCCCCTGGCTGTGGGGCAAGGGTAGGGGCAGTGGGCAGGTGCAGGGTTCAAGTCCAGCCCCAGACAGGTGTTTTTGAGCCTAACATTTTTGGCCCTTTTGCAGGTGCGAAAGAACGACGAGTCACTGGTCGCAGGAGCTGGAGGAGGCTGACTCGTAGAGAGTAGTTGCATGGGCCAGCACCTTGGCCCTCAACCTTGAGCCTTCATTGCAGTCGAACACACTATTTGTGAACCACTACATAACAGTGTTTTTGTCTGTGTGGAGTTCCCATCACATGGCATGCACATGGCCTATACATGGCATACACATGGTCACGGTTGCCTACCACCTACAGCATCGCCTGACCCCTGTGACAGGGCTATGCTTAGAGTTGGCATGGGCCAGCATGACTGTGAGCGTTTGGGTAGGGAGCGACCGGCCCTATAGGTTGGATGAGACAAAAACACTATATCCATATGCAATTAAGCCATGAAACACTATCCTATGACTGCACCCTGCTTCCTATGAGGCTGCTACGTCAGTCAGACAATGAGGAAGCTCTCAGGGATCTGTCCTGGTGGTGAGCTGAGGCCCTGGTGAGGGAGGCTGGCGTGTGTGAGGTGTAGCAGGGGCGAGCACAGCTAGATTGAGAGGGAGTGAGGTGGTGGGAAGCTTGGCAGGGGGTCACTGGCGAGCCGTGCTGAGCCTCTGAGCCGTATGAACAGGTCATGTGACCAGGCCAGTGTCATGCAAGCCACCAGGGAACAGGCCCAGACCACTCACTTGAGGGCAGGTTGCATTGCTGGAGGCTGCACCCGCTGCTGGCGTGGAGTGTGGGGCGGACATGCTGGTCGAGGGTTGGCTGTGGCTCGTGGTGTGGGTCGTGGTGTGGCTGCCGGTCGCGCTCCCACCGGACGTCATGCTGCTGCTCAGCAGTTGCTGCAGAGGGGCAAGCCGTGCCAGGTGAGCCAGGTGAGCTGGGGTCAGGGCTTGATATGGCAGCCCTAAAGCTGACCCCTCACACATGGCATATGACTGGCATAGTGGCAGGTCATGTTCCTGCATGGCGTTGTTGTGTGCGGGCTGCTGAGGGGCAACGTAATGCTTTGCTTCGAAAGGAGCTAGCAAGCAATCAAAAGGTGTGCGATCTGGCTGACAATAACAACCAAGGACACTCCAGGAGGGAGCAGCAGAAGCAGCAGAAGCTGGCACATGAGAGGGCAATGCTGTTGGTGCGAGGGGGGCTGCTGTTTGTGGTAGCAGTGGAAGGGCTTGCAATGTCAGGATGAAGGTGGTGGTGAGGGCAAGGGAGAGGGGCTGAGACTGGGAGGGCTGAAAGTGCCAGGGTCAGGGTCAGGCTCTACTGCAGGCCAGTGGCGAGGCGTGGCAAGGAGGGGCGCACCTGCAGCATGCTGCTTGTCTTGGTGCGGGCGTGCAGGCGCTTCTTCAATGCCGCCTGGTGGAGTGACCGTGAGCTGCTCACCTGCACACGCACCGACCCACCCACCCACACCATTAGGTTTGAGTGGTGGCTGGGGCAGTGCTAGGATGCAAGGCAGTGCGCCTTCTGTGTTTGGTGAGCGCAGTGGTCAGGCAGTGTGCTAGCTAACAAGCAGGCACACACAGGAGGACGTCAGGGAGTGCATGTTCGTGACCATGCTGCCCTTCTACTCGCACAGCTCTCTGCTGCAGAGCAGGTATCCCACAGGCATGGAAGGTGGTGCTGGTGCATCAGCGCTACACCAGCCACATCAGCTCAACAGTCAGTGGCTAGCAGAAGCGTGAGGAGCAGCTGGACCACAGCCAGCCCTCCAGGCTCTGAGGCTCAACACCCAGTCAGGTCAGTCAGGTGGACCACCGCCTGCTCAGGCCAGGATGGAGCCAGCAGCGTGACCAGCCAGCCTGGGGCCTGGTGTGGTGCCCGGTAGTGGCCCACGCCGGCTAGGTGCCCGGTAGTGGTCCCACGCCAGCCTCTTCGCAGCCAGGCAGCCACACAGTCTGACTGGAGCCTCATGCGTGCAAATTGTGCGTGCTTATTCAAGCACCCCATGTACCCAGTTATGCAGTCCTAAAGCCAGCAGCCTTGAAGCCTCAGTCCAGCACTCCGCTGCCAAATAAGCGCGATGAGGCTGGGCAGCCTGCCAAGCCAGCCCAGGCAAGCCAAGGTCAAGGCCAATGCAGGGGCAAGACAGCTCTGCCCACCCCCTTAGCCCTCCTGGCAAACAGACTTTCAGAGTAGTGCAGCGCAACATACGCAGGACAAAGGGGAGGACAAGTAGATGCGGTGTCGGGCTGCCCACACTGCCAGCAAGGGGCAGGGAGCACCTGTGCCTGGAGCTGCAGATGGCTGCAGACATGGCTCAGGAGCAGCAGACTGCGGCACAGCAGTGTGTGCTAGGGACCCCTTGAGCTGTGTCAGCCAGCAGCAACGCATCTCTATCAGTAGAGTAGGTGAAGGGGGCATGCACAGTGCGGGGGAAGTTTGCCTTATCCAGACAAGCACAACCGCTCATGCTCTTTCAATGCTTCCCTTTGACTAGGCATACGTTTTTCTGCACATCTGTAAATCATGTGTATTCATTTGACTAGGCACAATTGAACTTTACTTGGTCCAGATACGCTTAGCCCCTGTTTTGTCATGTTACGGTCTTGCAGTGGCTCCATTGATGAGGCACATGTTGCTTGCAGGGTTGATGAGGAAGGTGCTGCCCAGCCTGGCATGTGCACGTGCAGGGAGGGAGGAGGTCGTAGGTGAAGGCAGGTGCCACCACGCTTACCTCTTGGCAACCTGCAGAGTGGGCCATCATCATGTAATACTCCTTCTGGCTCTTGCTCCCTCTCAGCCGGCCATAGCCACGGTCAAACGGCTCTGCCCCGGGCACCATCGTTATCATATGGGCAGAGGTGCTTGAGGTCAGCAGGCGCGGCTGCACCAGAGCTCCGAGTCCCTGATCTAGGGCTGGCCCAGCGCTAGAGCTAGTCAAGGCAAGGGTTTGGGCTGCTGCCTGGGGTGCAAGGGCTTGTGGGCTCGAGAGTGAAGCTGCCAGGTCATCGGCGGTGGTGGTGAGGCCGGCAACAGCCTCCAAGTCTGAAAAGGTTGCGGTGGCTAGGGAGAGGCTGTTCAGTAGGGCGCATTGGGAAGACAGTGTACTTGGGTCCTGGCAAGGGGGAAGAGAGGCAGGGGGTGGAGCGGCGCCCTGCTCTGATACGGGAATGCCCAGCTGTTGCCCATGAGGTCCAGATGAGCTTGGCTCAGGGCTTGGCTGGGCACCCATGGGCATGGTGACGCGTGGGGCAGGCTGCTGCTGCTGTCGTTCTTCCATGACTGACGGAAAAGGATGTACGGGTAAGGATGCCACCCCAGCCAGGTGGCACTGCCATGTGAGGCCCCCGTTGACACATGCCATGCACTGCAACAGCAACAGCAAGCGACTGAACACCACAGGCGTACTGGAATGGGTGCACAGCAGCTTTGGTCATGATGCATGCCTTAGGTGCCGATGCATGCACTGACAACAGCGCACAGATCTGGAAATACCAAATGGCCATCTGGAACCTGGAAATTCAACGCATACTCCCCTACAGCTAGGAGCTGCGTTATCTGAAATCCGAACTGTCGGTACCTATACCTGAAACAGCCGGCACCAATACCCAGTATCCTGCCCCCACCCCCTTAAGAGGGGGGGCCAATAGATGTTGGCATGAATCACATGCTCTGATGTAAGCAACAGCTTAAGCATTGCCTAGTGCACACACGCTACTGTGCTTCAGGCTGCTGGGCTTGGGCCTTGGGTGCCTTCGGTTCCTTGGGCCTTGGGTGCCTTGGGTGGGATATACACAGTCTGCTACAGTGACAACATAACAATGCATACCCCACTAATACTGTGCTGCACGGTGCAGTGGCTGCCTGGACTTGCTGCTAACCATAGCAGGGCCTTGCAGGTGCAATGACAAAGGAGCTAGTAATGACAGAGCTTACCTCTTGCACAACCGTAAGGTCACAGCCCAAGATTTGGGAAAGGCAATCGTGGTAGGGAAGGCCATTGGCGTTGATGCTTTTGGTGTGTAACATGGCTTGCCCATGCTCGTCCAACACACAGACGCAGAAAGGGACCTGTGTATGACCCGTCATTCGTGTCAAAACATGCTCATAAAGGAATTAACATGTGGGCGCTTACATGCTGTACGATGGTGTCGCACCAGCCGCCCTGGGCCAGGCAGACGAGGTCTCGTCGGCCTTCTGCAGCGGAGCAATGCTTCGGCTCGAGCCGAGGTTCGGTCGATGCGACTGGCTGTACATCCAGCACTTGTGCCGATGCGTGCACATCTGTCCATTTTTGCTGTTCCTCTGTGCGCGGTTTAAAGCATCGAAAGCTCCACCATTTGGAACTTACCATTTCCCTGGTTGCGCCAAAATAGCGGTTCTGGACTATGAGCCCAACCTACATCAACTACATGCTTGCACGATATCCTAATCTGGCAAATCTTGACACGGGACCACATTGCTGGCGACGCCTCTGAAGTTACAATACATCATGTGGCACCGTACAGGGAGAGCTCTTGCACGAAGTTACTATTCTAATCAACCTTGTAACAAGTTGTATTCAGGCGGCCCCAACATTCAAAAAATGGCAGTAAACCGACCCCTGGTAGTAGGACGGCTGTAACTCTGCACTCGCTGCGCCAAATTTAATGCTAGCTGGCTCAGTATGTAGCTAACCCAGCCAGCTACCTTTCACCCATCCAAAATAAATATCCAGTCAGTAGGCCGTGCACAGCAAAGCATCAAAGTTAGTAATTCAAATTCGAGCCGGTTCGGGGCATGCAGTCATCGCTGCGACCACTCGCGCCGCTTAGGTTGCTCTACACGAGCATGCGCATCGGCAGAAGCAGTCGGATCGGAAAACGGTTGCGGAAATGTGGCACGAAGGCGGTTGGCAGGTGGTTGGGGGAGGTGGACGGTACAGCCTTGTTGCGCACTTTACAACCTGAGTTGGCGCTGGGGGCCTGTCTAACTAAGTCTTGCGCTTGCGCTTGGCAGCTGTCTTGGGCAGCCCCAACCCAGCAGGTGTGGTACGCTTGCGTAGCGTGAAGCCAGGAGCCGGCGCTGCTGCACCTAGCTCACTACCTTGAGCCGGAGCAGCCTGCCCTTGGGTGGCGATTGCAGCTAGAGCCAGCTGATACATGTGCCGTAAATCAGGTGATGCAATAGGCCCCTGAGGCGACGCAATGGGGGGTGCCAGCATCTGCCCCTCTAGGGCTGTGCCCCACGAGCTCCGGCCCTGCTGCTGGGGTGGCTGCTGTGGGGGGGGCTGTTGGGGCAGGGGGGGCTGTGGAGGCGGCACACCTGCTGGCACAACTCGGCTGCACCCTGCTGCTGCTGCTGCTGCCACCCGTTGCTGGCTTGCATGGTCCCCCACATTTACCACAACCCCCCCTACACAGCAAGCAGCTGCTGTGGCTTTGCGTGCTGCTCTGGCTGGTGCCCTGGCTGAGGCTGCAGCCACCTCCTCCAGCCGCACCGCAGTGCGAAGCTTAGGCAACTGTAGCGTGAAGTCATGCACATCAACGCTGTTGAGGGTGGTCCTCAGCGTGTGCAGGGACATGTGCTCCAGCAGAGCAGGCAGCTCCATGAAGCGACCAGCTCCATGCTTCAGCAGCTGTAGCAAGGACTCCACCGGGGCATTGGAGGTGGGACACGCCAAGAAGTACACCTCGAGGTGGAGGCGCAACCCGGTGCTGCATGGGCTGCCCTCAGCCATGGCATGGATGTCTTGTTCGAACTGTTGCCACGTGCAGTGAGGGTCCCACACACCCGGGTCAGACTGCCCATCGTCCATGCGCAGGGCGGCACACTGCACCACCTTGGCGGCTACCTCCTTGCACGACTGCGGGTCTGACCCCCCAAGCGCAGCCATGAGGTGTGGCATGTCCAGCTGCCGTTTGCAGTGCTGTGTGTAGTACTCCTCCATGGCTGCACAGGCGCGCAGCCCAGGCGGCCAGCGCTGCTCTGAGCCCCGCCCAGCCCAGCCCGGCCCAGCCCAGCCGCAGCCCGCAGCCCAGCCCAGCCCAGCCCAGCCGCAGCCCAGCCCAGCCCAGGCCGCCCGCCCAGGCCCAGCCCAGCCCAGCCCAGCCCAGCCCAGCCCAGCCCAGCCCAGCCCAGCCCAGCCCAGCCCAGCCCAGCCCAGCCCAGCCCAGCCCAGCCCAGCCCAGCCCAGCCCAGCCCAGCCCAGCCCAGCCCAGCCGTCCAGCCCAGCCCAGCCCAGGCCAGCCCAGCCTCACCGAGGGTCTTGCTCTTCAGGTACTTGGCTACCACACGCAACTGCCGCCTCACAGTGGTTCTCTGCCCAGATCGGTGTGGGTTGGGCACCAGGCACTGCTCATTCACGAACAGCTCTCGGCACATGCCCAGCTTGCGGCGGCTGACTTGTGTCTGCAGCACCAGCCTGGCTGTGCTGAGGTAGTGTTGTGCAAGGTATGCAGCTGTCCTGGCCGCAGGCTTCCCACGGCGCCCAACTTGCGTGGGAATGAAGTTGGTTGTCAACGAGGGTGGGCCAGCCGGGCTGGGCTGCTGGGATGCACTGCCTGTGGGGTTGCCGTGGGTGTCTGGCCTGCCATAGCCATCCTCAGCACACCGCTGCAACACCTCTGGTGACACCCGGTGCCGCATCAGGATGTTCATTAGCTGCCGCTGATGCCGGGTGAGCCGGGGGCCACTTGGACGGCAGCGCCGGACGTTGCGTAGCGCAAGGGACAGCCGGCGCTTGTCTTGCTCCAGCAGCTGGATTGCATGGGTGCGCTCCTCAGCCAGCTGCTCCAATGACTCATTCTCACCCTGCACCTCTTGGTGTGCTGCCTGCAGCTGCTCCATGTCTGCTTGCAGCAGCTGATAATCTGCCACCGCATCACCGAGCTGCTGGTGGAGCTGCTCAACCTGTGCCCGCAATTTCATGGCCTCCACCTGTGCCTTGTTCCTTTCAGATTTCAAACCATTGGGGGTGCACTTAAACCCTGCCTTGGGTGAGGCATTCAGCTCTTGCAGGGATTGGCGCCGCGTCTTGCTAGGCCTCTTACCCCCCATGGTGGTTGCTAGGGCTGGGGGTTAGGCTGGGAGGGGTAGGGCTGGGAGGGATTGGCCTGGGAGGGGGGGGGCCTGTGAGGGGTTGGGCTGTGAGGGGTTGGGCTGTGAAGGGGGGGGGGGGGGGGTGAGGGGGTGGGCTGTGAGGGGGGGGCCTGGGAGGGGTTGGGCTGGGAGGGTTGGGCTGGGAGGGGGTGGGCTGGGAGGGGGTGGGCTGGGAGGGGGTGGGCTGGGAGGGGGTGGGCAGGCTCAATGAGGTGGGCTCCTGCAATGATGGGTGGAGGGGTGGCGGGCATGGTGGGTCGATGCATACCATGGTATAAATGTGCCTGGTGAACATGATGTAACTTTGAAAGCGTCAAACGGATTGAGGCCTGGGCTATTTAATGTGCGATTTGTTTCAAGAGATGCAGCAATGAGTCAAGAACAAACATTACGTATCGCTTTTTCTATGGGTGCAGCGGGTGCAACACAGTGGGGGACAGAGATGATGAGGGGGGGGTGTAAGCCGGTGATACCTTAGTGTGCGCCGACACAAATGGTGTATTCGGCGAAAGCGAATACGCCCAGATGTTTCAATCACCCCGTCAAGGTGCCCTGCACGCCCGGCAGACATCGCGTTGGGTGTTGGCCGGACATTCCATTTGTGCACAACCAGCTCACTACGCTAGGTAGATGGAGCCTCAGCGATGTGGCTCACCGTGCCAAGGCGACCCGTCTCGCCGATGTGAATTGTTCGCGGGCACATGTGGCAGTACGCGAGCAGAGACTCCAATGGCTAGCGCTGATGGTCAGATTACGCGGACTAAACCGCCAATGCCAATGTGATTAACGCTATAGAGAACAGTGCAGTTTTGAGAGAGTACTTGCATGAAGATTACCAACCCCATGTTGGGGCCGCCTGAGTTGTATCCCTATCCTGCGGAGTTTTTGTACAGGACAAAACATCAGGCGCGACTGTTTTTGTTAACATGGCCTACATGGTGAAAGGCTTGTAGCACAGCGGGCTGGGTTGCCTCGTCGTACTCCTTTGTACCCCTTGCCATCTATTCCTCCCCCGACACCGCCCCTGCTGCTTTCTAAACCCCACCCTGCCCCCTATGCCTGCTGTGAGACGACAAGGTGGAAGAGGATGCTTAGGTTGGTGAGGGAAGGGATGGCTGACAGCTCTTGGAAGCTTGTGGTCGCCCACTCTGCCACCCAAAGCTTAGATTCTGCGCATTCCCCTACTGCTAGGAACTGCATTGTCTGAAATCCGAACTTCCGAACTAGGAGCAGTTCCAGCAAGAGGAGCCAAAGGTGGGGGAAGGAGGCGAGCAGGGCTGAGGCTGACAGGGCAGGAGAGGGTTAGGCCCTGTATGCCCCTCCTCCTCCTCCTCCTCCTCCTGGCCATGCCTACCAGGGGTGGGGCTGACAGCTGCACAGCTGCAGCAACAGAAGCAGGGGGCACACCTCCAGCGCACCCTCGGCCCCGCCTCCCCTCTTCATCTCCTCATTAACCCAGCCCCTGGTCCTCAAGGGGACGGCCATCAAGCCCCCAGCCCTGGGTTCAACACAGCACCCACTGCTACCTGCATCCAGTTTGCCGTGACCTGGGGCAGCCACCCCAGCTGAGCCCACACCAGGCACCCCTGCTCTCTTCAGCCATGCTCTCCCCCGCTCTCTGGATGCGGGTGATCAGTGCATTCCCCTACTACTAGGAGCTGCGTGATCTGAAACTTGAACTGTCGGTACCTACATACCTGAATAGCCGGCACCAATACCAAATTTCCTGCCCCCACCCCCTTATGAGGGTGGGCGTTTAATGTTGGCATGAAACACATGCTCTGATGTAAGCAATAACTTAAGCATTGCCTAGGGCACACATGCTACTGTGCTACAGGCTGCTGGGCTTGGGCCTAGGGTGCTTGGTCTCGCATCTTCTTGGAGCCCAATGCTGGGTACTCCTTGCCCTTGGCAGCAGCCGCTCCTCGGTTTTGTCACCTGCACAGCTCCAGTGAGCGCCACTTGCTCTGCCCGCTAGATGTTCAGGGCTGCGTTGCAGTCCCTGTCCACCCATCTGCCAACGTCCCCAGGGGTAGCCTGGTCCAGCTTAGGGCACCACATGAGGCCCCGCACTGGCGACTCAAACCGCTTGCTCCAGGCTGACCGCAACAAGCGGTGCTGCACCTGTCCCGGCTTGGGCTTCCAGCCTTCAGACCTGGAGGGCTTGGCTGCGGTCCAGCCCCCCCTCGAAGGGCTGGGGGCTGTTCATAGCTGAGCTGACCCTGCTGATGCGGAACTCATCCACAGTCACCACCTTGCCTGGCAGCCTGTCTGTCGGCCTGCCCCTCTTGGGCCTCTCCACTACCTTGCGGCAGGCCTGCAGGACAGCCCTGGCCCCCCACCCACCCACGGATCATGTGCTTCCAGCCTGACAGCTTGCTGGGTGTGGCGTACTCCTCAACCCAGTCCTTGGCCCTCTGTGCCAACGGAGGGTCCAGGCTGTTGATGGGACACCATGGCCGCCTCCTCCTCCAGCTGCATGGCACACAAGGCACACAAAGCGCATGACATCCTTGAAAGGACTGGGGACATGGCACCGAGCAGGTCACATGTGTGGCGGTGAACAGCCCCTGGCCCTGTCCTTCCCCCCCTACCCTTTGTACTCTCACCTTCTTGAAGTAGCGCTCCAGGACCTTCTCTTTGCGCGCCGTACAGCCTCATCCTTCGCTCAGACCACTTGGGGTGCAGGTACTTCCCCCACGTTGTCATTCCCCATGTTCCCCCACGTTGTCATTCCCCATGTTGTCATTCCATAGCTGAGTGCTGCGGCGAGCCTGGATCAGGCCGCTGTCATGCTGCACCTGGCTCCTGGTCAGCTTGCTGATGTGGAAGCTTTTCAGGCAGCCATCCTCATCCCACATCCCCAAGGCTGCGTTGCCTGCCTGGATGGCGCCCGGGTCCAACCCCATGCCCATCTGAGTGACTGGGTCAAACTGGAACGCTCGCTTGTCAGCCTGCTCACTCAACGCGTGGTCCTTGGCAATGGCACGGATCTGCTTGCCATGCTTCTCCCATGTGCCATGCACGTCCCACACACGAGGGTCACACATTGGCAGCCGCTGCCCTGTCCTCTTCTGCTGCTGGCCCTCCTGTTGTTGTTGCAACATCCTCTCTGCATGCTGAACCACCTCATTGGCTGCCTCCCAAGAGCTGCAAAGAGGTAGGGCAGGGTATACTGCATTTATACTGCAGGTAGGTGAGCAGCTGTTGCTCCTGCTGCTGTCGTTGCTGAGCTGGCACCAAGTGTTGCGATTGGCCTTGCATGTCTGACAGGAGCTGCGAGCTGTTGGTCCACGTCTGTGACAGGCTGGCCTGCAAGCCATCATGTTGACACACAACTCGAAAGCATGCAAGCCATCATGTTGACTCGCCCACAGGAGTTACGGCTGGCCCACTACCGCCACCACGCAAATCTTCAGCAGCAGGTCAGTGTCCTTAAAGTAGCCACTGAGTGTGACCGCCCAGGGTGGGGACCGCTCCCTCTGGCCCTCCACCACACGAGCCTCAGCCTCACCAGCAAGCCGTCATATGCGGAGCACCAATGCAGCAGCTGTGGTGTAGCTGGCCCACCGCGTGTCACACGGTGTCTCTGTCTCTGGCTTGGCCAAGCATAGCTCCCCCGAATGCTGAGCCAAGAGGCTGGCAATGTCTTCAATTGCTGCCTTCATGCCAGCACCTACAGCAGTCAACCCTGCCAGGAGCGTGTTGTGAAGGCCATGGCTGTAGCAGGACTATGCGCGGAGGGCTGTGTTTTGCAACGGCATGAGCACATCACTGAGCTGTGCGATCACGACACTGTGACCCCCATGTTGACAGATGCGTTGTCTGCAGTCATGCTAGCAATGCGGACGCCCTGCAGACCATTGCGTTCAAGCTCCTGGATGACCTGGACGTGAGCCTCAGCTGTGGCACATGGGAGGGGGACAATGGCCAACACGTCTATGACCTGAGCGGTAAGGCGCTGATGTTGGCCAGCTGCGCTTGCAGCTGTATCTGTTGCTGTTCCTGCTACTGCATCTGTTGCCGGTCTTGCGACTGCATCTCCGGGCACAGCAGCTGTCACTCTGATTATCAGCACCTTGCCATGCTTCTTGCATGTGCAACCATCAAATTGCACGTCGATCGCTGCTTGGCCCGATGATCAGCATTGCTTAGCCTGAAACAACACATTCCCACACCATGTGCCTATGACCACCACCTCCCAATCTCTACAACCACCTTCCACTACATTCTCCCCCCAACCCCACCATCGCCCATCACGGCATGAGCGCCCCGCCCCGCCCCGCCCCGCCCCGCCCCGCCCCGCCCCGCCCCGCCCCGCCCCGCCCCGCCCC
>JASKMD010000366.1:0-49663 GCA_030144725.1 Haematococcus lacustris
TAGAGCTGTAGCCTGAGGTGGGTAGGGGGAGGTAGTTGTGGAGAGGTCGTTGGGCTGCAGCAAGCTGGCAAGGATGGGCTGCAGCTGCAGCGAGTCCTCCACCCGCAGCACCTTGTGGAAGCCTTCGCTGCTGAGGTCCACAGCCTACAGGGCAGGCGGCATGATGGTGGGCTTGGCTGGCTCACAACAGGTCTAGTCAGATGTGCAGTCAGTCAGACAGGCAGGCAGTGCAGAGCAGGTGGGAGGGTGTGGCATGTGTGCAGGGCACGGCTTGGCGGGAGCAGCCAGCCAATATTACAAGTGCCCTGCGAGGATTGCCAAGGGAACTTCTCGTGACGCATCCCTTGCCGGGGCTCCACGATGTGTTGACTGATCTGTTGAGGCTGCACCCCACAGCCAGTCAAATTTTCCAGGAGAGGGTGGCTGGTAGTGCAGGTCACTGCCAAGGTAGCTTCCTCCATAGCCTCTATGCCCAGAGCACCAGGCCCTTGGGTCCACACTGCCCTCATCGGCCTCCCCCCCTCCCCCTTGGGGACTCCCCTCACTGCGCTTTCCCCCTGACTCTCGACTCCGCTGACCAGCTGCTGCTGACCAGCTAGACCACCCTCACCCTGCTGATCAGCCACCACCCCACCTGTAGCTAGTCACCTCCAACCCCTCACCCACTTGTTCAACCCCCTATGCCCCCTTTGTATGTGTGCCAGGCCCATGTACACGTCCACATCTCATATGAGCACCTAGTATGCTCCACCGTATGACCCTACCCCTGGCTGCCTGCCACTCAGCTGCCATCCATGACTGGCCTCCACCCACCTGCCATTGGCTGGCCATTCTCTCCACCACCTCTCTGGCCATGCTGGGCGGCAGTGTGGGGTGCCCCCGGCGCTGCTTGACACGCTGGATGCACAGCGCCAGGGGCAGATCCAGCTCCAGCGCAATCAGCAATACCCCAGGCGCTTCCCCTCCACCCCCCGCCCAGCCAGGATGTGGGGGGGTGCCAGCGGGTCTGCCGGCTGCTGCTGCCTGGGTACTGAGGGAGCTGCTGTACTCCAGGCTCAGCTGCACCCAGGTGCTGCGTTGAGCCTCGTCGAAGTTGCACCTGCGCAGGCATGCTGCCAGGCTGGTGGCCGGTATAAAGAGTTCCATGCACTCCACAGGCGGCAGCAGCCAGCCCCCTGCATCAACCCCCAGCTGCTGCCGCTGCCACTGAGGCAAATCAGCATCACAGGATGCGCTCACAAGAGCATCACAGGATGCGCTCATAGGGCCGCTAGGTTGCCCACTAGGGGCCTGGGTCACGGGTAGGACAGGGCCTGAGCAACTAGACCGTGAACAAGGGTTTACACCGAAGTATATGAGTCTCCAGAAACAGGCGCATGTATGCCGCTATGGTTATTGGGGTTGCCTCCTACGACAACCGATGACTATCCCGAACGACATCTTTGTTCAGTTCCAGGCTGCGGGGCAGGCAGCCAAGCTGACAGGTGTACACCAGGTGACAGGTCTAGGCGCCTGACGGGGCGGTCGCTGCAGACCAAGCTCCGTAGTCCGCCGTTCCTAGGATGTTAGGCTGCCTAAATTTTGAGAGCAACCACGTGCCTGTCCACGACAACATTGCGACCGGCTTGTAGCGCCTCGTCGAACGCCGCCTCGCAGCTCCGGCGACTGCCAAGCACGTCCTGGTTCACTACTACCCACCCTGCTTCTCGCAGCTGCTGGGCGATAGTGGACTTGCCCGCACCGGGCACACCCACTAGCACCAGCACCTTTTGCCGCAATTGCGGTGGTGTATCACAACTCTGCTCGTCGATATCAGGTTCTTCGGGCACGGGCCTGGGCAAACCCACACCGACACGTCGTTTCTTTTTCGCCATAACAGCAACTACGCCACGCTACACGAAAACCTAGAACACTTAGAATACACTGTCACACATGCCAGGATTGGATGGAGATAGCGCTGTAGCCTGTATTTAATTACAACTCATGCTTTATTGGTGAGGTGGGGAGGGCTGTAGGTTGTAGGGAGCGGTTTCTTAATTAAGTTTAATTAAGCGTCATATTAAGTATTAGGTCGCTTACTTAACCACTTAACCACTTAATGGCTGGTAACTCTCTTTTTCTAGCCCTCTCGCTCTACCCTTCGTGGCTCTACCCCTTGCTTGATGTAACCCCACTGCGGGCCCGCGGCGTGGTCCTGCCTAAAAAGTGCATCGACCCCTTTACTGGGTACGCGATAGCTATTCCTCACTATACGCTTAAGCACACATTCGTTTAGTGTTTTCTCGCGGTATTACCATTTGTGCACTACTAGAGAGCAACTTTGCTCAGCTCGCATTGTTTGTGCTTAAGAACCACACCATTGGCCTTTGCTGGGTACGCAGATGCAACACCAACCAAAGCGCGTCTTTGTGCAACTTGGTCGCGGTCCACTGCGGGGCCGGGCCCCAGCGACCCAGTCATAGCCATTTTGATTTGCAATACAGCTGTTCCGGAGCCACTACGGCTTGTTGGCATATGTGCCAATCGCTGCCTGCCCGCGTGCCTGCCGGTTGAAAGTGCCAAGTGAGGCGATTACAGTTGCGACCCGTGCGCTGGGGTCGCACAGCTGCACTCATAGCAGTGTGGGTCAAAAAGAAGCCACTTAATACACTTAAGGGGCTTAATACGACCGGCCTTAATTTAATTAAGCTATTAAGTTAATATTAAGCGGAGGAACCGCACCCTAGTAGGTTGTGTATCATTGAGTTGTGTATCATATCCTGGGTGGTTGCGTCGTGGACCTGGGCACTCGTTACTACACACACTGTCGGTAGCCTTTACAATGATGAGCTCGGAGCTAGGAGCACCTGGAAGCGAACTACCGGCAGCACTCTGCTCACTCTGTTTGCAGCACACTCCCAGTAGCTCGCGTTTATTGGAGCCCATCGATGCGTGGAAGCTAGCGAGTAGAGGCGGCAGATGCGTAGCCGTCAGGTGCCAGACATCGGTGGCAGAGCCATATGCGGGTGTTTTCTAACTTAAGGACGGGTATGGCTGCTGCGTGCACTCGATTTCTGCATCTCCGCCAAGCGCGCTTCTGCTCGTCATGGACTCAAAACTCGGATACTCACCACGTGTGCGACAACTTAGTCCCCCCGCACGGCGCTGGCAACCATATGGTGCCTTTCCACTTGCCCAGGTGATTTTAATGTGGTTGCGCTATGGCCTAAGCGCGTGGCTTGCTTGCTTGCATGCATCCTTTTTCTCGCACCATGTATTTGTTTTCCTGGCCACACTAGGGGGGTAAAGTCTGGGATTAGCGCTTTTAACCTGCAGGCGCATCGCACATAGCCCTGGGGCCTGGGCCGGAGTCAGCTGGCTGTGCTAGCACCACCATGCACCGTGCTGCACTCGCATGTGATGCAGGAGCGTAGTGGCCCATGCGTGTGAGGTGGATGGCTGGGACAGCGGCACAGCGCGGGGTGCTTCGATTCGCTACAGCGACAGCAGCGCGCTGAAACTGCGGCGCAGGGCCCTGGTGCAGTGGCCACCAGGCCGACCCCAGCTGGTGAGGGCCTGCCTCCTGCAGCCCCCACTACAGCGTTGTGATTACGAAAAGGCCAGGTTGTCGTGGAGCACAGCAGCCTGTGGTGCCGATGGCAGCTGCAGGAGCAGCAAGGGCTGTGCAGCTTGTTCCATACCGGGCTGCACGTGGTCTGGGTTTTACATCGACGGATGTGAACAAGAGCAGAGGTAGCGGCAGTGGTGCCTGCAACAGTCATTGCAGCAGCAGCAGCAAAGGGAGGAGAGGGAGAGCTCTGCCTCCAGGGTATGTGTTTGGTGGTTTTAGAGCAGCTCCGACCCTGCAGGTGCTCATTGTGAAGAAACCGCGAACGCCTGCCGCGACCGTGAAGCTGCGTGAGATCGCGGCATGGCTGACAGCACGCGGCATCAAGGTCGTGGTCGAGAGGGCGGTGCACGCGTCGGAAGTGTCGCAGGTCAGTCGGCGACCCCGCTTGTGCGACATGGCTTGGCCGGCTTGGGGGTTGTGTTAAGTAAGGGTGTGAGATGAAGTTACTGAAGAGCACGAGCCAGCTTGCAACGGGTTTGTGCGAAGCCCTGGCAAATGATCGAGTATTGTGATTGACCAGCAGCCCGTCAGCGGGTCATGCAAGTGCAAGTCCCTGTGCTTGTGGGGATGGGGGCGCACACACAGCTTGCACGCGGTCTCGACTCCTGGCGTGGATGTACTTCAAGTCTTTGTTCGCCCACATCTTCGCCCCGCCCAGCCCCAGCCGGCCCAAGGCAGCAAGCCATAGCCCACCATCGCATACCATTTCGCCACAACTCATACACCCTTGCCTCCCACCCCGCCTGCCTTGGCCTTGGCCCTGGCTGCCCTGCGCCGCCCCTGCCCTGCCCACCTCATCCCTGCCTACCTTTGCCCTGCTCACCTCAGCCCTGCCCACCCCAGCCCTGCCATGGCCTGCAGTATGAGGCCTACCAGCCTGACAAGCACGCGGTGGACTTTTGCATCACCCTGGGCGGTGACGGCACCGTGCTGCACTTAGCCTCCCTGTTTGAGGGGCAGGACGCGCCACTGCCGCCCGTCATCTCCTTTGCCATGGGCACTCTGTAAGGCGGGGTAGGGGGCAGCCACATGGGCTGGGCCTGGGTGGGGGGTGCGGGTCAGGCTACATTGGTCAGGGGTGTGGGCAGCTACCGCTGTTGAACCAGCCCCCAAGCAGTCTTGCCCAGCTGTTCATCAACCTCAGGTGCTGACTTGTCACCCATGCGTTTGTTTTGCGCTGCATGGGCTCTTTGCCACCCGCACTGCTAGCTCACCAAGGCTCTGTTGCAGGAAGCTACACACTATACCCGCCTCAAGTGCACACTTGACTAAAAGTGTGCCATGCCTTGCATGTGTGTTCATGCAAGGTTGCATGGCTGCATGGCTGCAGAGGGTTCTTGACGCCCTTTGATGTGGGGGACTTTCCTAACTGCTTGGCGCGCGTACTCAACAGGCAGGTCAGGGCAGGCTGAACTGACCCACTTTCCCACCTCTCGTCCCTTATCCACCCTGGCCTGCTGCCTGCTCCACGGCTTTACAACTTCCAGGAAAATGTTACGACCCCACCCCACCCCACCCCACCCCACCCCACCCCACCCCACCCCACCCCACCCCCACCCCACCCCACCCCACCCCACCCCACCCCACCCCACCCCACCCCACCCCACCCCACCCCACCCCACCCCACCCCACCCCACCCCCACCCCACCCCACCCCACCCCACCCCACCCCACCCCACCCCACCCCACCCCACCCCACCCCACCCTCAGTGTGCTCATGTACCCCATCCTTGATGCCTCTTCCACCTCATCCGCTGGCTGCAGTAGTGCCTCCCCGCTGTACTGCACCTTGCGAACTCGCAAAAGGTGTGAGATGGTGTTTGACGGTCATTCTGTTGTGACCCATAACGTCCTCAACGAGGTCGTCATAGATCGCGGCGCCTTCCCCGGGGCAGTGCTGCTCGAGTTATTCGTGGACGGCAGCTTTGTGACAAACATTGAGGTGGGGCTGGTGAAGGACTTGGGCAAATAGGCCAGCAGCTAGGGCGAGGGCTGTGTGCTATGAAGTGTGGGCTTGGGGTGGGCAGGGTAGGGGCAAGGAGAGAGGCAGTGGCGGGCAGGCAGGGAGTGGGAGGGACAAGGCAGGCAGGGCAGGGGGGAGGCAGGCCGGCAGGCCGGCAGGGCAGACTCATTTGTGCTAGGGCAGGCGGTGTGGTCTAGGTTAGGGACAAGGAGGGAGCTGGCTGGCTAGCTGGCTGGATGTCTATCTGGCCACCCAGCTGATCTTTTCTCTTTTTTTCTTCTACCTCTTCTTCTCTCTTCTTCATCTCCAGAATAAGGTGTGCCATGCCTGATTAACATCCCATCTGGCCAGGCCCTGCTGAGCCTGAGTGTAGTGGGTGGTGGTGGTTCAGGTTTGTGGGTTGTGGTGCTGGCCTTGCAGGCAGATGGCCTCATCATCGCCAGCCCCTCAGGCTCTACAGCCTACTCCATGAGTGCGGGAGGACCCATGATCGCCCCTAGCGTGCCTTGCACCATCCTCACGCCCATTGCGCCACTCTCGCTGTCATTCAGGCAAGAAGTGCAACAGAGGGACAGGGGAGGCGGCAGGGCGGCAGGGATCAAAGCAGGGGTGGAAACAGCGGGGCAAGGAGAAGGGGATGGAGGATAGGCAGGAAGGAGAGGAGGGAGGGAGGGGTACCAGCCATCAGGTCAGTGGATACTGCTCCCTGCTATGTCCACGGCTATGGCCACTGTCACTGTCGCTGCCATGGGTCAGGGTACTCTCAATAGGATGCAAGGCCACGGTTTCGTCCCTGCCATGCTGCAGGAAGTTAGGGATGAGTGTGGGTAGGGGTAGGTCAGGGCTCAAGGCTCAGGGGTGAGGGGTGAAGGGCAGGGGCAGGGGCAGGGGCAGGGGCAGGGGCAGGGGCAGGGGCAGGGGCAGGGGCAGGGGCAGGGGCAGGGGCAGGGGCAGGGGCAGGGGCAGGGGCAGGGGCAGGGGCAGGGGCAGGGGCAGGGGCAGGGGCAGGGGCAGGGGCAGGGGCAGGGGCAGGGGCAGGGGCAGGGGCAGGGGCAGGGGCAGGGGCAGGGGCAGGGGCAGGGGCAGGGGCAGGGGCAGGGGCAGGGGCAGGGGCAGGGGCAGGGGCAGGGGCAGGGGGCAGGGGCAGGGGCAGGGGCAGGGGCAGGGGCAGGGGCGGGGGGCGGGGGCGGGGGCGGGGGCGGGGGCGGGGGCGGGGGCGGGGGCGGGGGCGGGGGCGGGGGCGGGGGCGGGGGCGGGGGCGGGGGCGGGGGCGGGGGCGGGGGCGGGGGCGGGGGCGGGGGCGGGGGCGGGGGCGGGGGCGGGGGCGGGGGCGGGGGCGGGGGCGGGGGCGGGGGCGGGGGCGGGGGCGGGGGCGGGGGCAGGGGCAGGGGCAGGGGCAGGGGCAGGGGCAGGGGCAGGGGCAGGGGCGACCCTTACCCCAACCCTAACCCGACCCTAATCCTAACCCCTTTCGCCGTTTTCCCGCCCCCTTCCCCACCCCAGCCCCACGCCCCCACCTCCTCCCAGGCCTCTGGTCATCCCTGAGAGCAGCCACATCCTGGTGCGTGTGCCCCCTCATGCCCGCTCCTACACCCGCTGCTCCTTCGACGGCAAGAAAGCCCTGCGCATGAGGAAGGTGGGGGGAAGCTGGGCTGTAGCTGGGTGCAGGGCAGGGGAGGTCAGCAGGAGCATGGGCCCCTGCCCCCTAGGACCATGGCACGTCCTATCCCTATTCTGGCCCCCTCTTTCCTCTCTCCCCTGCTCCTTCCTGTTACTAAGTGCTTCCTACCTCTGCTCACCAGCACCTGCTTTTGCTGACCCGCCCCTGCTGCTGCTGACCCGCCCCTGCCGCTGCTGACCCGCCCCTGCTGCTGCTGACCCGCCCCTGCTGCTGCTGACCCGCCCCTGCTGCTGCTGACCCACCCCTGGCCTGGCCTGTTCTGGTCTACAGGACTCCTCCCTGCTGGTGACGACCTCGCTGTACCCACTGCCCATGATTAACCTTGGGGAGCTGGACAGTGACTGGTATGAGGGCATCACACAGAAGCTCAAGTGGTGGGTGGGGCAGGGCAGGGTAGTGGTGTGGCAGGGGTGGTTCACCGGCAGGGAGAGGTGTGTGGCAGGGTGTGAGGGAGCAGGGTGAAGTGTGACAGGGTGAGGTGTGAGAGGGTGCTGAGGGGCAGGGTGAGGTGTGACAGGGTGCTGATGGCAGCATGCATCATCCCTCGGCCTGGTCTACGCCTCCGCAGGAACCAGAGCATACGCCAGCTGCCCAAGCTGCCCGACGCTGGCTGGGCTTTGGGCTCCCGCCTGCTTCAAGAACAGGTAGTGGAGGATGAGGAGGCTGCTCCAGTGCCGACAGCAGAGATGCAGCATGCCCCTCCCTTGTGGGTTGGGGAAGCTGAGGGAGGGGGGCCAGCCCAGCAGGAGCAGCAGGAGCCCCAGGCCCTGCCAGCAACCCCTAAGCTACACCCTCCCCAGGCGACTGCCATCGCTGGCAACGGGGCGGCTGCATAGAGCTTGCGCCGCATGCATATGGGTGTGTGTGAGGCAAAGCTGTAGGAGGGAGATGCCCAGTGTGTGTGATACTCCATGTAGGTCACACTGAGCATGTGGTTGGTGTACAAGGGTGTGCCCTGGTGCCCTAGCCGTCAGCATGGGCCCGGATAACGAGCTCCTGCCTGCTATGGCCTTGGCCCCTGCTTTGGGTCGGGATAGAAGGCTGCCCCAGGTCAATGTAGCGGCTGCATGGAGTGTGTAGCGATTGTATGTGATGGGTTGTATTACAAAAGGGTTGTCAACGGGAGTAATCATGCATGCACGGTGGTGGCGGCGGCCATGCATGCATGGTGGTGGGAGCAGGCTGCTTCCTCATCGCTGGCCGGCTCTCTCGCTGGAGTCTTCTGCTTGTCTTTTCCTGATGAGGGGTGTGGTGGCATACGAACGTATAGATGTGGTGTACGGGAGCATGCACACATGCTTTGCTCACTCTCTCTCGCTCACTCTGGCCCACCCCTCGCCCAGCTCACCCTATATCCTGCCCTTACCTTCTTCACGTAGGGTGGGTGATACTTCAACTGGCCCGCGTTGGTGTCAAGTTTGGCCAGTGTCAACTCACGCTTCATGAGGGACCTTGGCTGTTTTGCAGTCATGGGCCGCACAGATGCTGACTGTACTAATCCACCGAATAGTGCCCAGCCGTATTCTAGACACCTCTCTCGTTCAGCTGCCACATCTAACACACCAAGGAGATGGCCAGGGCCAGCGCCAGCATGGTAAGGCAAGCAGCTGCAAAACTGGCTGCCCAAGCCACGATTTCACTAGGAACCAGTAAAGCTAAAACACTGTGATGGCAGCCGTGGAGCACTTGTCTTGGACTATGACCATTTACCTGAGTGAGCAAGCACGAGGGCAAGCTGATGCAGTAGTGCAACCAGATGCGGTTGAAGTGGGCGAATGCATCACAGATAAATAAGTGGACGGATCAAGCAATGAAGAGTAGTAACCCACAACAGCACACAAAGCAGCAGCTCAGCCTGCAGATTTTGTGATGGCTCCAAATGTACGTGATCTTCATGCGTGTTCCCTTTGATTTGAATGCGGCGGGTGCCCTGCAGTCTGCCAGGGTTGTTGAAGTTTGCAATGCGTGAGGACCCTCAGCGCGTCTGCGCGTGTGCATGACGACAGAAATCGCATCGGATACGGTCCATAAAAAACTTAGTGGGTGTTCGCCAATCTACTCCAATGGAGCGCCTAGTACACGACGGAGGCGGGAATGGTCAGGCAGGGGCCACGAGCAGGGGAAAAGCCACAGTGACAGCGGATGCACGGCCAGGCCGCAAGCCGTATGTGCTGACAAAGCCTCGGGAGAGCTGGACGCAGGAGGAGCATAACAGGTTTTTAGAGGCCCTGAACCTCTACTCGCGGGATTGGAAGCGCATCGAGGAGCATGTTGGCAGCAAGTCGATAGTGCAGGTGTGCAAGCAAGCCGCACACTACAGAGGATGCCAGCCACAGGTCGCCATACTGCGACCGACGCAGCCGCGCAACTCTCGCGTCTCACCTCTACCAGCCACAACCCCAAACTAGGTAGCGAATCGTATATTTTCCTCCAACACTTTATCCGCGTGCCTCTTACCACAAGAACGCATGCATATAAGCAGCAACAGGGGCTTGCGTGCAATGTTTCCATAGGCCCGAGCCGCACCTGCTCCAGGCACAACTTGAAAGAGCCAGAACCCTTAACGGCAGGGCTGTACTGCTGTCCCTACCTCTGCAGATTCGTTCGCATGCACAGAAACATTTTCAGAAGGCCCTGAAGCATGGGGACGAAATCCCCCCACCACGGCCCAAGAAGCGCTCATCCACATGCGCCAGCGGCCCCAACTGCCCCACTTCCAGCACAGCCGCCGCTCACAGCTCAGGCAGCCCTTCCACCTTCCTGACCCCCAGCAGCACCCCCAGCATCCCTTCCCAGCCCCATCAACCTTCATCCTCACAGCAGCAGCAGCAGCAGCAGCAGTACCTGCAGGAGCATAGCGCTGGCCAGGTGCCCACCACAGGCGCTTATGACACTTTGCTGCCCCTTCCAACCCCATTCCCAGAGTACCAGTTCCAGCCCTTCCCAGCCTGTGCTGCCCCAGCAGTGACAGAGGAGTGCTCAGGGCAGCAGCTGCCCAGCACCCCCTTGCTCTGCCTGCCCATCACCCCCAGCTACCCCTCCTCCACCTTGCTGCTGACCCTGCCCGACACAACCGCCACGCCCCTGCCCCACCCCCAGCAGCAGCCCTTCGCCCTCAACCCACTCCCCTTGCAGCGGGCCGGCAGCAGCAGGACAAGGGAGGGCCGGGAAGCCCGGTCGCGGCATGGGGCCTGGCTGCAGGCCAAGTTAGAGGCAAAGGCAGCCAAGGAGCTCCCCCAGCCCACCTCTGCCCCCTCCCTTGTGCCCAGCAACACAAAGGGGGAAGCAGGGGTGCGCAGCAGCAGCGGGGAGTTGCAGGTGTGGGGGTCAGGGCACAGCAGTGCCGCAGGGTGGGCCAGCCTGGGCAGCGGGGACGTGCCCTTGGCTCTCCCAGGCTTGTCCTGTGACCTGCCCAGCGATCTAGCCTGCCTGACGCACATGGGCAGCGGCGGGGCTGCAGCCAGCAGCAGCTTGGAGGTGGTGGCTGTGCCGCATGAGGGCCAGCAGGGGGGAGGTCAGGGGCCTGGGCTGCCTGGGCTGCAGGTGCAGGGGCTGGAGCGATTGGATACCGCGGCTCAGGCGGTGCTCCGCAGCCTTATGGCATGCCCACAGCTGGCCAGCGCCACACAGGCAGGAAAGGTGGGCGGGCGGGCATGCGGGCGGGCGGGCAGTGGTCGGGAAGGGGTCCACACAGGGAGGCAGAGGCTGGGTTGGCGGAGGAGCAGGGAGGGTGGAGAGGGGGGCAGGGAGCAGGGAGGCAGGCAGGAGGGGGTGTAGGGTTGGGGAGGAGATGGGTTGGAGCGAGTGGCGAGAGTCAGGGAAGCTGGCTATAGAGCGATGGGCAGTACACCCGTTTAGGTGCCAGGTCTCCATGTTTTGGGTGGTGGGTGAGGGAGCGGAGAGGGTGTCTGACCTTGAGTCGACACAGCTGGGGAGTGAGGGCCACAGGTGGCTGTGGGGTGCTGACACTGCAAGCTGCTGCTGCGCCTTGCCATACATACAGTGCTAAGCCAGCAGCCTGATGCAGCCCTCAATCCTCACAGTGCCATTGCACCCCTCCCTGCCTTTAATGTGATGACCATGCTTCACTGTCAGGCAGTCCAGGCCAGGTCAGGTCAGGACGGGTGGGGCACGACCCGGTGCGTATGTTTCCATCAGACTGGTTAGCCCCCCTGCTGACCTGCCTCCGCCGCCCCCTGCAGGCCGCTGACCCTCTGAGCATGAGGCCAGTGCTCAACTACCTGGGTGACCTGTTCAACGACCAGATGACAAGCGAGGAGCACGCCAGCGCCCTGAGCAGGCTGTCGGTGAGTGGCCTCCCTCCCACACCTGCTGATGACGGGTATGGCCACATACCCGCCCACCTCGCGCCGGGTGCCTGGTGCCCATACTAGCTAGCCCAGGGCCAGTGCAACCCAGGCACTTCACCTGACAAGCCTGACTAGAGCGCTTGACCAAGGCGCACCCTCTACCCTCTACCCTTCACCCTCTACCCTCTACCCTTCACCCTCTTGCCCTGGGTAGCGCACGCCTCATCTCCCTTGCCCTGCTCGCCAGGCCCCTTTTCCCCTTCCGCCTACTCGCCTCACTTCCCGTCACTCCTTCATCTCACGGCCTCCGCCCTGGCCACCAGCCTCCCTCTTGCCCTGCTGCCCTCCTCCCGCAGGCTTCCCAGCAGGACCTGGCCCTGGCAATGCTGGAGACCCTATCCCAGCACTTGGCCACGCACACGCCCCAGGGGCCCAGCACTGCCGCCCTGCCCCCCGCCCGCCTGTCCCCCAGCCCCTCCCTGCCTCCCCCATCTGCCTCTGGCACACAGCCCCCACAGCACGCAGGGACCCTGGCCTCCCCGCACGCCAGGCAGGGGGGGCGAGGAGGGGGTGAGCAGCAGCAGGCAGGGGGGGCCCCTGCTCCTGGGTGGCCTGGACCCTCCGACCAACAGCAGGTGCCGCCAGTGGCAGGGCGGCTTGCAGCACCAGGGGCGGTGGCAGTCACAGCAGCCACCCCTGATGTGGCACACCTTGTCGGCAGGCAGCAGCAGCCTGAGCCCACGCCGGTAGGCCTGCCTGATGCAGCCAGTGCACTTGGTTATGGCCTGGGCTCCTCAAATTGGGGGGGCTGTCTGCCGGGCAGCGAGCAGAGCCCCTGGGTTAGCACAAGCCCTGCTGCTGGGGCGGCGACACAGGCTGCGCACCCTTCCACAACAGGCTGCACAGCTGCCACTGCAAGGGAGGGCAGCAGGCCGTCCAGAAGAGGGGTCAGGGGTGCGCCAGTGACAGTGTGGTCTCCAGACCAACAGCACCAGCAGCAAGCTGAACTCGCACCGCAGCCGAAGAGTAACAGCAGCATGTCAGATACCATTGGCAGCCCCACACACAGCATTACACCTCGCTCGTCGGGCAGGCTGCGCAGGCCCAGCTCTCGGTTGAGGGACGAGCTGCAATTGGAAGTGTCCACAGCTCCTGCCGCTGCAGTGGCCGGCGCACCTCGCTGTGCTGGCAAACCCACAAGCGTTAGCACAACGAGCGGACAAGCGCAGCAGCAGCGAGAGGTCGGCCATGTCGGGAGTGCAGGGGCGCGTGAACAGTCTCCTACGCTGTCGACGTGGTCAAGCCAAGGGCGTGGCGCAGCCTCTGGGCATCGTACTTCTCACACCACCAGTGGCAACAGTCAGCAGCGGTCTCGGGGCCAACAAGCCAGCCGCCTTGCCCATGCATCCTGCGATGAGCCCGTGGTGTCCGTAGCCGGAACCCAGCAGGATGGTGCGACCGAGGTCGACTCCCCAGACCGAGGCGGAGTCTCTGGAAGCTTACAGGATGCACCACAAACTGGTGAGTCGCAGCTGGTCACCACAAATTGCGACGAAAATGGAATGTGTTTGACTAGGTTAGCCATCTAGTCTTCCTGGATCCAGTCTTGCTTGGCTGATGTCGCGATGTTGTGCTCATTGCAGCGGGCGATCGTCAGGCGATGCTGCGAGAGTTTGCGATGTTCGACGACACAGCGGATCACGGCTGGACGTCGTCCTTCATGCAGCAGCAGCAGCAGTTGTTGCCTTCCGAGAGCGCACTGCAGTTTTGTCCGCCGCCACATGCACAACCAAACAAGCAAGCGTCCTATGACGGGGGTGAGCAGCGGCAAAACAGCCCTGCAGCCCTGCTGACCCCAGCCCCTGCGCCTGACACCAAGTCCCCAAGTAACAGCCCTGATGTTCTGGTGGTGAACGCATCCCATGGATCCAGTCAGCCTGCTGGCTATGCAGCCTCTGACCTTGTGGTGTTCCTGCAAGGACCCATGCAGCAGGGCCATGACCCATGTTCACAGTCACTGTTTCTGCCAACTGACCCCATAGCAGTAGGCTCCCAGGCCCATGCCAAGGCAGAGCTTGGGCCAAACGGTGGGGAGGATGGGAGCCCAGACTCAGGACCCAGGCTGGCCATGATGAAGGCAGACGCCGCATGGCTACATGAGGAGTCAGAGGCCAGCAAGCGGGGTATAAGGAGGAACCAGACAGGCAGTCTGGCAGACCGGGCTGGGCAAGCAAGTGCATGCCTGGGCAGCAGCAGCCCCTTGTGCGGCCTGGCATACAAGGACACTGCCTGGGATGACATGAACAGCACTGGCCTGCGCAGTACCAGTTACAGCAGCAGCAGCAGCAGCAGTGGGGGTGGTTGCCTGGATGCTGGGCAGGAGCTGTGCAGCAGCCCCAGCAATCGCTTTGCAAGCGAGCTCCACGCTGGTGGAGGGGCAGGCATAGAGGCAGGGGTAGTGGCCTTGGGGTCGGGAGTGGGTACCAGGGCGAGGACAGGATCAGGCGACTGTGAAGACACAGCAATAGCAGCAGCAGCAGCAGCAAAGGTGTCGCAAGCCACCCAGCCCAGCCTGCAGCCATGCCATGCCCAGGAGCTGCAGGATTCACATGGGGGGCTGGCACCCTCCCCCTCTCAGCCTGGGACTGCTACAACATCCTTGGTCAAGGGTGCTGCGGCAGCCCCTACAGGTGACAGCCTCTGCATGCAGCGCCCAGGGCCATGTCTGGACAGGGCTGCAGGCGGAAGCAGCGGCTGCACCAGGCAGCAGGCTACAGAACCTGGACCTGGGGATGTCAGCTTGGCTGCACCAAGTACTAGGCACAGTGCACCTCACCTTGCTCAGCTGACATCACTGGCACAGGTCAAGTGTCAAGGAGAACAGGAGCAACAGCAGGCGCGACGGCAACAGCAACAGCAGCGACAGCAAGGAGGGCAGCCACATCAGCAGCAGGAGCAAGCAGGTCGGCACGAGGAGATGGCACATCAACAGCAGCAGCAACAGGGGCAGCAAGGCCGCCCCACTGCCCGTGGCCCTGTGGTGCTGCTGCCCAGCCTGCCCAGCCTCCCCATGCCACTGAGCTCCCCACCCCCTTTCTCCCTGGCACCAGGCCCCCTTGCCACCCCCTCCTGGCAGCTGGACACTACCCCAGGGCCCTCCCATCCCCCGTGCGGCAG
Organism: Haematococcus lacustris; assembly: GCA_030144725.1. Classification (NCBI taxonomy): domain Eukaryota; kingdom Viridiplantae; phylum Chlorophyta; class Chlorophyceae; order Chlamydomonadales; family Haematococcaceae; genus Haematococcus; species Haematococcus lacustris. Next base: position 14,741 of record JASKMD010000366.1, read on the forward strand.
CGCTGGACAAGCGCCTCAGCAGCCCTCAATGGCCACCCAGGCCCTGCCTGCCTACCCAGCCAGCTCTGCCTACTACCTGCCATCCCATGCCCACACCTTGCCCATGTTCCCCCATGCTGCCTCCTGGCATGGCCAGTATGGCCTCATGGGGTATGGGGTCATGGACCAGGGCCAGGGCTGGCTGCTGCCGGTCCAGCCCTCCCAGGTCGGGAGTCATGCTGAGGCGGGCTGGCAGTCTGCGCTGCTGCACCAGCCTGGCGCCAACACCACTGGTCAGCAACACAATGCGTCACAGCAACAGCAACAGCAACAGCAACAGCAACAGCAACAGCAGCAGCAGCAGCAGCAGCAGCAGGCAGGGGGCAGGGAGGAGGGAGGGGCTGCCATCCTTGAGACCAGCCAGCAGGGGGCCCAGCTGGTCCCGCACCTACACCCTTTCCTGGATCAACCTAATGCAGAGCAGCCCCCGCAGCAGCAGCAACAGCAAGGGCTGGCTCAGGTCTCTGACCCCTGCCACTATCAATCTTCTCTCCAAAACCCCTGCGGCCCAACCAGCCCACTCCCTCCCCTCTCTGCGAGCCAGCCTCACATGCAGCTGCCCAACATGGGATGCATGGGTGCGCCCATGCACATGGGTGGGCCAGGCAGCAGCCCTGGTCTCAGCCAGTTGGGGCTGCTGCGTAAAGTGCAGCCCAGCGCCAGCACCAGCAGCTCCTTGGTGTTCTCCCAGGGCCTGATACCAGACTCTGAGCTCCACCCACCCTCATGAGTACCCCACCTGTGCCCCCCCTGGCCAGGCCACCCAGGGGGTGGAGGGTGGCAGGGGCTGAGGGGGGCAGAAGCCAAGGGGGGCAGGGGCTCAGGCGCCCTGTCCAGCTTGGCTCAGCCCTGACATCCCAGGCAGGGCTGAGCAGGGGTCCCTCCAGCACCCTGGGCCCTGACCCCCATAGCAGCACCAGAGGGGCCAAGCCAGGCCAGCGGGGTCCTGCTCCCGACACCAGAGGGGCCGTGGTGAGGCAGGCGGGCACCTGCCCTGTTGGTGGACTGTGTGAGCATGCCTGGCACCTGTCCCTCCCTGCTGCAGCAGGCCTGGCAGGGCATGGCCCGTGCCCCTTGTACTGGGGCTCAGTGCAGCGACAGGCTGGAGCGATGGCAGCTGGCCCGGACTCACCACTGGCTCACCACTGCACTGTGTGCAGCATGCCAGGCCATGATAGGCCTGGTGCTGCCAGGCTTGCTGCCAGGCAACTGCTGGCTGCTTGTAGCATGGGGCAGCAGCAGGGCGGAGATGGTGATGGGAACCCAGGGGTGGGGTGCCAGCTCGACCGCTGTGTGTGTCAAGTTGCTAGTACTGGCAGGAGGGTGGGCTATAGTAGCCACACTCCTAGGGGTTCCTCACCCTCGGCCATGATTGCTTGCTGGCAGTGGGTCGAGGTCCCCATCCCTTGATACATAGCTGCCGGAGTCAGGCCAGCTGCCGGCATTCCGGCCTGGCCTGGCTCATTTTGGGGGCTGCCAATGCCATGCCAATGCTGTCACCGCATGCATGTCAGTCACTGTATTGCATGGCTTACACAGTGAGGCTGGTGGGTTGCATGGTGCTTGGCTACAGAGGATGTGATGAGAAATGGGATGAGGGTGATGAGAGGGGGTGGCTGGGTTGAGAGGTGTGACATGAATGAGAGGTGGGAGGAGGGACGTAGGTAGGTAGGGGGCTTTGCTGGGAGGGATAAAACAAGATGCAGGCTGAGGGTGGGGGAGGACTGGGTTAATGCACATCACTCCCAATGACCTCATGCCATATTGTATGCACAAAAGAACAAGCCCTCGTACTACGACTTGGAATGCACCCAGCCGGAGGCTGTAATGGCTCACATGCTACACCAACGCAATGCCCAGGCGCCCATCATGGGTAATACATTTCATCATTTGATTACTGCTGGTGGACCACCAGGGACTAATGGTCCCTAGTGGTCCGACTCAGATGGAGGCTGTCATGAGGGATGAGGGGGCTGCCAGTGTGCAGATGCGCTTGAGAGGCTTCATTAGCTATGATAGGTTCATGCAGACGCACAGGTGAGGAGACACGGCTTGGCAGGCAGGTGGATTGGGAGTATGCAAGGTGCTCACCCATGAGAGCACTCCTTGAGTGTGCTGAAAGTCATGATGGCAGGTGGGCTAGGGCCAGGGTGGTGGGTCAACTGAGACTGTAACGCAACCCTCAACCGCCGGGTTGCACGGCGCTCCTGTCGTTGTTTCCCTTGAGGCGAGCGAGACGCTGCGATGGGACCAACAGAGCGACGGGTTGTTACACAGTCGGCTAGGGACACGAACCTGTCAGTTTCTTTGTCGGTCCCTGCTTTTGCTTGACAATGCCCTTCCGCTTCTTCTTAGCCATCACACGATGTGCATTAAGACGGGCGGTGGCCTTTTCAAGCAACTTGGGTTCTCGACAGATTCATGGGACTGATGATCATCCCAACATGGTCCAATGTCCACATTAGTTTACAGCTCATTACATCTCAAGCATCACTACCGCACTCCTCAGTCCACTACTGCTTTGCTCAGGCCTATTGCCTCGTTGCTTCTCCACTACTGCATCGACTGCATCTCCACTACTGCACTCTGCTCAATCCAGACAATGCTCTGCTCAATCTCCTCTGCTCAATCGCCAGCGCCCCTGCTCAGTCTCCAGCCTTAGTGTTGCTCACAGTTGTGCAGGTGGCAGAGGACATTGCAGATCTGGCCGTGCTCGCGCTTGTAGGACTTGATGTGGGAGTAGACGCGGTTCACAGTGCCGCGCTCGCCACACAGCTCGCAAGTGGCGCGGGGTCCGTCCACATCAGCTTCAAGTACCTGCAGTTCAGATACACAACTGCGCCTTGATCTGTGCTCTGTGCCTCGATACTATCTGCGCAGTGAAGCTCTGTGTGCCTCCGGCCGACTTACTCAGCCTTTGTAAGCGCCTTGTTGGCGCCGAACCGGCTCTTTGTATGACGGTAAACATGGACAACAGGAGTGACATGTTCAATGGACCTGATGACAGCCTGGGCTGCTGCCTGTGCCAGGTGAAAACCTGGGCACAGGTTTTACGTCCTGGGTGACTGTATTTTTGCCTGGTACAGCAAGCAGCAGGACTACGACTCTTAGTTTCCCGGCTTTGACCTGTTCACCAACGCCTTCACACAGCTGGTGAGCAGGCGCCCCAAACCTAGCGCCTGCCCAGGTCCCCGGTTTAACTCCCAAGTTCCCTGGGATGTAGCTATATGAGTGCTGCTGGACAACAGGGGCATTTGACGTCGCAGCCATGTGCATCGTAAAAGAACGCTCCAGCCAGGTGTCATGTTCGCTGCTAGCCAGCCCCGGCCCCTGGACCTGCTCAGCGGATTAGCCAACGGCTATCCAAGGAGTGTAAGCCATCTCCACCTTGTCTTGCAGCCACTCGAAGCCCACTACTGTGTACTCCTTGCCTAGGGCAACAGCCGATGCTCGACCTGGCCACCAGCACAGCTCTACTGGGCGCCATGGGGCCTCCCCTGTCCGCTAGAGGTTGAGAGCTACGTTGCAGTCTCTGTCCACCCATCTGCCAAGCCCCTGCCCGTCTCCTCCTGCTGCTTATGAAGGCACGATGGTGCTGTCAGTCATGCAGGTAGGACATTCCCCTGCACTTCATGCTCATGCTCATGCAAACTGTGATGCAGCTGGTCCTGGTGTCATGCGCTGGTGTAGGGGGCGGTACACACACACCAGGGGCCTGAACCCAGGCATTCATCCCACCATCTCTCCAAACTCCCTGTGATGTCTGAAGCTGGGCTAGGGGCCTACACCTAACAGTGCTCAGCCACCCACTGTCTAAGTGGGATGTGATAGCCAGAGATCTACAGCCTGCCTTGTCAGTCGGAGCCAGTCAGACGCATCAGCCAGTAGACGGGTCAGGAAGCACTCACCTACTGGCCATGTGGGATTTGTGAGTAAGAGAACGACGCTTCAAAAAGTGTGTGGGACGTGGGCACACCTGCTGCCAACTGTAGCAGCTCAGGTGGCCCGGATCAAGCCTGTGCATCATCCAGAAAGACACCCCCTGCCAGCTCTGTCTGCGTGTCAATCAGCAGCTGCCGCCCTTCTTCCTCTGTGGCCGCGTACAGGATAGACTCGACCCGCTTCATGATCTGCATGCCCAGGACAGCAGCAACAGCAGCAGCAGCGAGGAGGGGGAGAGATACCATCACCATCATCATCATGTCCTGTGTGTCTGCCTCCGGATGGTGTGTGTTTGAGGAGGTGAGAGAAGGTGGGTAGGCAGGGAGTGCAGTTCCATGGCAAGCCGCTCTCCAGTGCCACACAGCACAACACCCTGACCACTGCATCTCAGGCATCTTCACTTGAGCAGCAAGGCCCAGCAGACAACCTAGGCTGACGAATACAACAGTGTAGGACCTATATCGCCCTATGTCTTCACAGTCTTACCAAATCAGTAAGTACAGAATGACGGTAGTTAAGTAGAAAAAAAGAAAGCAACCTCGCTGTTGAGCGTGCACTTAAGGGAGAAGAGTATCCTTGGGGTATGCCCTTGCCTTGGGGTAGCCTTGGAGTAGAGTAGCCTTGGGGTATAGCCTCCCACCAAACCCGGTACTTAGTCTATATTGTGGCAGCGGGTTCAAACCAGGGGAGGGTGCACAGGCCTGCAGCCCAGGCCAGCTATGGCTAGCTGCAGCTCCTCTTGTTGCCTGCCCCTTGCTCTTTCCACTCACTGGGATATCGCAGATGGTAGGAGTCTGGCAGAGCAGCTCCACGTCACGCAGCTTGGAGTAGTAGCTGCACACCAGGGGGCAGTCAGCCGCCACCCACCCTGACCCGGCTGCAGGCCACATGCCCTCTGCCAAGCTCTGCCCACTGCCGGGCAAGGTGAAGATGGCTGCGTGGCTGACTTGTACAGGTAGCATTCCAACTCAGGGACTACTGCTCCCACCACAACGTCGCCAGGTGTACATGCTGAGTGTACATGAAGCTCCCAGTCACAGCCCAGGCGCTAGGGTGCGAGTGTGATGTTTAAGTGCAACCAAGATGCAACTCTCTCACCACAGGTCGGTCACTCCAACCAAAGATCAACCTGCATCTGCACCCCTGCATTTACCCCCAACACCCCTGGAAAGCTGCAACAGGATGCCAGCGGGCCCAGAGGGAGCACTTACAAGCTTTTCTCCTTCTTCAGCGCCTCCACCTCAGCCCGCAACTCTTCCAGCTGGGCTGATGTCTCTGGTTGCCCTGCCTTGGGCTTGATGGGGGAGCCGCGCCCGTTGGCTGCTCCTCCAGCACCGGTGGCGGCAGCACCAGCTGTTGGTCTCCTCAGCCCAGCTGCACCAGCAGTCCCAGCAGCTGCCTTGGCTGCGTCAGCTCCTGCCCGTTGTGGGGGCCGGGCAACCGGGGCAGACCCAGAGGATTTGATGTCCCCGCTCTTTGACACGGCTCGGCGAGCCGCACCATCATAGTCGGTGATGGCCTGGCCATTCGTCACTGTGTCGTAGTACATCTTCAGCCATTGCAAGAACTCTGCACCACAGAGGGACAGACCAGCGGCATGCTTGCCCCACCTGCCCGTGGTAGGGTGAGGTGGCCTGTGCCATGGTGGTCGCTATGGTCATACTCGTCACCCTCACCAGTGTTGTCCAGAGGCTTGCCCTTGATGAGCTTGTTGACCTGCAGAGGGTGCCGCACTGCAGCTGACTGCACCGCATCAATCGCAACTACCAGCAGCCTCTGTGCAGCTGGCTGGCTCACCTAACCTGAAATAGTTGACAAGGCAGCCTGGCAAGCGCATGCATGACAGCTGCCACTTGGGCGCAGCAGGGGTTTGGTGTAACAGTCAGGAGCCAGTCTTGCCATACATTGGCAAAGGCCATACAGTGCTATTGTGCCACATTGAAACATGTGTCTGTTATGTCTGCAGTATTTCCTGGGACAAGACAACCAAGGTCATCAGCTCACAATCAGTGCAGGTCATGAAAGCTCTAGACTATAGCCCTGTCACAGGGATCAGGCAATGGTCTAGGTGGTAGGCACCCATGCCATGTGCGTGTGCCATGTGCATAGGAACATAACTCCACACAGCCCCATAACACCCCTGAGTGGTCCCTATTGATCCCTAGTGGTCCCTAGTGGTCCGACTTAAACGCAGGCCCTAGTGAGGGGCGAGGGGGCTGCCCTACCTCAATGTACTTGTCCACGTTAACTTTGTTGAAAACTTCCTGCTTATAAGAACCACCACAAAGTTAGCTTGCATGACACACAGGTGACGGTGCCTCATCTCTAGATGTATCTAAATGGAAACAGCAGTGCTCATGCATACCTGTAGGACTTTATAGTTGTTGATCTGCAAGCACCAGCAAACATTGGCTATACTCATCCAACCCATCTAGCTGCCCTGCTGGCAAATGAGTGTTGAAGCTAACATGAACTGCCCAAGTTGCGCCCTCACCATGCTGTACTCATCCTTGGCATTAAAGTCGACTTTTTTCAATGGGACAACACCAGGATGAAGAGCATCCATCATCTGGCAGGCAATAGACCTGATAAGGAGTGACCCAGAGCAAATTATACGCAATGAGTATCAAAGCTGGACCAGGAAGAGCACAAGCATGGCTAGGCAGGGCCCATGCGTGGCTGGTCGCCTACCCATTGCAGGTGTCCTCGACTTTTGCTACCCGAGTTCCCAATGTCTCATTGATCCAACTGCGTCGGTTGTGAAAGCTCAGCGCTTTCAGAAAGCCGTGCGAATTTAATTTGGAAACAGCTCCTGACACGCACCCAAGGAGCTCTGCCCGCCCTAGAAAGAATGCCGGGTGAGTAGCCGACATGCTTTCGTTGCGAGGATCGCTCGTACGCACGGACAGGAGCTTTGCGTCACTTTGTAGAGATGCGATCAAGCGTGTCAGCAAGCAGCACGGGCCTTTTTACGACTTGCGCCACTCTCAGCACTATGTTTGACTGGCGAGCATGGCGGCACATGACAAAAACAATGTTGAATGAGGAACATACAGACTGTCCAACATTCATGCTCGGCATAGGCTGTGGTGCAGGTGAGCTTTGTCTAAGGGTGTATTTTACCTGCCTTTCATAACATAACAGGTGTATGCAAAACTAACGGATGACACCGAAGTCGTGTTGGCTGGGTGTGGAAATACAGGAGCTTGACAGTTGGCCCAGCATTTGGTGGTCAAGTATATGTTCATGGAGTTTTGGTGTGCTCATGTAACCTTCCCGTCACGGCTCACAAGCTATTCTTACTGTCAGCATGACGACCAAGGCGCCCAACCCATCCTGGCAACGCTGTGCCACAACCGGAAAACAATCTCGACCGGCGATACCTAGTGGCCGCTGGCCTTGTGTCAACCAACATTGTTCACGTTCGCCGGTTGTAGCTTCTCACGCAGCTTCTCGCACGGGCTTTTGCTGCCGTGCTGCACATCAATCCTCGGCGTCGCAGTACGATGTTGACGCTGAGCCGGAAGCCAGAGCGGAGCTGGACCCTCGCGACGATGATGTGTGTCTGTCCAGGCGGGGTCAAGCCTGGCATGCAACGGCAGTTCGTGGCATTCCGTGATGCCCCATGGTTCCGTGACTGTTGCAGGTGCTGCCCGAAGACCTGGCTGATGCACTACGGGAGGCTGCTCTAGCAACAGCAGAAGCCATTAAAGCCGGAAACCTGCGCACGCAAGTGGAGATCCTGATGCCGGAGTTCTGGGACCCCATATCCGGTGCGCTGCTGCTGCCAGCCACAACAGCAGTAGCAGCAGCATACATTGCCTTTGCCATGACGACCACACACAGTCATTCCTGTCTTTGCTTCCTGTCCCAGCGTCAGTTCACTACGAAGCTGCCAGACCATGTGGTGCCAGACAGGTTGGTCAGGAGTGCGCTGGCCATCTCGTCGCTGACCAGGACCCATCTTTCCCAACAAGGGGGACCAGGGCCGGCTGTGGCGCATCACCCGCCGCTTCATCGAGCAGCTGGTGGCGGCAGTGGGCTGCAGGCCTGAGGCTGTCAACGCTGTGGGTGTGGCAGCTGTGGGCAGGGGCAGCCTCTGCCTCTACCTCTGCTCTGCCTCCTGACCCTCACCCCCAATCCTCTGTGCTCACCCATTGAGTCCTTGCCCAGTCCGCTTAACAAGTGCAACACTGCATCAACATCATCTCACTGTCGCCCAGCAGTTTTGCATAAGTCGCTATTCCACCTGACCCTCACCTGAACCCCTGCTGCTGCCCCCCTGCTGCCGCCCCCTGCTGCTGCCCCCTGCTGCTGCCCCCTGCTGCTGCCCCCCTGCTGCTGACCCCCACCTGTCACCCCCTGCTGCTGACCTGCCAGGTGTACCCAGACGCGGGCGTAGCCGCTCTGCTGGCGCACCAGTGGTCTGCCGCCAATGAGTCAGCAGAGGAGGAGCCTGTGGCGTTCCGTTTGACCAGCGTCAGCGACAGGCATGGCTCTGGCTCATACATACACAAGCACACAGGCAAAGCTTAGCACAGCCCGGGCGTGGGGTCACATGCCTGATGGTGGGTCACATGCACACCCACAGCCCACCCAGGGAGCCTGGGGCCAGTCAGCCCATGATGCTGCAGCCATGCACGCCTACAGAGTTTAGATAGTCCTGCACGCTGGCAAGGGGGCGGGCGTGGTGGGTGTGGATGTGTTTGGGTGGGCGTCATGGGGTGTGTGTGTGGTGTGATGATGGTGTGTGTGGGCGGTGGTGTGAGGATGTTCATGGTATGGCGGGTAGATAGCATGGCTGAACACTGCATGGCCTGGCCATGGCTCCTGCTCCTGCTTGTGGCCCTGGCCCCTGCAGGCGGCCTATCACGCCTGAGGACGAGCTGGTGGTGCTGACCTGCCCCGACCCCCCTGGGGCTGAGGACGCCCTGAAGACCATCCGCCAGGTCAGCTGCTGGTATGCAGGTGGCCTGTGACTTTGAAGTAGGTACGCCAGGTCAGCTCAGCTCAGCTCAGGTCAGCTCAAACAAGGTTCGGGTATGCAGCCGCCCCCTGCCCTAGGACGCCCTGAAGACCATCCGCCAGGTCAGGCCAGGGCAAGCCAGGTCAGGGTATGCCAGGTCAGGTCCTGGTGTCCGGGGCAAGGCCTGGCGCTAGCGACGCCAGCTGGCCTGTGACCTACACAGGTACTCGCCTCACTTCAGCCACCCCTCACCCTCCAACCCTGCCCTTTACCCCTCACCCTATGATGCTTTCGAGCTCATTTTGGCTCCATGTGTCACCATCACTTGGTAATTCAGTGAAAGCCCCCGTTTGTCTTTCGCGCATTGCATTGTTGGGTGGTTGTTATGGTTATGAGGCCTGTGACTCTAGCGGTAGCTGCGCCAGGTCAGGTCAGGGCAAGCTAGGCCCGGGTATGCAGCAGGCCACATGGGGCGTGCATGCAGGGTTGGCTGCAACCCTGACCCTGACCCCGACCCGGAGCCAGCCCGGCCTCTTCTGCCTCTGTCCCACATGCTGTCCACTGCCTTGCACCTGCGGCCTCAGCACCTGACCTGTCCTGCTGCGCTGCTGTGCCGGGGGTGTGGTGTGGCCAGGTGGGGGAGCAGGAGGAGGCTAAGGGCCTGGCCCCGCGCCCCGTGGTGCTGTTCAACCAGCGGCTCAGCGGGTGCGAGCCATGCTTGGCAGCACCATGCCACCCAGTATGCCACCATGCTTGGCTGCACCATGCACCTGCCGGAGCCTGCATGGCGACATGGCAGCTACATGGCATGGTCTGGCGTCATGGCTATGGCATCACGTGCTACCCCTGCTTACCTGCCCCTGCTTACCTGCCCCTGCTTACCTGCCCCTGCTTACCTGCCCCTGCTTACCTGCCCCTGCTTACCTGCCCCTGCTTACCTGCCCTTGCTTACCTGCCCCTGCTTACCTGCCCCTGCTTACCTGCCCCTGCTTACCTGCCCCTGCTTACCTGCCCCTGCTTACCTGCCCCTGCTTACCTGTGACAGGGAGGGCTTACCTGTGACAGGGAGGGCTAACCTGTTACCTGTGTACAGGGAGTGCTGCAGGCCTTGAGCAACTCTGTGCTTGAGCTGCATGTCGGGCTGTAAGGGCGCGGTGTTGTTGCCGGCACCACAGGGGCGATGTGGGGCTGGGGCTGAACGCGCGGCGTCTGCGTGACCGTTACCTGAACCAGTTCTCCATCACCTACTCACTAAGGCCCATAGGGGAGGTGGGCAGCGTGTTTCGCCGCTACCCTGGGCAGTGGAAGGTGCGCGGGCGGCTGGGCAAACAGGCAGGGCCTGGGTGGCGAGGGGGAGGGAAGGGGGCGAGAGAGGGAAGGAGAGGGGAGAAGGATTGAGTGAAGGAGAAGGCTGCAATGGAGGAAGGCCATGGTCTTTGTATGAAACCAACCTGCCACATGATGGCGCCAGGTGTGCACTAGGTGTGCACTAGGGGTAAACACTCCTCAGCCCCTGCAGGGGGTGGGCAGCCGTAGCAGCCTGGCCTGGGTGGCAGTGGCATGTCAAGTGGCAGTTGCTTGCTGCGCTCGCCTGTGGTCTTCAGGTGTTCCTGGAGGACCCGGAGCTGCCTGGAAGGTACAAGCTGCTGACTGAGCAGCCATCACGACCTCAAGGTGAGGGGTGGAGGGTGAGAGGTGGAGGGTGAGGGGTGGAGGGTGAGAGGTGGAGGGGTGGAGGTGGAGGGGTGGAGGGTGAGAGGTGGAGGGGTGGAGGGTGAGAGGTGGAGGGTGAGAGGTGGGTGGAAGTGGAGGGGTGAGCCTCCCCAGCGACCACCAGGTGAGTTAGTGGGGCGCGGAGGTTAGAGGATGACAGGGTATGTAGGCGTGTAAATCTGCTAGCAGTGTCCTGCAGTGTGTTGAGCCCTGCTGCTGGTACAGTGGTGCCAGGTGAGCAGGCTAGGGGGCACCGCTGCCCTCCCCAGCCTTGCTCTGAGTCGCTGGTGTTGCAGAACCAGAGTGCTGGGAGAATCTTACCCTGCCCTGACCAGCCCCTGATCCTCGAGACAAAGCAGGCAGCTCTCAACCCAATGCTCTTCACGAGACTTGACCATGCATTGCATGGCTTGGCCCAGCCTCTGCTGCCCGCCCAGTGCTGCTCCTGCTGGCCGCTGCTCGCCACGCCCTGTGGTGGGTGTAGGTGAGTACCTGGACTTCCTGGTGCAGCAGGCGCTACAGCCGGGCGGCCCGCCAGGCGAGGACGGCAAGCCTCAGGCAGCAGGCGGCGCGCAGGGCTTCTTGTCCAGCGTGCAGCGCACTGTCAGTAGCCTGCAGTACTTCATGAAGAGCCTGACAAATTGAGGGGCTTGCAGCCTGGCGAAGCCCTGGCTGCTGGCTGCGACTGGTGACCGACTTGGTCGCGCAGCACATATCTCCCCATACTATCTAGTCGGAGCTGTGTTGTCCGAGCGCGCCTAAGTTCCTAACATCATCGACACGATAGCCGTCGTCTCGCTGCTGGCGAAGAGAATGAGAGAGGGACACCGAGTGAGAGTTTGAGACGGTAACTGTCATTGACGGACATTAGGCCGTAGACCCGTGACGCAGGCGGTATGCCTGTTGTGCTGCCTGTCTTCAAGTGTTGCCTGTCTTCAAGTGTTGCTCTCACACATAAGGTAACGACAGCGCTTGCCAGCCCAGAGGCGGAGACAATTCATTAAACTGGGCAGCGCAGAAGATAGATTGAACAATAGCGCGAATAAGATGGATTAAACAGTTTGATGGGAAATGTCCGAGCTCGTCAGGAAGGCGGCAGCAAGGGCATAACATCTCGCTCTAGGCTGAGTCAACTGCGCTCACACGCAATGCAATAGACACGGTGCATGCAATGTATGATGTATGCTGGTGTTGTGTGTTGTCTGCATGGTATTATATCCGAGCTGGTGATGCAAGGAGTTGAGCAGCAGGACACAAAGCTGCAGTCCACCGTCTGCAGTGGCTGCTAGGAACCCTTAGAGACTCTTTGAGCTTCAGGGCGTTTGGCTGCATGCAAATCAGGGTATCCCTGCTCCTAGCCACCTGAACAAATGTCAGCTGCTGGTGCTCGCTGCTGCCACAGCCCCACAGCCCCAGAGTACCTCCAGCCACTCAGCGCCTTGGCGTCAGGGACAGCGTGACTGGCCAGCCGGCAGCTTAGCCCTTCTGTTGGCGCAGCAACCCAGTGTGGCCTCTAGAAGGCGAGTGACGTGAATAGCCCCAGCCCACGGTTGATCCAGTAGCCTTGTGGTACGCTGGTGGGCAGCTCCAGGTACATCACAAAGTTGGTGGAGTGACCCTGCAGCGCCACAGCATGGCACAGGGTTATCACAAGGGCCGAGGTCGGGGTCGAGGTCGGAGTGTGGGACTAGGTCAGGGTCAGAGCCAAGGGGCAGGTGGCTGGCTGCTGGCTGGCAGTGAGGCTCACCGTGGTGGACAAGGTGCCTGCCCGTGTCAGCGTCTTGTACACAGGGCAGTCATAGAACCCAGAGGTGGGCTTCTTCCGGAATTGCTCCGGCTTGAGCCACACCTACAGAGTCAGGGTTGGGTCCAGGGTTCGTATCCTACAATCGGCGTTATTGACCCCCTTCCACCCAGATCTCGGCCTGGAGGCACACCTCAGCGTGCAGCCTGGGGTCTTTGTCCTCTCAGGCCCGGCACCCTCACCCTCACCCTCACCCTCACCCTCAAGCTCACCCTCACCCTCAAGCTCACCCTCACCCTCAAGCTCACCTCACCACCTACCCGAGCAGGCAGCCTTGGTGTGTAAATGCGTGACCTACTCAGTAGGATCTTAGGCCGCCTACAGCCTTGTACCTGACAGTTAAGCTAGCTTGCCTGATCTAGCCTGGCCCTTGCCCTGGCCCTCACCCCTGGCCCCTGCCACGGCCGCCTCTCACCACCGGGCAGTCAGTGAACAGCTCCTTGGGGCGACTGTCGCCCAGCAGGTGGGAGTCGCTGTCCCACCGTGCGCCCTCCATGAACAGGCCGCGGATGTAGCAGCCGTCCTCTGGCCCACAGACCACAGCATCCGCCTGTGCACATGGGCCGCACTGCCTCGCCTCATGACGCTCCTCATCAACACCCCCCTGACCCTGACCCCTGACAGCAATGCGGGGTCAACTGTGTGTCAACAGGCTGTGTATATTGAAGACCCCATGCCTATGTGCAGTGCAGCAGCACCAACAGGCCCCTCCCGCCCTCCTGCCGCCCACCACTGGCCCTCCCACCCTCCTGTGGCCTCTCCCTCCCTGACCCTCTTCCCTCCCTGCCATACCTCCAAGCTGTCCATGATCTGGAAGGAGAAGGACACTGTGTCTATGGGCAGTGTGTTCTTCCGCGCATAGTTCTGCAGCGTGCCGGTCAGGAAGGCCTGCAATGCACCAGGTGGTCAGGGCCAGGTAGACAGGACGTCTGGCATTAGATAAGACATCGGACAACATTGGTCAGGGCTAGGCAGACAAGGCATCAACCACTAGACAAGACATTGGACACTGAGCAGGACATGAGTGGGACAGTGGGACAGTGGGACATAGGGCCAGGCAAACCAGAGCTCTGGCACCAGGCAAGACATCGGACACTACACAACGCACATTAGACAATTTACAGCCAAAGCATCCTGATGAGGGTGTGGATTCACCGGCTGCAGCCTGCCTGACCTGCCTGACGGCCAAGGTGGCAGGTGACGCAGGCATGAGAGGCAGGCACAGGCAGCAGTGCAGCCTGGTGTAGCACGGCGCTGCTTGCAGGCCAGCTAGCCGTGCATGGCCCAGGGCTGACCTGAGGAAGCTGAGCCCACCCAGCCCACTAAGGGCAGAGGCAAGGCCAAGGGCAAGGCTGCCATAGCCAAACCAGCACCACAGCCAGGCAGGTGGCTGGACAGGGACTGCAATGCAGCGCTGAACATGCAGCGCATTGGGGAGAGCAAGTGGCGCCCACTGGAGCTGTGCAAGTGGACCCTGACCTGGGCTACAAGTGGCTGCGAGATCGGCCACCCAAGGCTCCGCAGCAGCAACAGCAGCAGCAGCCTCCTGAGGCACAGTAGTGTGTGCTACCTCTCTTGAGCTGTCATCAGCTCACAATTCGTGCATGCAGGTCATGCCAGCTCTAGGCTATAGCCCTGTCACAGGGGTCAGGCAATGGTCTAGGTGGTAGGCGCCCATGCCATGTGCTTGTGCCAAGTGCACTGGAACATAACTCCACACAAACCCATAGCACCATCTTGAGTGGTCCCTATTGATCCCTAGTGGTCCCTAGTGGTCCGACTCAAACGCAGGCCCTAGTGAGGGACGAGGGGGCTGACCTGAGGGAAGAAGAAGCCGGAGATCCAGTATGCTGCAGGGCAGCCGTGCTCTATCCAGTCAGACACGAAGCGGCAGCGCTCCAGCAGGTCCGTCACCCAGGAGGACAGCGGCTTCAGTGAGGGGTAGGCCTTGCCGGCCCACATCTCCGGCACCTGCACCGCAGCAGGGGGTGGGTGGCAGGGGAGGCAGGGCAGGGACAGCAGGCAGGGGCTGGCGCAAGGCTGAGGGTGGTGTGGCAGGGAAGGTGCTGGGGCAGAGGTCAGTGGGTGATGCGGGCAGGGGCAGTGGGCAGGAGCTAGGGGGGGTTGGGGGGGAAGAAGTTGGGACCAGCGGGGAGGAGAAGCGCTGGTATGGGAGCAACCAGCAATTGGAAGGGGGAGTGTGTAGGGGGTTAGGGCTGGGTTAAGAGGAGGGGGTCTGTCTGCGTTCCGCCTCGCTGCAAGCGCTGGCCTGATTAGGGTGTGAGGTAAGGTGAGGGCGCACCTGGTTGTCGTACATTGAGTATGCCACACCCTCCAGCTCCGGGCTCATGACCACCAGGCCCTTCAAAGCCTTCAGGGTCTCCTTCAAAGACTGGGCCATCACACCCAGCAGCGTGTTGTACCGGATGCACTCCTACAGGAAGGCAATGGAACTTGCGTGTTGTTTTGGTGCCATGCAGTGGTGCACGCATAGACGGAATCCATGCAGCCAACCCCAGCTGGGTGTGTGCATTATGGCTTGAAGTGAAGCAGCATGCTTGGGCTGTAGCGACGTCAGGCTCTTGCTACCAGGCCTACGCGCAGCTGAGTGTGTGGCTGGGTGTGACAAGAGTGAGACAGGGGCAGGACGACACCTGTGTCAGCACGGTGTTCATAGACTCCTGGTAGGTGGTGGGGTAGGCGGCGGTCACGGCTTCCACGTCGAACGGGTCAGGCATGCGCTGCAAGATGTCCTGGGCCAAGCCCACGATGACCTGCGGCACAGCCGGGGCAGCGATGGACACAAACGGCGGCGGCGGCGCTCGAGCCTACAAGCGACGACGCTTTGTGTGGCTGTGTGACCTGGGCCGCGGAGCAACGCCGCCCACCTCTTCCTGGCTCTGCCCGCTGCCGCTGTTGACGCGCGGCTGCAGGGACAGCACAGTGGCGAACATGTCGTACGTCTCGTTCTGGTCGCAGGTGATATCTGCGTTCTCGTGCAGGCCAAAGATCTCAGGTTTAGGCACGATAGGGTATGCCCGGATGATGTCCAGACTCTCACGCAACGTGGCGCACTCCATCGTTTTGTATGTCCCGCTAGGTGAAAACCTGCGGGCAAAACATCAGATGCTGTTATGCCGAGTAGTCCGCGTTTAGTACTGCGGTTTCATGCTACAGCATGCAACCCGGGGAAGTCAGCCGGTCCTTGTCCGCTTCACTGCTTCTTGAGCGGCATGTTACGTCCACCCTACAGCCCGTCAGTGCTTTTGCGCATTTCCGCTGTGGCAGCGCACCTGTAGCCTTCCTGGAGCACGTCCGGGCCGCAGAACGTGTTGACCAGGTTGTTGATGAGGCGGCGATCCTTGTCGTCCGTCACGCGGCCGCCATAGTTGATTTCGGTGAACAGGAAGCACAGCACACGGAACGGGATCTCGTCGTACCGGTCCAGGTAGTCCTGCAATAGCGCAGTGGGCGTAGGCGGGCAGGAGCGCCACCAGCATACCGTGCTAATTACTACCAAGCAAGAAGAGGTGAGTCAGTGTTGGTGGGTGCCTGGCTCCTGCTGCCGTCCTTTGTGTTTTGGGCTCAGCACCCTCACCAGTGGTAACAGTGACCTTGACCCCCTGCCATGCCCTCCCCTCCCTCTCCTCCTCTTCCTCTGCCCTATTTGACCCCGTCCCACTTACCCTCACCCCTTTTTCCTTACCCCCTCTAACCCTCGCCCAGCCAGCGACCAGGCCCTTACCTGCATCTGTGTGAGAGAGACGTTGAGGTCCCCGTCCGTGAAGTCGTACCTGGCTCACACATCACACAGCACACAGCACACCATGCGATGGAATGGAATGGGGCCACAAACACAGTTTCAGCTTGGCACCTTGTGTGGTGAGGTCAAGATGGTCACGATGGTGTTGCTAGTGGTGGTGGTGGTGAGTAGAGTCCTCGCACTAGCAGCAGCCTGGCTAGCAGCAGCAGTAAGAGGGGCTGCTGGCCACACGAGGCCACACCTGATGTTCCAGCCCAGGGGTCCAAATTTTCGTCGGTCCTGCGAACAGGTGGCAGCACATGCACAGCCATGTCATGTCGTGTCGTGTCATGCCATGCCAGGGTGGTGGTGATGACGTTGATGACACTGATGTGAACGTCAGGTGGGTGCTTAGGGTGCACCCCAGGCTGCAGCCTATGGGGGCTAGAGGTCAAGCATAGCACCACCTACCCTACCTACCCTACCCTACCCTGCCTACCAGGATGGGAGCACTACCAATGCATCTCACTATGCTCACACACAGCCTAGCCACATGGCTATCAGCTAGGCTGTCTGCTTAGACCTGAAGCTGCCTGCCTGCCTGCCTGCCTGCCTGCCTGCCTGCCTGCCTGCCTGCCTGCCTGCCTGCCTGCCTGCCTGCCACCCGCTGCCCACCCCGGTGGCCCTGGTGTGGATGCTCACCTGGATGACTGCGTGGAACAGGCACAGCCCGAAGAGCAGCTTGCGCCACTGCTCAGGCTTGGAGCTGGCATTGAGGTAGTGGTCAGTGAAACGCGTGTACTGGCGCACAAGGTTGCTCTTCAAGCCCTTGGGGGGCTCCAGGGTCATCTTCACCCCGTTCTGTAGCAGGCAACAAGCAACAGCTGGTGAGCATCGAGTAACATGTAGCGGTACACATGCATGCAGCCAGTCATGTATGGTACACATACATGCAACCAGCCGCATGCAACGAGTGACAGGCAGCAGGTCAGGAAGGCCAGGTGAAGGAGGTTCATCTGACATCAGAAAGCGCAACAGTCGGTGGTATGCAGGAACAGGTGTCCTTCAGCTAATACAGGTGCGATTGAGGTGGCAACCGATGAGCACATTGAAGGCAGTCAGCAACGGGTGCAGCCTACTTGGGTCCTAGACCTGCCAGTCTCAGCCAAAGGCTCAGCGTGCACGCCACCCCAGCCCCTCAGCACACGCTGGCCTGCAAGCCACTCTGGCACCGACCAGGCAGCAGCACTCCAGCTTGTAGTCAGCCAGCACTGACCTGGAGGATGGCGACTGGGAAGTCTGGGCTGGGCATGGAGGTCAGCCACAAGCGGAAGTCCTTGTGCACCTTATCGGCCTCAATGCCCTCCACTATACGCTCCAGGGTAGGCATCCAGCTCACAGCCAGGTGGCAGTTCTGCGCGGCAGGCAGGCAGGCGAGTGGGTGGGTGGACGTCAGTCTGTCGGTCGGTGGGTCGGTCGCTCGGTCAGTCGGTCGGTCAGTCAGTCAGGCGGCATATGCAGGCCTGGCCTGGGTCTTTAGGGCCTGGCACTGACCTGGAGGCACACCCAGATGCCTCGGTCCATCCCCATCTCGAGCAGCTTCTCGGCCTTGGGGCCCTGGCCTTGGCCCAAAGACACTTTCTCAAACTTCTTGTTGAACTTCATGTCGTCAGCCAGTTTCAGCAGGTCTGCCATGGGGTCGGCGCCTATGGTGGGGGAGGGGCAGCAGCACCAGCGGCATCAGCCCCAAACCCAAGCCCCAGCTGCAAGAAGCAGCACCACCTTGCGCCCCAGCCCCAGCCCTGACCCCAGCCCCAGCATCAGGCACCAGCCCCAGCCCCAGCATCAGGCATCCAGCCCGAGCTCCAGGCATGGGTACCAGCTGCAGCCGCAGGCCCCGCCCCCACCCAGGTCTAGTAGTGTCCCTTAGTGGCATAACAGTCCTGCAGAGTGAGGGACTGGCGTGCGCTCAACCAACACCATGCGGCAGCCAGCCGGCAGGGTGAGGGGCAGCTGACCTGAGGACAGGACGAAGATGAGCGGTGTGGCCGGGGCACTCTCACGGTAGCAGGTGGTCAGGTCGAAAGGAGGGGGCTCTATGAAGCGCTGGCCGAGATGCTCCGACACAAAGCCCTGTAGCCAACCAGGCAGCGCAACAGCACCATGGCCAAGCCACACATGTGCTGACCGGGTTTAATGACCAGTGAACCAGGGAGCGGGTCCATGCTTGCATGGGCGTACAGGATGTGCCAACAAGCATGAGTCACAACCCATGCGTGCTGGCACATGCCTGTGGCAGCCAGAGTCATTAAGATACACAGGGAGTGACACAGGGAGTGACTGTGCCAGGCCTAATCAGGCCACATGACGTCACCGCTGCTAGCCTGCAGGCAGCCGCTGCTGTCAGTCCAGAGTCTGTGGCTGCAGGCGGAGCAGCACCTGTAGATGAAGGTCGCTCTAGTTGCAGGCGGCAGACCGCTGGAACCAAAGCAGCAGTCAGAGCAGGGTGGGCTAGTGGTGTCATGGCCGTGGCTAAGGGCTAAGGGCTAGGGCAGGGGCCGGCGCTGCTGACCTGGACAGCGATGGTGACCTTGTCGGGACGCAGGCAGCGCAGGATGCACAGCTTCTGGAAGCTGGTCAGTGCCGACTGCCAGGGCTCTGCCAGCGGCATGTCCTGCGCTTCGTTGCTGTCGAACAGCTCCTTGTACACGGCCAGCTCCTCTATGAAGTTCTGGGCAAACCCCTGCATGCCCACCGCCATGCCAGGGAGGAAACAACAAATGGCATGATCACACTCATGGGTGTGACACAACACAACGAAATCCCTCCCCATTGATATGAAGAGCAGCTGATGTTTGGTGGGGTTATGCCTAGTCCAGGCATGTGTTGGTAGCATGTACGTGTTTCTGCAGCTGATGGTTATCAGCTGGCTGGTCGTGCAAAGGGTAGGCGCTTTGGGTGGTTGTCAGCGCCATGGATATGGTGGGCTGCCTGGCAAACGTGGTAGGGTTGGTGTGCTTAGCAGACCCTGATGTGCCTGGTGTGCCTAGCGGGTGTGTGCTGTCCGCCAGGTGGGAGGGGTGGAGGGTACCTTGAAGGTGGGTAGGCCGTCCAGGTTGCACACCTCCACCCAGGCCTTGTCAGTCAGCCAGTCAGGGGCTGGGTTGGGCGCAGGGGTGGCGTTGTTCATGGGTCCAGCCAGCAAGAAGCTGCAGCAGCAAGCACCAGAGGTCACCAGGCACCACCAGCAGGCTGCAGCTATCAGCATCCAGGGTGCGGCAGCTGGCCAGCAAACAGCTCACGCTAGGTGGAAGAGGGGCAGCTCCATCACCGGCCTGCATGCGAGCTCCCACCCAAAGCTAGCCACAAGGAGCCCGCACACCCCCTATGCCTCCCCTGCCCCTGTTG
This sequence comes from Haematococcus lacustris, assembly GCA_030144725.1. NCBI lineage: Eukaryota > Viridiplantae > Chlorophyta > Chlorophyceae > Chlamydomonadales > Haematococcaceae > Haematococcus > Haematococcus lacustris. The sequence continues at coordinate 34,355 of JASKMD010000366.1, forward strand.
ACACACCAGCCCTTCCCTCCTTCGCCCTCTAGGCTTCATGCAGGCAGAAAGGGAGCTGGGCAGGGCGGCTGCAGCCTTGGCTGCTGCACCCACCGCCACTCCTGGGCGTTGATGTACTTCTTGTGCTGTAGGATCTTGATGGCCAGCAGCAGTGAGAACATGAGCTTGTGGCGCTCAAACAGGGAGCGGCAGATGTTCACGTAGCTGTGTGGGCAGGCAGGCAGGCAGGCAGGCAGGCAGGCAGGCAGGCAGGCAGGCAGGCAGGCAGGAAGGCAGGAGGGTGAGCACAAGCATGGCTCAGCAAAGGATTGACCGGCTTTGCCCTGCCATAAAGTTGCATGGGGAGTTATGCTCTGCGGCATTGAGAGGAAGGGAGGACAAATGCCGGTGGCATCTAACTCGCAGCTGAGCGGCTGGCAATTGTTGCTGGTTTGGATGGGTGCGAGGGTGTTGCGCCACGTACAGTGAGTAAGTGAAGTACTGGTTCAGGTTCTCTGCCCGCTCCTCCACATTCCTAGCCTTTGGCGCCTCCTCAATGCCCCGGATAAACAGGTTGATGAACCTGGGCGCAGAGAGGTTAACATAGCTGAGGGCGGCATGACAGCAGGTGCAGCCCTGGCCATTGCACCTTTACCGCAAGCATGATGTGATCCCCAGAGCCACACCCACAACTGATCAGACTAATGAACGCCTTATCACTGATTTAAACCGACCCCACTCTGAACAACTGAAACTACCAGTACCATTGAGACTGACAACGAATCCTGACCCCAGCCCGCGCTTCTTTTCCCGAAGCACCGTTGCCTTTATTCTGACCCCTTCGTCGCCCGACCCTGTGCGTACCACGTGAGGGAGTATTGGTACATGGGGTCCACCAGCGCGAGGTCCGAGATGCAAAAGAACAGCAGAGACGCGCGCAAGGCCACCGGCCGGTACAGCTCCCGCGTCTCGTCAATCTGTTTCTCTGTCGCCTCCGCCTCCGCAACTTTGGCCTGGATCTCGTTGGACGTGACCTTGGACTGCGCCAGAGTGTTGATCAACTCCTCGTCGTCAAGGATGTTGCCCTGCAAGGACATACGGCCGTGCCAAAGGTCAGGGTCCAGGCCACCCACCCGCCCGCCCGCCGCCCGTCAGCTTGCCTGTCCGCCTGCCTGCCATGGCTGCCCACCTGACTGTTGGACAGCATGGACAGGATCTTATCCTCCACATCCTTCAGTTCTTTCTTCATGCGCGCGTTGCTGACAACCAGCTGGCTCTTCAGGTTGGCCAGATCAGGCCGCTCCTGTGCACATGCAAGCACCAATGCTCATCACTGACCAAACTCCAAACAGCCTACTACACTAAGTGTATACGACCAGGATGACGATGATGATGCAGGAGCTCCAGCTTGAGATGTTGCTATCCCTGATGCTGCTTGGCTGCTTAGCGCTGGCCGGGGTGCCCTAGTCCTGCACTTCATCCCAGCCGGGGACTCCGATGCACGTGTCCTCACACTCTTCACACCTGCGTGACCACGGTGCCCAGCAGCTGCTCCTCGAGACCCTCGCTGGTGACGAAGAAGTTGAGCAGCGACACCTTGACTGACACCTCGGGCGCGTAGTGCGGGTTGCGCAGTTTGGTGGTGATGTAGAACTTGAAGTCGGGATGGTAGGGAATGATGTTGTCGCCAATCTTGATGACTTCTGACCCACCCTGCTTGAATGTCTGTTTCAGCAGCAGCGGTTCCAGCGCCGCGTCCAGTGTCTCGCCAATGTTTTCTAGCAGCACTGCCCGGCCAAAGCGAACCCTGCGGAGCACCTCATGATAGCTCATGACAGCTCATGACAGTGATTGTGATGGAGTGTTTGCCCATGACGACCACAGTGCATGCGTGACGAGGATGGGCATCATCCTGGTTACACAGATCCAGCACTTCCAACAGGCTTGTGAAACAGACTACAGCTGCCTCTGCCGGGAGCGCCATAATGTTTGCTGATGCTGGTGCTGCTAAGTCTGCAGCAGCACCATGTTTGGCAATTGCCACGTCATGGTGACGATGACTTATAGCCATCACATGGCTAGGTTAGTCAAGCCTTAATGACAATGGAGGTTGAGTGTGCAGGGCGGGTGAGATCAGGCCGGGTGCAGGGAAGTAGGGTGTTGGGGCCTCACCCGTTTTCCAGGGTCCTCAAGAAGTCCTTGTCCGACAGCTTGATGATGTCCAGCCCAGCATCTCGCTCCATGTTCTTCACCCACTTGTTGGCCTGCAGGGCAACGAAGAGTGACACTCTGCATGTGGCTCCACCTCCAGGCAGCTGCTTGGGGCTGCACGTGGCTGCACCTCCCTCACTGCCTTAACTCCACCAACGTCACCCACCACCAACCCCCTGCCCCGCCATCACTACATCACTGTCCACATACAAGCATGGCCTGGATGATCACACACAGCATCCCATAAACTCCGTCTGTTCCACTTGTCCATGTGCCTGTCCAGTGAGGCAAACTGGCAGGCAAGCAGGGGTGCAGTGCAGCTGGCGCAGGCCCTGCCCAGTGCCACCTCCTACACCTCCCCTTCACCAGCCTTGGCAGCAGGCCAACCAGCCTAGGTAGCAACGGTGCTACTGAGCCAACAACAGGCCAAGGGCACTACAGCAGCCAGCGACAGGCAGGTGCTGGCACCGTGGTGAGCTGCAGCCAGGCCTGGCCGGCCACTGAGTGCAGGGACTCCTGAGGAGGAGGGTTGACGGCAGCAGGCAAGGAGCTGAGCAAGGAGGCTGAGGGAGTGGTCGGGGTGCAGGCTTCCACAAGGGGTGGCTGTGTGCAGGGCCTGTGTGCAGCGCACCTGGCCTTGGGGGTCGATCATGAGCGGCCAGCGCCGTGCCTTGGACACCACGATGCCGTTCTCAACACTCACGCTGTCTGTGGGCAGCCCAGCAATGGTCCAGGCCCGCACCTGCAGCCGCAGAGCAGGGCAGGGCACACCATCGCAGCACACCAACGCAGGGCAGCACACCATCCCCCAGCTTACTGCAGCTAAGAGACTGGCTGTCCCAAAGAAGGGTCCTGGGGGCCCCTAGCCCTCACCCCTGCCTCTCTGCTTATTCCCACCTCCACAGGAACACACACATTTACATACGTCGAGTGAGGGCGAGGCTAGGGATGGGGCTGTGGTGAGGGGAAGGGGGAGTGGGGGCAGAACACAGTACACAGCAGCACAAATCGCTGGTTCAGCAAAGGCACGACACTGCCACTGAGGAAACCACACCCGCTGCTCCCAGCGTCCTCCCTCCCTCCCTCCCTCCCCTCCCCTCCCCTCCCCTCCCCTCCCCTCCCCTCCCCTCCCCTCCCCTCCCCTCCCCTCCCCTCCCCTCCCCTCCCCTCCCCTCCCCTCCCCTCCCCTCCCCTCCCCTCCCCTCCCCTCCCCTCCCCTCCCCTCCCCTCCCCTCCCCTCCCCTCCCCTCCCCTCCCCTCCCCTCCCCTCCCCTCCCCTCCCCTCCCCTCTGCCCACCTTAACAGGGTCCTGCAGCGTCTTAATGAGGTTGGTGCCCTCAGTGTGGGGCACGCCCTGCACCTTGAGCTGCGTGACCCACTCCGCGGTGAGCGCGGCGCGGTACAACGGCGTGAAGGGGCCGGAGTAGGCGATGCTGCCGGCTGCCACCGCCACGTCTCCCACCACGTTGATCAGGTCGTGGCCCAGCTGGTCCACTGTCACCTGCCAGCGCAGCCGCTCACCGCCCAGCCCGCCGATCAGTTTGTCGGCACGCTGCAGCTTCACAGTGCAGTCCGACACCTGCGCACAACAAGTCGGGACTCAGAGCTGACCGCTCAGCAGGTGTCAACAGCTGCCAACGCCAGCTGCTCAGCTGCAAACCAGGCTCACAGTCATGAGGGTGTGAAACCCAATGTCATCAGCAACCAACATCAACTGCTCAAATTGATGACCTCATCTGCTCAGCATCAGCTGCTCAACTTGGTGGGCCGGGCACAAGGGGGGCAGGTCGACAGCCGTTGCATGCTGAAGCCTTAGAGCATGAGGAGCCAGGGAGAGTACAGGCAAGGAGGGGAGGTGAAGTAGGTGGTGAGGGTGCCAGCTGTTTGCTTTTTCATTGCTGGCCATGGATGTTTGCTGCTGAGATTGCCTAGTTGCTTGTCCACTAGACTGCCCTTCAGGGGTGCCCTTCGGGGGTGCCCCTTGGAGGTGCCCTTTGGAGTTGCCCTTTGGAGGTGCGTGAGTGAGTGACATCGCCTCTGCAACGCAGCGCTCAACATGCAGCGCATTGGGGAGAGCAGGTGGCGGCCGCTGGAGCTGTGCTACTGGCCAGAGCAGGGAGCGCTGCCTGTCGAGGGCAAGGAGTACCCAGGCCTGGGCTACAAGCGGCTGCGAGATAAGCCACCCAAGGCCCAGCAGCAGCAGCTTGCTGAGGCACAGTAGTGTGTGCCCCCCCATTTGAGCTGTCATCAGCTTACATTAGTGCATGCAAGACATGCCAACTCTACATAATAGCCCTAATGGGTCAGGCAATGATGTAGGTGGTAGGCGACCATGCGCATGCCATGTGCATGTGAACACCACACGGACAAAAACTCCGCTTTGTAGGGGTCCACAATGAGTGTTCCACTGCAATGAAGGCTCAAGGTTGAGGGCCAAGGATGCTGGTCATGGTTGATGCAAGGTGCGCAAGTGGTGTGATGCAAGCAAGGCTTACTTGCTTGGCCAGCTGTTCCTTCTTGGCAGTGGCTTCAGCAAACTGCCTCTCCAGCGCCGCGATCTTCTCAGCCACAGCCTGCAGCTTGGCTCGGGCCTGGGCAAGGCGGGTCATGGTGTCCTCCAACTCGTCCTCCGCAGCTTTCAGGGCGGCACGCTTGGGGGCCACCTGCGCAGGGGGAGCATGGAAACGGTATGACGGGAGGGAAGGGAGGGGGCTGAAACAAGGGGTTACAGCAGGGGTCAAGAGGGGCATGAGGGGAGCTTGAGAGGGGGTTGACGAAGGACTTGACATGCATAGACTGGGTAGTCACACCACTCCATGACAACCGTCTGTTCCACTTGTCCATGTACCCTTCCAATGAAACAAACTGGCAAGCAGGCAGAAGTGCAGTGCAGGTGGTGCAGGCCCTGCCCAGTGCCAGGGCTGCTGGTCAGCACCTCACCTGAAGGGCCACGTTGTGGTACACGTACATCGCACGCACCCACATGCAGATGGAGGTGCAGGCCTTGGACACCTTGGACACCGCCTCAGGGGTGAACTCCTCCATCTGTAGCACATCAGGCAGTGAGGAGCGTCTGATATGAGGGTGGATAGGGTGCCTGGAGGGACTAGGTGCAGCGCACAGGGTGCACTTTAGGTCGTGCCCTGGGTATGTGGGTCCAGCAAGCCACAGTGTGCCCGGCACCTAACGCATGTCGATGACTAGCCTGCATTTGACCCCTACTTGCAGGCAAATAGCCATAATAGCCTGCGTGTGACCCCTGCCTGACTGCAAATAGCCAAACTAGCCAGCCCTCCACCTCATCTGGGATTCCTGGGGTCCTGGGGTCCTGGGTTTAATGATGGTTTTCTGGTTCTGATACACTGGCCAGCCTAGTATGGCCGCTTGGCCTCGCCATCAGCACCTTGAGCATTTAAACCTAACGACCCACTCCATGGTGGCACGCACATAGATGGGTTCAAAGTTCAGTCGTATTGCGCCTCATATGCTTGCCCTGACGCATGAGCCCTAGCCAGGCGCCAGGCCACAGCATGGCTGTGGGCTACAACCAGGCCAGCACACCGTGTGACCGTACCCAGCAGGCAGGCAGGTCAGCAGGCAGGCAGATGAGCAGGCAGGCAGATCAGCAGAAGGAAGGGAGGCAGGCAGGCAGGCAGGCAGGTCGGCAGGAAGGCAGGCAGGAGGGCAGACCTGGATGTAGGGTTCCACTCGGCGGATGACAGCGTCGGGGATGTTGTCCTTGTCGTAGGTGAGCAGGGAGTCCAGGAACTTGGAGGGATCATTCAGCAGCTTCTTGCTGGGCTCCCAGTAGTTTGCTATCTGTGCACCAACCAGCCGTGTCAAGGGAACACAAGGGCACACAGGAAGGTGATGCATGCATGCGCAGCAGAGTGAACACCACCTTGCAGTCAGCCAGCTAAGCAAGCCCAGGTAGGCCAGGCAGACAGACTGCTACATCGCAGCCACATGGCAGTGCAAAGCCAAACATTACACTGACCAACTGTGCACTGCCCACCGCCCTGCTTGGCCCCACCTTCTTGCCCAGGCGTGCGGGGTCATCCACCATGCGCGGCTTCTCATCAAACATTATGCATGTGGCCTCCATCACCAGCTTCACGCCCTGCGGGGGGCTCTGCATCGCCTTCACCTCCACCACGTCATTCCTGCAGGCAGCGGGAGCAGCAGGGGCAGCCGGGCTGTCAGCTGGAGCGAGCTGAGCTCAGCTGGAAGCTGGGCAGCAGACAGGGGCAGCAGGTGGAGCAGGGCTGTGTGTGCAGCCTATGTAGGCAGTCATACCAACAACATAGGCGTGAGGGGAGGCTCAGAGCAGCAAGGGCAGGGTCGTCAACAGCCATGCGCGGTACACCAGGCGGCAGCAGTGCCTGGTGCTCATATGTGTGACTGAGATCGTGACATACACACACATGTGTGAAGCTCCCCATGCACCTTGCCTGCTTATGCGCTTGAGGGCTGGTGCCTGTGACAGTACAAGGACTCAAGGGTTCAAGGACATGCACACGGGGCTGGTGCTGCAGCCCATGCAGGTCACCTGCTGAGGTTCTTCAGGGATGCCACCGCTGCATCCAGTGCTGGCATCGCCTCAGCCAGGTCACGCTTGGCATCGTCTGCCATCTCCCCGGCCTTCACGCTCTGCTCGTTCGCCTCCTTGTTCTGCTGCTCCACCATGCGTTTGGTCTCGTCTGCAGACATTCAGGGTGCTCAGGCTGATGCTGGGAGCCATTGCCAAGCAGTGCCGCTGGGTCCGCATGGGAAATCCTGGAACGCATGGAGGCTCTGCCTGTCCTGCAGTACCATGGCCTTTTTGCGCCATCACCGCATGTCTGTGTTGCCAATGCCTGCCTGCCTGCCAATGCCTGCCTGCCCACCCACCAGCCTCGCGCTTGTCGTTTGTGATGACCACCATCATCTCCTCCACCTCCTGGCTGGTGTGGGCTAGGATAGGCTGCAGGTCCTGGAGCTCATGCTGCATCACTGCCACCTGGGACGCTGTGCTCAGCAGCTTCTGCAGCCCCACCTCCAGCCTGAGCAACACACAGATATGATAGCAGCAGCAGCAGGTGGCATGAGGCTTCAGCTGCAGGCCACAAAGTCAAATGTATAGGCTTAGTTTGGAGACGAAGGTAACTCCTGGCGGGGTGGTGTGAACAAACGTGGGCACCCCTCATGCTGCGTACCAGCTGCTTGGGGGAAGCACTGGCAAACTCATGCAGGCTGTCAATACTGAGGGGCTGGGCTGCCTACACGCACTTGACCTGTTATCCCTATAGTATCTTTAGCTGGACTTGTAACCGGCATTGCACCGCTTGCTTTCCTTGTGCCATGGTGGGATGATCATCACTCCATGACTTAGGCGGCAGTTATGGTGTGTCTGGAGCGACGCCGGCAGAGCCGCAGATGCAAATGTCGCACACCTGCGGCGCCCCTGCATGATCTCCGTGCGCTTCTCGCCCAGCAGCCGGATGAAGGTGCCCAGCAGCTCCAGATAGGAGGTGGGCGTCACATAGTTGTGGCGTCGCAGCTCGTCTGCGAAACGACAGCAGCCGTCGACAGGGAGTAACACTTCAGTGTTCAGCAGTTGCTCAGGCTTGGTTGTGCCGTCGGACTCTTAATTAGACAATGTCACACGCACCGTAGTAAACCTTGGACCGCCGCTCCACGCTTTGATGAATGAATACGCAGGTCTCCACCACGCCTGCCAGCAGGTTGGGTTGGGCTTCAGACTCCATCTCCACGTCCCGGAAAAAGGACAGTGCCACGCTCTTAAGTGCTTCGTTGGGCCACTCCCGGAACCAGTCGATAGTGCAGCAATTGACCAGCGAGGGGAACATCCGCAAGCGCTGGCGGAAAGCGTCGCCAATGGGGCTGAAGCACAGCACTAAGTGGAGGTAGTTGCGGACCTGCAACGCAATTGTGAAGCGATGTCAGTGTAGCTACGAGGGTGCCGCGTTAGATGCAAGCTGTTGTGACGGGCGTGGGCCGGGGCAACACAAGACATGCATTCTTACCCTGTTGACAAAGAATGTGTAGATCGCCTGCTTTGTGACTGGCAGGCCTTGCGCCATCATGATCGGCCGGATGCCTGCGCTGATTGCCTCCAGGTCCTCATTACCCAGCAGGTTGGGCACCTCCCCGGCATTCAGGATGTTGTTAATGTCCTCCAGGTAGGACTCCTGCAGCGCACACCCCCTTATTACAATGGCAGCTCCTATATCCTCCATACATATGTGTACACCATGTACAAGTCAGGAGGTGCTTAGGGAGCAGTAGGTATTGAAGCATCACTGCTACGCATCATCGCGTTTGTTGATCGGCATCAAGCGTGCCCCAGGGGTGTACACATACATATGCCCACCTGCACAATCTGGGTGTCGGTGAAGATGAAGACAGTGTCCTTGCCGTCCAGGCCAGCCTTCTTCAGCACCTTGCGCAAGTCCTCACGCCACTCATTCTGACCGTAGTTCTTTGCGATCTCAATCTGGAACACCTCGTACTCCTGAGCAGCGCATGGCATGGCAGCACAACAGGATGTGCCCAACTGGAGTATGCCCCTACCTACCGCTAGGTCAGTCTCCTTCAGCAACAGCAGTGCCTGTGCGTTACTCATGCATTCACAGCAACATGAGCTGTAGGTAAGCTCCCGCCAGGCAAATGCAAAAACTGCACACCTGGATGAGTATGAGCCATCTATCCTGAAAGAAAGGTGCACAACAACAGCAACACGCAGCAGCAGCAGCAGCGATAGGTGCACCAGCTACCTCTCAAACTACGCCAAAGCAGGCTGCTCACCTCCATGTAGGCAGCCAGGCGGGTCAGGGACTGGCGGCCTGACCCCCCCACCCCCAGCAGCAACGCATTGCCCAGAGGCAGACGGACGACCCTTGTGATGCGGGATACGTGCTCGATGGCGTCCAGGAACATGACCAGGCGCATGGGCGCATTGGAAACGCTGTTGTAGTCCTCGAGGTACTCCTCCACCACCTGAGGCACAGCCAATGTGTGACCACTCATGCATTCACTGCTTATGCTGACAAGCGGGCTGAACCCAGGTTTTTGGTACGAGAGTGATGTGACGGAGTGACACACTGGTATGAGCAGGTATGAGCTGGTAGCTGGTATGAGTCTAGTGGCGCAATGCCTCCGAAGCGGGCAGCGACAGCATGAGGCTGTGAGGGAGGTGATGGGTAGGTGGGGAGGCAGCTAGGGCAGAGGGAGCAGGATGTCAAGGTGGCCAAAGAAACATGCGGCTTGATCAGGACCCTTGACTGCTACCCGCTGGCCCAGGTCAAAAATCAAGAGCTCAGGCCCAGCCAGCAGGGCCGTGCTCCCTTAGAGGTGTCCTATGGAGGTGTCCTATGGAGGTGTCCTTTGACGGTGCGAGAGTGATGTGGCGTAGTAACACGCTGGCATAATCAACTCTACATCATAGCCGTCTGGGTCAGGCAATAGTGTAGGTGGTAGGCGACCATGCCCATGTGTATGCCATGTGTGTGCCATGTGCATGGGAACTCCACACAGAAAACAGATCCTTCAAAGCCATCTAGTGCTTGGACCTCGAGACGTCCGGCATCAGTCCACCCTGGTGCCATCCCCTCCCTCGTACCTTCACCAGCCGCCCCATGTCAGTGATGTGAGTGTAGACCTTGGGGTCAGCCCCAGGGATCATGAAGTCGCCATAGATCAGACGCTCAGTGGTGACCACCTCGTCATAGGCCAGGCCCTGGAAGTGCTGGGCCAGCAGCGTGGTCTGCTGGCTGCGGAACCATTCGTGGTCCTCGTTTGTTGTCAGCCGGTCCTCAAACACACGGGAGCACTCATGCAGCCACAGGCTCAGCACCTGACACCACGCAGCAACAGCGGCAGGCGCAACAGGGGCAGCACAAGGTCTTGCCACAGCTGATGCATGCAGCAGCCTGGCCATGTCTGGAGTAGGGCGATGCGCAGGGTGCATGCATGCCTATGCATGCACAGCACCAGGCAGCACAGCACGCCCACCTTGCCGACTTGCCCTTGCCAGCAACATAGCAATTGCGTCACCTGCACCTGACTTGCAGCGCGGCCCTACAACACTGATACTACAAGCCCTTCCGTTCCACTATCTTGCAGGCCTGGGCTACCTTGACTGCCCACCTCACCAGCTGCCCCATGCCCCTTCACACATACTGTCTTGCACCCTTGGCCGCACACCTGCTTGACATCTGATGTGGAGCGCGGGTCACAGCGCATGCAGCCCTGGACCACCTTGGACAGGTCACGCAGGTTAAAAGTGTAGTGGCTTTTGGAAGGGGTGGGCAGCAGCGCTGCACGGATGGCGTTGTAGCAGTCCACGGTGGCCGCCACCACATGCTCACATGAAGACTGGATGGACTCACCAAAGCTTTTCCTGTGCAGCAGGTGCTGCCACCAGGTGTGATCACAGAAGGTGTGACCTTGGCAGGTGTGACATGGTGCAATGCCACGGAATGTTGTCCCAAGCTCAAAGTCTATAGCTTTACATGTTACAGGCATGATGGGTCAGGAGGTCACGAGACATGGGCGGTGTGCTGGTAGCATTGCTGCTGCACAGAAGTGGCTCAGTGTCATCACACATGAGTTGCTCAGTGTGCACGGATGTGTGCTAGAGTGGTTTGTGTCTGCATGTGCAAGGCCCAGGCGTCTTGTCCCTGGCATCTGGCGGCAGGGTGCTGAACCGCCCTCAGGCTCTCTGGGGAGGTGTCAGGCTGCAGGCAGTATGGCACTGACTTGAAGAACGCGCCAAGGATGGTGGTGAAGATGCGGCTGATGCTGCTGTCGCTCATCTCAGTGAAGCTCAGGAAGTTGAAGTGGCGCAGCAGGCGGTTGGTCACGGGGTTGCGCCCGCCCCCTGAGGCACCACAGACAGACCATGGGCGGAGCACACTGCCATGGTGCGCTGTGGTGTGAGTGCTCACCTTGCTTTGTCAACGTGGCCATGTTGTTTAGTCAGGGAGCTTCTGGCTGCCATACCAGGCTGGCAGTTTAGCAGTGCGGCTACCACCCACACCCACACCCACACCCATACCCATTCCCACAAGTGGTCGAGTCCTGTCATAAAGAGCTGGGGAAGTTATGGCAGTATGGACACAGACAGACGACAGGCACCCACAATGCAAGGCAGGCAAGTGTGCGAGCAGGGCGGGTGAGGAGGAGCAGCTGGGCGAAGACTCAGGTCGGCCAATTGCAGGTGGAGGGTGGCAAAGCAGCAGCTCGCCAGCGAACACCTTGCACGGTGTGAAGCCAACCTCAGCATCCGGGCGCACCTGGGGGTCCCATGGAGCCCACAAACTGCGTGTCAATGATGGTGCGGAAGGGGCAGGGCGGCTTGCGCTCGTACCAGCCCCCATGGTCGAACCACTGGCGCAGCAGCTCAATGGGTGGTTGCGCAAAGTACTTCTCCCGCTGCGGCATGTTGAGGTCGTCCACGAAGATGACGTACTTCTTGCCACTAGGAGGCCCGAACACGCCCTGAGGGGCAGCAGGGGCAGCAGGGGCAGCAGGGGCAGACAGGCGCAGGGGAGGGGGAGGGGAGGGAGTTGGAGAGGGATGGGGAGGGGAGGGAGGGGGAGGGGAGGGGAGGGAGGGAGTTGGAGTTGGAGGGGGAGGGGAGGGAGGGTGAGGGTGCAGTGATCAGCAGTCTCTGTTCCCAAGTTCTTGAACAGGACCTTGTCCCACCAGGGGCCTGGACAGAGCTCTGGCCTCCAGCAGCTGTGGACTATATGGGTATCATGAGCTCATTGTGGGCATGGCAGTCTGCTCACAACCATGCGCAGAGCACCCACAGCCACTCTGACACGGTCCCACATCCCAGCCCTTTCCCGCAGCAATAAGAAAGCGCCTGCCACACCTGCTGAACAGGCTGCACAGCAGGCCGTCCTGGCCCTGGCAGCAGCCCCATGAGCAGCTCCTCTGCGTTGCCTATTCTGGCACCTCACCTTCCTGCGCTTGTCCATCTTGGCGTCCAGGATGTCCTGGGTCTGGTTGGCGCTGGTGCGAGCGCTGAAGGTCATGAACACGGGCATCACGTCTGCCGGCATCTCGTTCAACAGCTTGTTGGCCACGTTCAGGGTCTTGCCGGTGCCGGTCTCACCCACACACAGCACATGCTTGCCGGCAGCCAGCAGCCGGTCTATGAGGTAGGTGTAGCGCACGGTGTCAGAGGTGGGCACGATGATCTGCGCAGCACAGGAGGAGCACTGGGTCTGTGCAGGTCGGGTCAGGTCCTGGCAGGCTGGGTCAGCCAGATGGTGGGTCTGCAGGGCGGCAGGAGGATTCTGGAGGGAAGGCAGTTGAACTAGGTGATGCTGAGCCTGGCGGGTACTAGCGGCGAGTACTAGCCTGAGTCCTGAGCCTAGCGGGTACTAGCGGCGAGCTGGGCAGTGGGGCAGCAGGCAAGCCTCATGCAATGAACTGCATGGCGGTGTGTGTGTGGTTGAGGTTCATGCTGGCCCTGATCACCCTCAGCTTGAGTCATGACGATGACAGTCATGCTAGCGCTGTACAGCACCTTCGCCAAGCCCTGCCTGAAGCAGGGGGCCTATGCAAGAAAGACGGTGAGGGGGTGGGGTTAGGGGTGGGAGCGTGGATGGGGAAGAGGGTGAAGGTGGGAACATGGATGGGGAAGAGGGTGAAGGTGGGGGTGGAGGTGGAGGTTGGGGTGAGGGTGGGGGCAGGGGTGGAGGTGGGGGTGAGGGTGAGGGTGGCACACATCGTGATCTACGTGACAGGGTGGACTGGGGGTGAAAGGTCAGTGTCTGCACACCCACCTCAGCAAACGGCTTCTCTGGGTCACACTTGAATTCCGGGATGGTTGCCATCCACTGCACCCAGGCCCCCTGCTGCTGGTCGTAGCACCACTCATATACACTGCTGCTGCCCGGCATCATCGCATCCTCGCCCAGGGGCAGGCCGCTCAAGGCCACCGCCTCCCTCAGCCTGGCAGGAGCAGAGTGGCCAAGAGCCAGCATTGCACCACATCGCACCACTGGGTGCAGGGCAGGGCAAGGCAGGGCAGGGCACACACGGCTACTCACTCAGTCTGGCGGCAGCCACGCTGCCTGGCAAACACCTGCCTGGGCAGGACTGGGCATCCAGCTGGGCCCTGGGTGATGCTAGGGTGAGGGCGGGAAGCTGGCATGCATCTGGGCCACTTGGTGCTTCCAAGGCAAAGGGCCAAGGGCAGGAAAACGTTAGTAAGAGCAGTGTGCAGAGCAGCTAGTACTTCCACTGCGTCCATCTGGGGCACTTGGGCACTGGCACTTGGGTGGTTTCAAGGGTTTAAGCCAGAGTGGGTTCGGGTTAGGGTTAGGGTTGCCCCTTACACTGATCCTAGGGCCAGGGCCAGAGAGTTGTTGCTAAGGTCCAGGGGGTAGGGCCCTGTGGGTTAGGGTTAGGGTTGACCCCGACCCTGATTCCAAAAGGCTGGGTTCGGGCCAGAGTGTTGTTGCCAAGGCCAGTCTGCCAATAGGTTGTCTGGGCATGGCAGAGCACACAGCGATAGGCCACGTGGACGGACACAGCAGGCTCCTTAAGCAGCCTTACCATGAGTCGAACAGCATGCGCCCCGCCTTGTCACAGGAGGCGCCCAGGGACCAGACGATGGAGAAGATGAACAAGGAGGGAAGCATGGTGCCCAGCTTCACCTTCTCCTCAGCGCTAAGGTCATTCAGCCCTGTTGCCGGCCAGTCAACCAGTCAGTCACTCAGTCAGTCGGTCAGTCAGTCAACCAGTCAGTCAGGCAGGCAGGCAGTAGCCAGGCAGCTAGTAAATCAGTCAGTCAGGCAGGCAGGCAGCCAGGTAGCTAGTCAGTCAACTGCTCAATTCTATGTGTTGAGTTGGCAGCCAGGCTTTCAACTGCTCAACTCCATGTGTTGGGCTGGCCGCCAAGAGGTGGGTTAGTGGCCTGTGAGCCTCAGTCTGCCAAGGTTCAGTCCGTCAGGCACACATGCAGGCAAGCAGCCTTAGAGCAGGTCTCAGGACAGTCAACCAAGGCTGGCAGATCTCCCTGCAGGTCTGTTGTGGAAACCCTGCCCCTGGCTGCCCCTACCCCTAAACTGTTGAGTCAGGGATGCTTGGCCCTACCTTCTGTGCGCGTCCAGGGCATCACCAGGGCGTCCATGACATTGAAGCAGGAGGCCACGAGGTTGAAGCCCGCGGTGGCCACCGTCTCCTTCAGCTGCTTGCGCACGAAGCGCAGCCCCTCCGGCACCAGCCGCGTGAACATGGCGTCCAGCAGGCCGCGGTGCTCCTTCACGCCAGGTGCCAGGCGGCCCAGCCAGCTGTCCAGCAAGGGCTGGGATGTCAAGGCGCCAGGCTCCATGTACACCTGGGCAGGGGCGGCAGCAGCGCTGTACAGCAGACTGCGGCAGTGGCAGGCAAGGAGGTGAGGACTAAGGGCCACGGGCTGAGGGCCAAGGCACAGTGGCAGCAGCGTGTCAGGGATGGGGTCAAGATGACAAGGGTGCAGGGATGCCGGCTTATGAGGCCCTGAGGCCCTAAGGTAGAGATGGCAGTGGCAGCGGCAGCAGCGCCAACCCTGTGCCCTAGCCTAAAACGTACAAGGTCAACACAGGGCTACATGCAGACACCGTAAGGAAGTAGCCTGCCCCTGTTCTTGTGTTTGTGCCCACTCCATAGTGTAAGCACTGCTGAACACACACGGCACGGAGGCAGCCACAAGGTGACAGGCCGAGACGGGAGGGGAGGGTACTGCGGCCACAGGCCTTGCACTATGTGCACATCGCATGCAAGCGAAGCAGCACAACAGACTTGACAGCATTCCTGGCTTGGCACCATGGTATGAAACCCAGCTTGCATTGCGGTCACAAGAGGAGCCTTCGTGAGCTGTGCCTCTCACCACATAGCCACATAGGACCTGCCATATAGGACCTGCCATATAGGACCTGCCATATAGGACCACATAGGACCTGCCATATAATGCTGATCTTCGCATGAGGCCCTGTGAAACCTGCCATGTGCGCGATCCATTGCCGCAGCCAAGCAGGCAATTCGCCCAAGCTGATTAATAGGTGGTGGAGTGGAACTCTTCGGTAAGCATTTTGTGGGCGCATGGGCATTGTGCATGTG